>SJYQ01000969.1:895966-933541 GCA_006410935.1 Redunca redunca
TTCAGAATAACAGTTTTTGAGTTATTTTATTTAAAAAATGTTCATTATTAGGAAATGCATGAATTAGTACTCATTGTTTCCACTTCTATTCCTGCAAAATAAGGCTATATTTTAGTCAAAATTAAGCATAAATGGAAAAAATGAAAATAGTTGTATCCCTACTGACATTTTGAATACTCTGAGATTAAGCAAGTAGTAATAATCAAGCTAATACAGATTAGGATGAATTGCAAGTGTTACTTAGCATGGACTAATTTGAAAAGTTTCCAAATTAATCTAAAATGGAAAAATACTTCTTGCTGGATTGTCTTCCTTGAAAATGTTTCAAGACAGATATAAATTTACTGTGATGTTATTATCAAGGAAATAAGTTGAAACGTGTGATTCTAATAGTATCAATGCNAGTAACTAATGTATTGAATGTTTTATATATTACATTCATGGAAACAGGGACAAGTGAAAAGTTAATTATCAATTTGACCTTTGACCTAGTTAGCCTCTTTTTGGTCTCAGTTTTATTGTTTAATACAACCATAACTGTAAATTGGTTATAAGACAGTTACTTCCATCATATAACAATTGCACAATGATAAGAATTCAAGAAAATAACCTTTTGTTAAAGAACCTAGTGTAGTACAGTGGCACCCAGTTGAAGGCATTCAATAAGTTTTAATTCTTGTCCAAACTCCCATAATTCTACCTTTTTCCAACGCCTCAGTGCTTTTCACTAAAGGTCTCTCATATCTTATAGTATGATTTAGTGTTTAGTTCAATTAGTATTTGAGTAAATGAATGAATGAAAATATCCTCTGGAGTTTACTTTCTGATGTACCTACTATCAAACTCCCATATGAGGAAGTATCTTTAAATGTGCAAGATTAAAATTCACTGTCACATAAAATGAATAAAACTTTAATGTGGAATGTAACATTTTTGAATTCTTAAATTCAAGACACCAGAGAAAGAAAAATCTTTACAGAAACTAGTTAAAATGGCTTTTGGTAAGTGATCAGGATGAGAAAACAAGGCACTAATTTTATATCTAGATTAGAATATATTTTCTCTCATTTTCACATTACAGTTAGGTACCACTGAGGTTCCATCCTTCACAGAGGCAGAAAAAAAATAATTTAAATCACTCCCAAAAGGTCTGTTTGAGTCTTGATAGCTTGATTCTCTTTGAAAGCCTTGAACTTCTTATGTGCTAACATTCAGAGCTTCACTAACTTTTATATTGTCCCTGGCTAAAATGACTTATTTGAGTGGGGGGTTATTTCTTATCTCGTTGGAAGCTGTAAAAAGAAGCGGTCTTTGTATCTTTGAACAGATGAAATGCTTTAACATTGCTCAAAACTTGTTCAAGATGCTAATCTAAATTCTCAGCTAGACCATTTGAACATACGACCACACAGACCAAAGAAAATTTAGTTTAAAAGAAATCTTACAGGAATCAGATAATAGATCTTAGACTATTTGGATTTCCTCACAGGATAAGAGAAGCAATGGGCAACACCACCACTCCTCAAAACAGGAGTTGAACTATTTTCTGTATGTGGAAAAGGGCAACCATTTTATCCATTGTTACGAACTTGCTCCAGAATTTGAGCAGTATATATCGCAACTAGCCCTGGGTATTGCAACCATGCACCCCACGATCTCCTCAATTTTAGCATTCTGAAATCTACTCCTCAACGTTTCCCTCTCCATATTCACTTCTCACACAGCGGTTCTTGTTGCCAGCTTGTTGGTGTGTGGTATCACGGGCCTTTTAGGCTTGAATAACCTCAATGTCATCCTTAATTTGGTTACTGATTCATTTTGACTCTGAGATGGAGATGAACATGTAGGGGGTTCCTAGAGGAGCTCTTGGGATCACTTAGCATGGAACAGAAGAGAAGGAAGGGAGGGAGGATGGGGAAGCGAAAGAAGTCTTGTGTACTCTTAACAAAGCTCCCAGCTGACCTCCATAGAAGCGGAAATCTAGGATGGGCCCTCAGCCCTGTCCTGAGATTGAGAGATGGGAGTGGGGCTTGCTGCTCCGCTTTCACAATTATTGGATGCCGTTTCCCTCCAGAGAGGGAAGTGATCTTGGTCAAAGTGACTTTCTTTCTTCAAGGAAATTCTGAAGGGGGAAATGACCCTTCGGTCATGGGGGGTTATCTGGTCAATGCATAGCAGTCTCCACTGCAGACTTCTTATCTTCTTAAATAAGATGGTATTTGTCAAAAATATTGCCCCTTTATTTCAGCACCCTACCCCCCTGCTATTCTACTGTTGTTGCTGGCCAAAATCTTGCCCTTCTCTGCCCACTGAAGCTTAATGAAAAAATATGGACTTTGGAGGAAATAGACAGGTGCCTTTAATTCTCAGGCAGCACAGAGGGGACCATGGTGGGCTCCTACCTCAAGAACTGTGCCCACTCCCTCCATGAGGAGTCTAGGGGCTTATATAAGGCAAGGGCTCACAATCAGGAGTTGGTGATCAGGAACAAAGGTGGGAGGATCTTGATTTCTTCCTCTTGCATTTTTTTAAAAGACCTTTATAAACTGGCATCAGTAACCCAATAATTGAGTCTGGCAGTTCAGTGTTTCTGTGGCCTTCTTTCTGATATGTAACTACAAGGGGAAGGGTGTTCTAAGGGTAAACGCCAGATAGGGGATGTATTTAGCATAGAGTTAAATGAGAAAATGTGAACTGGAGGTCCTGCAGGGTTAGGGGACCGGAAAGCAAAGTTAGTTACAGGCATTCAGATTTAGGAGGCAGAAAAGCAAGCTTAGTTACAGACATGCAGAATTAGGAGCAGTTCAAGTAAAAAATGGTATGTTCAGGCCTGCTCACGGTTCTCTTTACCTTCTTTGTTCTCAGGAAAGAGAAGGAGAAAAGCTCATTCTTTTTTTTTTTTTCCTTTCACTGTAACACCATCATCTTAGTTTAGGCATTTATAGTGCCTAACATCTAGACAGAGATAACTGAGGCTTCCCAACTGGGCTAATCTGACCAATCCAATCCATTGTTTTTTCACTACACTCTTTAATCTCACAAAACTCTACTATACCATGTCATTAGAGAGCTCAGTAGTTCTCACTAGCTCTCCTTTCGGCAACAGGAGCAAATTCTTGAGTTTACAACTGAAGAACCAACTGTCTGCACTATATAGCTATTGCAGCCTCTTTCCCTCAAGCACTTATTTTTTTTGGTACCATTGATTTCTTGAATTTCTTCTTGTGTGCTACTGCCACTTCATCATACCTAGTTCCACTTTTTTTTTTTTCTTTTTGGTATAAATCTTTATTCTTACTAATTTTTCATTTCAGGATTTTTTCAGGCTTACATAATAGTTATAAGAATAATACACAATTCCCATATAGCCTTAACTTAGATTCCCCAAATGTCAACTTGTTATATGATGACGTTACATTGATCATTATCCAGAAATTAACATTGATAGACCATTTAACTCTATAGGCCTTACTGTTTATAGGCTTCATCGCTTGCCTGCCTGATCAATGTCTTTTTCTGGACAAGGGCTACACACTGCATTTAGTTGTCATGTTCCTCTTTCTTTGGACGGTTTCCCAGTCTATCTTTGTCTTTCATAAACATGAAGAGCACAGGACAATTATTTTTTAGAATGTCCCTCATTTTGAATTCATTTATGATTTTTGGTAAGCCATATCCCTGGTGCATCATATCAAGAGGTACAATGTGTTGCCATGTCTCATTTCTAGTGACATTAATTTCGATCACCTGAGGTGGTTTCTCTATGTTAAAGTTACTGTTTTTTTCCTTTCACAATAAGGACTTAGTGGGGAAATATTTTTTAAGCCAGTGTCAGTATCCTGTTTCTTCTTATACTTTTTTTCTAACATTTGTCTATTAATTTTCAGTTCAGTTCAGTCGCTCAGTTGTGTCTCTTTGTGACCCCATGAATCGCAGCACGCCAGGCCTCCCTGTCTATCACCATCTCCCAGAGTTCACTCAGACAAACATCCATCGAGTCTGTGATGCCATCCATCCATCTCATCCTCTGTCATTCCCTTCTCCTCCTTCACCCAATCCCTCCCAGCATCAGAGTCTTTTCCAATCAGTCAACTGTTTGCATGAAGTGGCCAAAGTACTGGAGTTTCAGCTTTAGCATCATTCCTTCCAAAAAACACCCAGGACTGATCCCCTTTAGAATGGACTGGTTGGATCTCCTTGCAGTCCAAGGGACTCTCAAGAGTCTTCTCCAACACCACAGTTCAAACGCATCAATTCTTTGGCACTCAGCCTTCTTTACAGTCCAACTCTCACATCCATACATGACCACTGGAAAAACCATAGCCTTGACTCGATGGACCTTTGTTGGCAAAGTAATGTCTCTGCTTTTGAATATGCTATCTGGGTTGGTCATAACTTTCTTTCCAAGAAGTAAGCGTCTTTTAATTTCATGGCTGCAGTCACCATCTGCAGTGATTTTGGAGCTCCAAAAAACAAAGTCTGACACTGTTTCCACTATTTCCCCGTCTATTTCCTATGAAGTGATGGGACCAGATGCCATGATCTTCGTTTTCTGAATGTTGAGCTTTAAGCCAACTTTTTCACTCTCCTCTTTCACTTTCATCAAGAGGCTTTTTAGTTCCTCTTCACTTTCTGCCATAAGGGTGGTGTCATCTGCATATCTGAGGTTATTGATATTTCTCCCGGCAACCTTGATTCCAGCTTGTGCTTCTTCCAGCCCAGCCTTTCTCATGATGTATCTCAGTAGATGCCACTACTGGATCAATTGCCTCTTTTGTCTCTCATACCATGTTTATCTTATTCACTGTGATACTACTAACATTGAGCATATTTCATGATCCATGAAAATTTCTCAATAAAAAATTATTAATAAAATAGATTATATTACATAGCATGTTTCCATGGAGAAACATTTCTATTACTTCTTTTTCATTTGTTGAAAGCTTAAATAAGCAGAGTGAGGTGACAATATACAGCCTTGACGTACTCCTTTTCCTATTTGGAACCAGTCTGTTGTTCCATGTCCAGTTCTAACTGTTGCTTCCTGACCTGCATATAGGTTTCTGAAGAGGCAGGTCAGGTGGTCTGGTATTCCTATCTCTTTCAGAATTTTCCACAGTTTATTGTGATCCACACAGTCAAAGGCTTTGGCATAGTCAAGAAAGCAAGAAGTATATGTTTTTCTGGAACTCTCTTGCTTTTTCCATGATCCAGCGGATGTTGGCAATTTGATCTCTGGTTCCTCTGCCTTTTCTAAAACCAGCTTGAACATCTGGAAGTTCACGGTTCACGTATTGCTGAAGCCTGGCTTGGAGTAATTTGAGCATTACTTTACTAGCGTGTGAGATGAGTGCAATTGTGTGGTAGTTTGAGCATTCTTTGGCATTGTCTTTCTTTGGGGTTGGAATGAAAACTGTCCTTTTAGGATGCATTAATGATGTTTATTACTGGGATACTTGCCAAATAATGTTATTCATTTCTATCATTTGTTCTACATTTATTACTTGGGATATTATTATAAAGAAGAACTTACTCTTCTCACTATCAATTTGTACTCCTGGATTTTTATTTTATCCTCTGGGCTATAATATATTACTGTCAATATCTTTTCTCAAAATTTTCTCAAATTTGGCCACTAAGAGGCCTTTCAAGTTGAATCCTATGCTTTTTGACATGTCTGCATCATTTTTTGAGCATTTTTTGAATGGAATCTTGTTCATATTCTGATTCATCTGTAAATCAAGGAGTGATCTTAGCAAGGAGTCATCTAGCCTATATTTGATAAAAGCTGGCATTAGAGAACTGCATGTCTAATGCAAGAAGAATTCTTGCAGAGAGTTTTTTTTTCCTTTCATTTTATTGAGATATAATTGGCATTATGTAAATTTAACATTATATCATGCATATACATTTTGAAATTATATATATATTTTTGAATATTGCATAACTTCAGATGTACAGCATGATATAATACATGTATATTTTTGAATCTTATTGCCATAATAAGATTAGTTAATTCATCTATTGCTTCCCACAGTTACTTTTTTATGGTGAGAATATTTAGGATTTACTGTCTTGGCAAATTTCAAGTATGCAATAAAGTAGCATTAACTGTAGTCATGTTCTAGCCAAACACTCTGAGCTCATTCAGAAGGACAGCATGGATAGTGGAGTGCCATTTATTACACCAGCAGGTCCGAGGCAGAGTTTCCTCTCCAGGGGCCCTGACAGACTTTTGTGAAAACCTTATATACCCTAAGTGTACGTGCACAAGCCTACCTCCCCATATTCCTCAGTCCTACTCTGGAAAATGTCAAAGGGAGAGACAGTCAGGTTACAGCCATGATTCATAATCAGAAGGATCAGCAGGTTATAGATTGTAGCCTACACCAGTGGATGCCATGAAGATTACAAAGGTGACTGACTACATAGGGGATTATTACATTCTCTCCTGAGATGGGAAATCTTGGTACAGAATGTGGTGTTTATCAGTCCTGGAGGCCTGTTCCACCTTAGGAATGTTATCTCCATGGCTACCAGGCACATAGTCCAAAGTTCCCTGAGAATGTAAGATGGAGTGTCCTTCTTTTCCAAGATGGAGTCAGCTTGGCCTCTTCCTCTCCTCCTTCAGTCACTATGCTATACTTTGGACCCCTTGAACTTAACTGTTTGTGGAACCAAAGGTTCATATCTTTTGACTATGTTTCTCCAATTCTACCTTTTCCCAGCCCCTGGCAGCCACCATGTTACTCTATGCTCCTAATAGCTTGCTTATTTTAGGTTCCACCCATTACTGAGAAAATGCAGCATTTTTCTTTCTGCATCTGACTTCTTTCACTGATCCTAATGTCCTCCAGGTTTATCTGTGTTGTTGCAAATGGAAGGGTTTCCTTCCTTTTCAAGACTGAATAATGTTCTGTTGTACCCAACCCTTTTCTTTGTCCATTCATTTGTAGATGGGCCTTTAAGTTGTTTTCTTGTCTTTGCTGTTTTGAATAATGCTGCAGGGAAGATGTGGTGCAGATATCTCTTCAATCCCTTGTTTCCATTTTCTTTGGATATTTACACAGCGGGATTATTGGACCACATAATAGATGTGTTTTCAACCTTTCAAGATATGTTCATACTGATTTCCATAGTGGCTATATCAATTTATATTTCCCATAGCATTACACAGTGATTTCCTTTTCTCTACATCCTCACCAGCATCTGTCTTTTTGCTAGCAGTCATTCCAACAGATGTGAGGAGGTATCTCATTGTGGCTTTGATTTGCATTTCTCTGTTATTAGTGATGTTGAACATCTACCTGTTGGCCATCTACCTGTCTTCTTTGGTAGTGTGTCTATTCAGCTCTTTTGCCTGTTTTTAAATCATGTAATTTTTCATATGTATATACATATATATGGTTGTGTGAATTCCTTGTTTTGTTTGGATACTAGCTCTTCGTTAGATATATGGTTTGCAAATGTTTTCTCCATTCCTTACCTAAGTTTGGTCCTTCAGGGAAATTGTGCAATCAGATGAATGATGAGATTCTGTCCTCCTGCTCTTGTTTTTAGAAGCCATTTAGGTTTTGATTGACAAACACATTTTGTGGTGTTTGTATTCAGATAGTGATAATTTAAAAGTATTAATAAGAAAGCCTTGTGGACTAAACCCAAAGAAAAATTCTCTCAGGTTTCCGCACTATTCTCGGAGGGGACCAGAAACATTAGAACAGCCAAAGGAGATTCTGGTTCTACTGAGTATGTGCCTCAAAGGATTCTGGGAGATGTAGGCAGCCGCTAAGAATTAGTTCATGTGTGAATGCCTCCCCCCATACTTCCTTTCTTCTTCATTCTGTAGGAACATTTCCAGTGTTCTGTGGGAAATAAATTGGTGAATGTTTCTATCTTTTAGAAATTTCAGTGTAATTAGAGAAAAGCATGAATCACGTAAATCAGATTAATTTTTTTCTTAAGATTCAAGAAAAACAGCATATCCAGAAAAAAAAAAATAGAAATTAAGTTTGGCCAGATCTGAACTGAACAATAATTGTAGTTGAAATATTGAAATTTGGTCAGAGCGTTTGAGGTTGTATATGAGTACAAAGGATTTAATTTAGATATAATTAACTTTAAAATATGTTGCAATTTGAAGTTGATTCATAATATTGTTGTTCTTGTTTAGTTGCGAACTCTTGTCCAACTCTTTAAGACCCCATGAACTGCAGCACGCCAGACTTCCCTATCCTTCACTATCTCCCAGAGTTTGCTCAAACTCATGCCCATTGAGTCAGTGATTCCATCCAACCATCTCATCCTATGTCGCCCCCTTCTCCTCTTGCCCTCAATCTTTCCTGTATCAGAGTCTTTTCAGAGTATAACAAGAGAATTTAATTCAAATGTAAGAGGAAGGACACTGTCCTGCAGTTTGCATGTCAATGATATTAAGTACAAAATGAAAATGAAGACAGAGAAGAAAGAATGGCTATGTAGGGCCACGAATATGACAACATGTTTAAGCAGATAACTCTACCTGATCAGAATATTACTGTCATGAGACAGAACACCTTGAAATCTAATGAAACATTTTCAAGGTTGTTAAGGAGAAAAGAAGTTATGAGCAAAATAGTTTTCATCAAATTCATGCTTTGTAATAATAATTTCTAGAAGCAATAAAGGAATAGATTCAGAAAATCTGGGGATATGTAAACCTCTCTAAAGACTTTGCTACATCCTTTTTAAAAAGTGCAACATAATAGTGAAAATGACTCAGTTTCACTCGTAGGAACAATTGAGCACATATTGAATCAGGAAAATCGCTGAGATGGTTGAACAACAAAACTCAAAATGATCATATTTCTTCATTTTCCTTGTTGTTATGGTGATTTGTGTATTCAGATCCCAACAATGTGAATGGCATGATGGAGAAGTGATTATGCATTGCTGAATGCCTTTATAAGGGTTCACGAAAAAGAAATTACCACTTTAGCATAAATGTATTGTTACTGCCTGAATGATGATAGCTGCATGTTTGTCCCTTTCCTCTACTCAGCAAACACTGTTCATTTCAAGGTTCTGTTGTTATATCAAGCAAGAGATTCCGACCGAGAAATGATATGATTATATCCACACACATCTCCCGTGGAACTGTTTCTGCTATGAGTCTGTTCATGGAATAATTGCAGTATGAAAGTGGTGTCCTTTAGATACACACTGTTGGTGTTTAGTCACTAAATCATGTACAGCTCTTTTTGTGGCCCCATAGACTGTTGGCTGCCAGGCTCCTCTGTCTGTGGGATTTTCTAGGCAAGAATACTGGAGTGGGTTTCCATTTTCTTTTCCAGGGGATCTTCCTGACAGAAGGATTGAACTCACAGCCTGTGCATTAGAAGGAGAATACTTTCCCACTGAGCCACCTGGGAAGCCCTTAGAGTCATAAATGCTTTTACATGTGTATTGCTGTGTGCTCACGTTAAAAAGGCTCCTAAAAATTTATTTATATGTTTTCATGTGATTGTCACCATAACATTTAAATCTTGAACAGCTAGGGGGGAAAAAAAAATATTCAGATGGGCTGCTTGTTTAATCCTAAAGTGATACCTTTTCCCCAGAAGTGTTGTGAAGACAACAAACACAATAATTTAGGGTCCAGATTTTCCTATTGCCAAACCAAATGTCATTACATATGAAAAATGTCATTACATATGAAAAAAGCATGGTCATATTACAATCTTTTGTTAGAATTAACTAATAATACTCTAATGTGCATATCAACAAGTAGCAAAAAACCATATAAGAATATTTACTGTATGAATTTTTAAATAAATCCCTTGCTTGAATTTCCTCTCTGAAATTGTGAAGGCTATTTTAAAATAGAATGACACTTCATCTCTTTCCTGGGAAAGTATTTCTCCCCCTGTAGCAAGTTGTTACTGGGTATAAATGATAGTGGTTCGATTTTCATGTTCTGTTCTGTGCCCACACATGTTTTAAAATGTCGTGCTGCAAATTCATCATTTGTCTTGACGACTACTAATATCTTGAGGCTCATGATTTTATTCTAGCTGAAAACAAAAAATTGCAATTGACAGTTTCTGAAAATGTTTAATACTTTTGAGGTCCAACCAATGCCATTTGATATAGTATATAAGCCCTTAAGGAAAGTAGAATTGATCTAGTATCCGATCGGCTTTGTCCTCTTATATGTATTATATGATAATTTTCTAGTGCTAAGCAGGCAGTACATGTCTTGGGGATCCTCTCACTTCCTTTAGCAAACTGCTGTACCAACAATACTGGTGTTAGCTGATAAAGATTGTTAAAAGGTTAAGTTCAGCCTATGGGGAAAAGGAACAAGTAACATACGACATTGTAGCTTACTAGTAATGAACACTGACTCTGGGATTTGGTACTTTTTAAAATAAGCATTGTTCTAAAATTGTTTGGTTTCTCTCAAGCACAAGGCAAGTAATCTTACTATTGGAATTTTTTCTATTGCACTCTATTTTCCTTATTATGAAAGAAATTTTATGAATTGTTTGAAGCATAGATCAGTGTTATTGTTCACATTTTGAGTATTACTGTTAAAGTTCTACTAGAAAGCTTTTGTTTCCTGTTCAGACTTGTAATTTTAAAGGTTTGAGGAATTCTTAAGTGTAATTTTATGATAATTAGGAAAGCAGCTTTTTCTAGCTGCTGCTGCTAAGTCACTACAGTTGTGTCCGACTCTGTGCGACCCCATAGACGGCAGCCCACCAGGTTCCCCCGTCCCTGGGATTCTCCAGGCAAGAACACTGGAGTGGGTTGCCATTTCCTTCTCCAATGCATGAAAGTGAAAAGTGAAAGTGAAGTTGCTCAGCCGTGTCCGACTCTTTGTGACCCCATGGACTGTAGCCTACCAGCCTCCTCCGTCCATGGGATTTTCCAGCCAAGAGTACTGGAGTGGGTTGCCATTTCCTTCTCCTTTTTCTAGCTATATAGAATTTAAATTTTATAGTGACAGTCACATGAAAGATAAAAGTAAACCTTGTAGCAAATTTTGGGACTGATATCTGCTATAAATCAGTAACTCATAAAATGTGATTTTGGATTTTTGGGGGGATATTAAACCATGCATCTATTTTTCTTCCTCTCAAGAATGTAATTAGTGATTAGCTTAGATTATTTTCAGGTACTCAATTATAATAAGGCAGCTTTACATATTTGAAGTTATGTGAAATCACTATGTCAATATTAATGGAATCTATTTTATGAGAATTAATTTAATTTATTTTGTAAATGCAGTTTTCCTTATTGTGGTTGTTTTGTGCTTGAACTCTTTCTGATATCCTTTTTCTATGACCTTTGCATGCTTGGTCATTCAGTTGTGTCTGACTCTGTGACTCTATGGACTGCATGCAGTCTGTCAGGCTCCTCTGTCCATGGGATTTTCCAGACAATACTGGAGTGGGTAGCCATTCCCTTCTCTAGGATATCTTCCTGACCCAGGGATAGAATCCAGCTCTCCTGCATTATTGCAGGTAGATTTTTAATCTGAGCCACCAGGGAAGCCCTTCTATGACCTTTCAGTTCACTTCAGTCACTCAGTCATGTCCAACTCTTTGCGACCCCATGAATTGCATGCAGCACGCCAGGCCTCCCTGTCCATCACCAACTCCCGGAGTTCACTCAGACTCACGTCCATCGAGTCCGTGATGCCTTCCAGCCATCTCATCCTCTGTCGCCCCCTTCTCCTCCTGCCCCCAATCCCTCCCAGCACAGAGCCTTTTCCAGTGAGTCAACTCTTCCCATGAGGTGGCCAAAGTACTGGAGTTTCAGCTTTAGCATCATTCCTTCCAAAGAAATCCCAGGGCTGATCTCCTTCAGAATGGACTGGTTGGATCTCCTTGCAGTCCAAGGGACTCTCAAGAGTCTTCTCCAACACCACCGTTCAAAAGCATCAATTCTTTGGCGCTCAGCCTTCTTTACAGTCCAACTCTCACATCCATACATGACCATTGGAAAAACCATAGCCTTGACTATACTGACCTTTGTTGGCAAAGTAATGTCTCTGCTTCTGAATATGCCATCTAGGTTGGTCATAACTTTTCTTCCAAGGAGTAAGCATCTTTTAATTTCATGGCTGCAGTCACCATCTGCAGTGATTTTGGAGCCCAGAAAAATAAAGTCTGACACTGTTTCCACTGTTTCTCCATCTATTTCCCATGAAGTGATGGGACCAGATGCCATGATCTTTGTTTTCTGAATGTTGAGCCAACTTTTTCACTCTCCATTTTCACTTTCATCAAGAGGCTTTTTAGTTCCTCTTCACTTTCTTTAGGTGCCTTTAAATGAAGCACTTAAAATGCATGAACAGCTCTTCATTATTATGCAGATATGTAGATGAACTAAGTATGAATTTCTTCAAAGTGCCACATATCAGTGTAAAGAAACCACTGTGAGTCACATAGTACATAGAAAGCCTGCCGTGTGGCTCATTTAAAAAGGTCTGAGAGCCCCCTAATCCACCTAATCTACATTTTTGTCCAAGACAAGTTTATTTACTCCCATGGCTCTAAATATCTTTCGAACACTGATCTCTACAATTTTTGTATCTCCAGCCCTGGCACCCAGTTGCTTTAGAAACTGCACCAGCCACTGAGGAAATTCAGAAAGATTCTGAGTCAGTTTACCCAAACATAGCTTTCCAGGTATCTGAGGAAATCTCTTACATTGATTTAAAAAGGAAAAAAGAAAAATTTGTAAGAAATAGAGCCTATACAGAGGGAAGAAAGACTTAGAAAGAGTAAGGTTTTCTTATTGAACACAAAGTAACTTATCTATTAAAGAGGATAAGATGCTATCATAAATAGCATTTGGAGATCTAGAACAAACCTTATAAACTAAACAATATAATGCAGAAATTTTGAAAATGTGAGTTTTGAGTTTTAAGAAGCTCAGTGTGAGTTTTGAGAAATAAAATTGAGGAAATCACCCAGGAAATGAAACAAAAAGACAATGAAATGGAAAACATAATATGAAAGATAATAATATAAGATGAAAAATATTAAATAATAAAATTTCTAGAAAGAGAAAATAGAAGGGATGCATTTTTCTGTAAAATACTTGTAGAATATTTTTCCTAACTGAAGGTCATGTGTTTTCAGAATTACAGGGAACAATGTTTAGCCAAGTGGATGAAAATGCACTAACACCAAGCCAGATAATTATGAAATTTTCTGAGCAATCAGGATAAAATGAAGGTACCACAAGCTTCTTCTTAAAAATAAACAAAAACCTTATTACATACATAAGATCATGAATCAAAATGGTTTTGGATTTCTCCACAGCAAGACCAAAAGCAAGAAGACAGTAGAATACTGCCTTGAAAATTCTGAAGAAAAACGATTTCTAACCTAGAATCCTGTATCTAGCCAGTTACAACTCAGTTATTCTCAGCCATACAGCTATTTATCTCCTTTGCTATCATGCCGTGGAAGTTAATGGGAGGTGTTCCCTTCCGAATAGGAAGTAAATCTAGAAAAGAGGGTGAGGATTCTGAAAACTAGAGCCGTAACAGAGAAGAGACAGAATTTCTGGCAGGATGGAGACGGAAAGCGTGCAGAGTGTTTGAAAAGCAGAGTGGTTCCCATTCTCAAGGAATTATCATAACAAATGGGAAAAATTACACAGATTCATTATAAGGATCGAGGTCATACATGTATAGAAGACACTAACACACTGAGACATTAACGTATATGTAAGTAGTCAAGTTTCCATGCTGGTTGTAGCTATGAAACTTATTTTAGAACACCTCTTGCTTAATATGTGTTAGGCTATGTAGTGGTGGGAGTAATCCAAAGTGTAATAAGACCGATGTTCCAATAATCATCAGATGTTCTTTCTCATTTTGCTTTTATAACACCAGATTTTCCAAAAGCCTAATGTCTGATTGAGGAAAGCACTGATTAAAAATATTAAGCCTTGTGTTTCCTAACAGAATCAGTGCTTATCAGGCTGCAGAATTTTGACAAAGGGATATTTTTCATGCAGACTCAGTTCAGGGTGTGTGCTTACCCTGGCTGCAGAGCTGTGCATTTATTTCCCTTGGAGCTTTGCTGAATTAATAATTTCTTTTTGGAAGGGTATTACTGTAGCCAGTGGGCTTTTCAAGTTGTATTTATCTTGAGTTTGCAATTCAGGTGGATGGAAGAAACTATATTTAAATGTGAATCACTTCAGATTGAAAAGAAGGCATTTTTGGTGGGGAGAAAGACACCCCACAGAATATTCACCATCTAGCAGAATGTTTATCAGTGTTGTTCACCACATGAATGAAAGCTCTAACTAAGGGCAGATTTTCAACCTGGATTTCCAGATGTGATATAAAGCCATCAACTGAAATTTCAGGGTATTGACTTTCATGGTATTACACCAGAGTCAACCTTGATTCCTCTTTACAATCTGTGGAAAGTAGTTGTCAGTTTCTAATATTTATAGATGATTATGGATATGTATTGCTGTAAATGCTTGTGCCGCTCTGTCCAATGGAAGGACCGCAAGCAACCGCACTCCAATAGTTAGGAACATGTCAGGAATGCAGATCTTGGTTCCTGATCACTGTTCTCCACTAACAGATCACAGCTTCTCAGGAAACATGGCTGATTTCAGGGCTACCATAGACAAAGTACAAGATGAGTCTGACACGTCTACTTGTGTCAGACAGAAAGTAAGAAGGTGCTCAAGAATGATGGTGTTATGTCAAAAGTGCATGGGAGCTACTCTAAAGGAAATCCTGTTTGCCAAATCTGAAACAGTTTGAACATCACAATAATGATGGCAACAGAGTCTAATATTAAATAGTGTAAGAATTCTTGTTTACGTCTGTGATAAATAAAAATATGAATAAATCAATGAAGGAAAGAGAAGAGAAATGTTTCGTTACCGAAGACGAGCAGCCAAGCTAGGTAGAAGGAATGAGAGAATGAGAAAGTTAGAGTGTGCCAGCCATCAGAGCAATTTTAATTCTGCCAAGAAATGTAATGGAAACAAAAACTAGTGTGTAAAAATTTGATGGGAGAATGGACTATTTACATAATCATAATCTAAAGGTACCTCCCTCCAAAGTAAATATGAATTGAAACATGAAATAGGGTAACTGTATAGTGGGAAGGCTGGCAAGTGGTCTAAGTTAATATCACTAGTAAATGGGACAAATGATATCGTGCACTACCGGTAGGTAAGCAGGTTCAATTCTGTGATGTTCCTGCCAAAATGTTTAACTTGAATTTTATTGTGAGGAAAGATGAGAAAGACCAAATTGAAGGCCATTCTACAAAAATTTGGACTATGGTTTAAAAGTGTCAAGGAAAGAATGAGACTTCTAGATTCCTGCATAAAAACTAAATGTGACATGATTCCGAAATCAATCTTTTTGCCGTCAAGCAGCACTGGGGCTTCCTAGGTGTCGCTAGTGGTAAAGAACCCACCTGCCATTTCAGGAGACATAAGAGACACTGGTTTGATCGCTGGGTCAGAAAGATCCCCTGGAGGAGGAAACAGCAACCCACTCCAGTATTCTTGCATGGAGAATCCCATGGACAGAGGAGCCTGGGGGCTACAGTCCATGGGCTCGCAAAGAGTTAAACAGGAATAAGTGACTTAGCATGCATGTATGCACAGTATCAGCATAATTGGTGAAACTGAAATAAGATTAGTGAATTTGATGATAGCAGTTAGTATATAAATGTCCTAATTTGGAAAGTCATTCTGGTTATATAGAATACTCTTTTTTTTGTAGAAATTAAATACAACACTATTTGGAGAGGATGGAAATGATGTTGGTACCTTATTTTCAAGTAATTCAGGATGGAAAAAGGTTCTTCCTACTATTCTTTCAGCTTTTCTGTAAATTTGAAATTATTTTCAAATTTAAAAATGAAATAATAGGAATATGGAGAAATAATGGTTTAGGAAAAAAGTATCAAAGTAAAGAAATGAAAGTTTAATTCAGAATTGAACATAAATAATAGTTGTAAATGCAGTTAGAACTTAAACATAAGTGACAAAATTAATTCTAGAGAATTTTAATTCTGTGGGGAATTTAAAAGTTAACTGGTTTGAAATTGGGAATGTTGATACTTGAGGGTAGTCAAGAAGAAATGAAACAGATTAGACCTTTAAAACATATTTAAGAAGTTTCCATGCCAAAGCTTTTAAACACGTTATTTGTAATGCACTTGAAAGCTTTGACTTGGATATAAAATGAACTTAGAAATGAAAATGGGAGAATGAGATGAAAGGTTTCCCCAGTCCTGCCCCAGACTATGTACATTTAAATACTGGCATGTTTAGGGATCTGTCAAGTGCTGGAATCATTATAGACATTTTTGTATTGGCCTGGAGGAATGTGCTTAAGATGGAATCTCCATGTTTGCAGATAACTGACAATTCTTCAGATGACAAAATGTCAGACTGATAGACCCTTACTTTTAAAAGTGCTTAAAGCTAGTTTTGACCGAGAGGGAAAGGAAATAAGCATAAAGAAATATGTAGAGAAAAATAATCCAATCTATTTATGGGTTACAATCTGTCAGTTTCGTGACAGCAAACATGGCAAGGCATGATTTTCTTAAGTCACTGGTCCTGTTTGTTGATGGATCCAAAAGCTCAAGATGATTTCGGGAGAATGAGTAGACAGTTTGACTAACCATTGAGAACAGATCTGGAGGAATGTTTCCAATTATATTTACTAAACCTCAAGAGAGGCATAGAGCTAGAGTGAAGGTTATGGTAAAACTTGCATTTGTCTTCGGAATCAGGACTAAGCTTTTAGCTTTTGTGCTAAATATTTTCTCTGTCTGACACCAAAGTTTCCTTTGGTTATAGTTTCCCTGCATTAAGCAAACTTTTTAAACTGAATTCTAATCAAATACAGCTTCTAGTCACTCTGTCTCCATATCAGCACTTTGATACTGGCTGTTCTTCTGGCTAAAATGCTGGGGTTTTTTTTGCCTCACCTCTGAGCCATTTTCACCATCTCCATTTCCTGCATTTTCTTGGGAGCTTCTTGGAATATTTTGTCCACACCCATCTACTTCCTTTGCATATTTATGGCACATGTTATTAGCAACATTTCTTCAGCAAATAATCATTCACTCCTTTGATAGGTATCATGGAGTCTTAATATTCAGCTTTGCCTACCCTTCTCCTGGGTTTGACCCCTGAGTCGGGAAGAAACTCTGGAGATGGGAATGGCGATCCACTCCAGTACTGTTGCCTGGAGAATCCCACGGAAAGAGGAGCCTAGCCGTCTGAGGAATCGCAAAGAGTTGAGCACTGCTGAGCGTCTAACAGACACTACCGCTACTACGCTTCTCCAGCTGAATGGGAGCTTCTCGAGAGCTGAATTCTGTCTTATATTAACCCAGCATCTGTTGTGACCCACATACAGTGCCAGATGCTGAAAAGAAAAAGCTTTTTTTTCCTTGCCCCATATGCTTTTTATTGAAGACACAGTTTAGATAGAGAGGGACAAGCTAAAGATATGCATGCATATTGCTAAATTTATGTGTATTTGAAGCACAAAGAGTTACAGATGGAAAAATGATGCGTGTGACATGACATTTAAGGAGAAGAACAGTATTCTTCACCAGGAGACTTCTTTTTCTAAAACCAAGTTCTTGGATATCATTAAATGAACTCACTAATGCACTCTGTGGATTATTGATGCTCATTTTAATGTTAATTATTCTATATTTCGAAATAGATGTATTTTCCCAGCAGGGATTCAAACTTCAGGAGCATAATCATAAAACTCTGTACCATCTGCATTTCTGATAAGTCAAAATTTCCTAATTAAAACGTATATTTAGTTAGCTACAGCGCATGTCCTGGTTTAAAGGAACACCCAGCAATTCTTGGTATACTGGTTGGTTCTGGGCATGTGTGCGTAGTCATGTCTGACTCTGGGACCCTGCGGACTGTCAGGCTCCGCTGTCTATGGGATTCTTCAGGCAAGAACACTAGTGCTGGAGTCGGTTGCCGTTTCCTCCTCCAGGAGATCTTCCTGATCCAGGGATTGAACTGTCATCTCCTGGTCTCCTGCGCTGGCAGACAGAATCTTTACCACTGAGCCACCTGGGAAGCTCTGGTTCTGTGAGCAGCGCTTTAGGATGTCCTATTTTACATAGTCTTTTTATTTGCTTTTCCATTATGTTTTTTCATAGGATATTGAATATAGTTCCATTTGCTATACAGTAGGGCTTTGTTCACCCATTCTATTTATAATAGTTTGATGCTCTATTTTATATTGATACAGTAGCTTCGGTTTTACCATTAATCGTGGAAAGTTTTATTACATCATCCAACAACAAATAAGTTAGCTTTCCAGAGCAAATGAGACATTATCTACTTAGCTCAAAAGAAAGGGTATCCAACGGATAAAAGCAATTCACACGTTATCAAGTAACCCAGATAATCCCCCTTTCCTCCGTGGTTTAACATAATGTTCTGTAACCCTGCCTCCCCCACCAAGAACCTTCCCCTACCACAGCTGGCAACACACCAAAGTGGATTGATTTAGCTTCCACAACGTTCAGCTCCTCTGCCAGTCTTTGGTGGAAGGAGTGTTAATCAGTAGCGAAAGGTCTCAAGTCTTGGCAATAGCAAACAAATAGAAAGAAGAGGCCTAAATAATACGTATTCTTCTATAATCCGTCTCTAGAGACTCTTCAGCTCTTTGTATACAACATTAAGGAAAGCATGCAGATATGTTATTCCCTTTTGTTGGTTGCTCTAATTGAGACGCCTGACAAATTGGTACATAATTTAAGATCATTAATGCCAAATTGGAAAAAAAAAAAAAAAGACTTGCTAAAAATGTCATGTAAAATTTTTTGTAAATGCTAAGGAAATAATTTCTTAAATTATTTCAGCAAATCTGTTAATTTTAATTGTGCTCAATGAATGTTTATGAGTGCNATTCTTTACCACTGAGCCACCTGGGAAGCTCTGGTTCTGTGAGCAGCGCTTTAGGATGTCCTATTTTACATAGTCTTTTTATTTCCTTTTCCATTATGTTTTTTCATAGGATATTGAATATAGTTCCATTTGCTATACAGTAGGGCTTTGTTCACCCATTCTATATATAATAGTTTGATGCTCTATTTTATATTGATACAGTAGCTTCGGTTTTACCATTAATCGTGGAAAGTTTTATTACATCATCCAACAACAAATAAGTTAGCTTTCCAGAGCAAATGAGACATTATCTACTTAGCTCAAAAGAAAGGGTATCCAACGGATAAAAGCAATTCACAGGTTATCAAGTAACCCAGATAATCCCCCTTTCCTCCGTGGTTTAACATAATGTTCTGTAACCCTGCCTCCCCCACCAAGAACCTTCCCCTACCACAGCTGGCAACACACCAAAGTGGATTGATTTAGCTTCCACAACGTTCAGCTCCTCTGCCAGTCTTTGGTGGAAGGAGTGTTAATCAGTAGCGAAAGGTCTCAAGTCTTGGCAATAGCAAACAAATAGAAAGAAGAGGCCTAAATAATACGTATTCTTCTATAATCCGTCTCTAGAGACTCTTCAGCTCTTTGTATACAACATTAAGGAAAGCATGCAGATATGTTATTCCCTTTTGTTGGTTGCTCTAATTGAGACGCCTGACAAATTGGTACATAATTTAAGATCATTGATGCCAAATTGGAAAAAAAAAAAAAAAAACTTGCTAAAAATGTCATGTAAAATTTTTTGTAAATGCTAAGGAATTAATTTCTTAAATTATTTCAGCAAATCTGTTAATTTTAATTGTGCTCAATGAATGTTTATGAGTGCTTTTTGCAGAGTTTGTTTTTTTTTAAATCCTCATACTATTTGCTTTTTAGGCAGTTTGGGAAACATGGGACCAGAAAAAAGGAAAAACGTGAGACAAAGGAATGATTAATATAGTTTAGTTCCTCTTGATTCAGGACTAGGCTGGGGATAAAGGGTGTAGAAATGATGACCAAAGTACCTTGGGGCACACTGCTAAAACATTTGGCCTCAGTTTCCTAATCTGTAAAATGGGCAAGATCAGTGGGTGAACTGCGAAACATTAAGATGCTCTTAAGACATTTCTGGCACGTTTTATTTTTAATTATATTGTCTTCTTTTATCTTCGAATACAGTANTTAAGATGCTCTTAAGACATTTCTGGCACTTTTTATTTTTAATTATATTGTCTTCTTTTATCTTCGAATACAGTAGATGATTTTTTAAAATACTGACATCATCCAAAAAAAAATCATTCTGATTTTTAGAAAAATTATCCATTTAGAAATACCATGATCTTATAATACCTAGAAACTCATTTTCATTAGTGAGTGATTGTGGTGATAATATAATCCTCATACTCACTGGCTCTGTCAGTGAGATGCTAAGCTGATGTCAAGGTTCATAAAGAAGAATTTCAGTGATGTAACATGTCCATGGTAATGTGTAGGCTGTAATAATTCTTGGTTGCTTATATTTCTATATGTTTTGAGTCACTGATTTGTTGTTTTATCAAGAATTTTTCACATTTTTCATCATTTTTGAAAGTTGTAGTCTTTCTAATTTAGGAAAGATTTAAAACACTAGAAATATTATAAATATAGAAAAGAGAGGTCCCAGAAATCTCCTAAACCACTTTTTGTTCCATTACACCACATCCAAACTTATAATTCTAACTCACGTATCTGACTTGTTGGAATATGGCTTCCAGGTGTACCGTCTAAATATAGTAAGAACTTAGAAGCTAATTCTTCACTGGCCCTCTATTTCTTCCTTCTTAGGAATGACTAGAAAAGAACCTGTCACCTCTTCTGCATAGCAATAGACTTTATTATAAGGTATATCCAGTTGCAAAGTCTACATAACTGAATATTTTTTTATAGTACTTACCTGATTTTCATTGCTTGTGCACCGTGTTCATCCCTTGGGAATACTAGAAATTTGATAATTTTCTATTTGAGTGCTAGGAGATTGAAAGCTGTGCAACTTTTCAAAAACTTTCTGACACATCAGTGCTAATTTGAGTAGAACTTAGCTAGCTCTTGCAATTGATAAAAGCACGGAAAACTGGTTAGCGGTGACAGTCTTTTAATCTACTATCTGATTGCTTGTCTAAGTGTCATTGGTGAAATGCAAGGATCTTTGTTCTTTTTTCTGAGTTCAAGCCAAGCGGGCTCCTTTACTTAGTATGGTAAGAAATCTCAACAGTTCCTCATTCCTTGGATTCAAGGAATCAAATCTTTCTATATTCAAATCTCTCCCCCTGTTGCCCATTGTAAAGTTTGCTGTAGGTAATCTTTGATATGGTAGAACTGAAAAACAGACTTTAAAGTGTACGTTTAAAATTATCATAAACTCACACAAACTCCTTATTTCCAGAACTTCTTAGGCAGAATGGGTCCTGTTTGATGAGTAAATAGGTTGTTTTGAAGCTATATTAACAGAGGGTCCCCAATGAATAAATTATNAATCTACTATCTGATTGCTTGTCTAAGTGTCATTGGTGAAATGCAAGGATCTTTGTTCTTTTTTCTGAGTTCAAGCCAAGCGGGCTCCTTTACTTAGTATGGTAAGAAATCTCAACAGTTCCTCATTCCTTGGATTCAAGGAATCAAATATTTCTATATTCAAATCTCTCCCCCTGTTGCCCATTGTAAAGTTTGCTGTAGGTAATCTTTGATATGGCAGAACTGAAAAACAGACTTTAAAGTGTACGTTTAAAATTATCATAAACTCACACAAACTCCTTATTTCCAGAACTTCTTAGGCAGAATGGGTCCTGTTTGATGAGTAAATAGGTTGTTTTGAAGCTATATTAACAGAGGGTCCCCAATGAATAAATTATTTCTTCTTTGACTTGCCAAAGTGCCTAAAGTTCCAGTTTGCAAATTCCTTGTATATTGAAGACTTTTTAGTTTTCCCCTGGGAGGCATCAAGGTTCCATATTACTTTAAAAACTATTTACTCATGTATTTGGCCACCCTGGGTCTTAGTTGAGGCATGCACGTTCTTCATCATGGCTCATGGGGTCTAGTTCCCTGACCAGGGATCGAACCTGAGTCCCCTGCTTTGGGAGTGGGAGTCGTAGCCACTGCCCCAGCAGGGAAGTGCTCTCATATTACTTCATAGAGAAAACTTAGGGTGATAAAGCACCAGACAGTTTGTAGATTAGCTAGTTTGGCAATCAAGAATAGAAATCTGAAAGAATGGGCCATGAGAGAAGTTAACTTGGACATGACAGAGCGTGGAGGGTCCCTGTGCTGAGAAGGGCAAGCCCACCATGATCCCACACAGAAAAACCCGTGTCCAGTCCTTGGACAATGTAGAGACAGGAGCAACCGCAGGGAGGGGGACGGACTGGTGCTGACCGAGGAACTTCACTCAGTTTTGCTTTTAGTCATAACTTGGTCACTTAAACTAGCGAAGGAAAAAAAATCAACTTAAAGGATTCCCTGCCCTCTTTTCCCACCATACATAAAATGACACATTTACAAGGACTCTTCATTCAGTCCCTCCATTTCTGCTTCCTCATCACACTATTTTTTTCCCCCTCTTCCATTCCCCTCATCTCTGCCTCCTCCATCCTTTTATTCATCTCCTTCCACCCACCTTTACCACTGGCTCATGCTATATTTCTCAGCCTTAAGCATGTTAATAAACTGGAAAACTTCGTATGGCAGCCTTTTCTTAACATGTAACAAGAATAGCATGTCCTTTCGTATATCACAGTGCTGTAGAAGGCTGCCTTTTTCTTTCTGCAGCGAGGTTATTGAAATTATATTATTCTGTTGTTTCTATTTATTATATAACTGCATTTTTACATGCAGAAGAAAGCTATGAAATGCTTCATAAAAGTATCTCAAGTAAAGTTTGGTATTTTAAAGTCTCTGTAATTTTTTAATATCTCCCACTCAATTTTTTAACAGATTGTTTTTTAATTATTATCATTGAGGTAACATTGGTCTATAACATGATACAAGTTTCAGGTGTACAAGTGAATAATTTGAATTCTGTATAGCCCACAGTATGCTCGTCACCAAAAGTCCAGTTTCTGTCCATCACCGTATAGTTTACCCCACTTTGTGCGTTTTATCCTGCTCATTCCCCTTCTGATAACCACCAGTATCTTCTCTAGATGAGACAGATTTTTTTTTTATATAAAATGCAAAAGACTTAAGAAACAATAAATGAAAGACAGTAACTTGACTTATTCTCACTGAATAACTCTTTACAGTGCACTTTCCAAGTATACATTTCAAAATATATATAAAGCATTCTTATATGTGGTGAGAAGTTATCAAATATTTATTTAACTCATTAATAAAGAAACCCGAAGGATACTATAGCTGATTCCAAAATTAAAGTTATGAGAAAATACTCTATATGGTCAGTGAAAGAAACAGCATCAAAGTGTTAGGTACGAAATCGCTTCGTGTTGTACAAGGCAACGAATCCATAATAGTCATTTCTTTGGGACAGAAGTGTATTTGTTGTTCAGTCGCTCGGTTGTCTTCAGCCCTTTGCAATCCTATGAGCAGCAGCATGCCAGGCTTCCCTGTTCTTCACTATCTCCTGGAGTTTGCTCAAATTCATGTCCATTGAGAATCTTCTATAAATGAACACCTGTCTTTATAGAACCAGAGTTCTATTAAGTAATCTATAATAAGTTGAATACTTTAGTGTGATTTAATGTGCTCATTATTCTTGTATCTTAATTCCAAACTTTGGATAAGTTTTATTACTATTTTCTACATATAATCCAATTTATAGCCAATAAAAGTACCAAACACACTGGTTAGGTGCAGAATTTTCCAAGAAGGCATAGATTTGAAGGGCAAACCTACTTTATTTTTTGAAAATTGAACCCGCATGAAGGAGAATGTTGACCTCTTTGCCCTGTAGCAGTCCCTTGCTAGAATCCACCTTGCCATGTGCACCAAACATGCACAGTTCACATTTCTTTGGTTGAGATTAATACAGTGGTTTCCCTCCTGTGTTGTACCGGTCGATATGGTTTTAACTCGGGAATTGCTTTCAATAAGGAAGTAGGTAAAATAAGGAAAAACACATAAATGGAAATCTTTTCTTCACCAGTGCTTTTTGTTTTTCAGAGAACTTCTGCTTTCTTGATAGACAGACTGATATTGTATTCATTCTTGTTGTTCAGTAGCTAAGTCATGTCCGACTCTGTGATCCTGTGGACTGCAGCACGCCAGGCTCCTTTATCTTCTACTGTCTTCCAGAGTTTGCTCAAAATTCTTATCCATTGAGTCGGTGATGCCATCCAGTCACCTCATCCTCTGTTGCCCCCTTCTCCTCCTGCCCTCAGTCTTTCCCAGCATCAGGGTCTTTTCCAGTGAGTCAGCTCTTTGCATCAGGTGGCCGAAGGATTGGCGCTTCAGCTTCAGCATCAGTCCTTCCAATGAATGTTCTAAGCTGGTTTCCTTTAGGATTGACTGTTTTGATCTCCTTGATGAAAAATGGTTCCATTATGTCTAAAACTGAGGAGACACTTAGAAATTAAAGATCATATATAGCTACAAATAGTTATCTTGAAAAAAATCAACTCTGAACCTGTTAAAGAAATAGTTAAGAGTGTGTGAACAAAGGGAAAGTGAAAGTCGCTCAGTCGTGTCCAACTCTGTGACCCCACGGACTATACAGTCCCTGGAATTCTCCAGGCCAGTACTCAAGTAGATAACCTTTCCCTTCTACAGGGGATCTTCCCAATCCAGGGACAGAACCTAGGTCCTCCCACATTGCCGGCGGATTCTTTACCAGCTGAGCCACAAGGGAAGCCCAAGAACATTGGAGTGGGTAGCCTATCCCTTCTCCAGCAGATCTTCCTGATCCAGGAATCAAACTGGAATCTCCTGCACTGTAGGTGGATTCTTTACCAACTGAGCTATCAGGGAAGCTTAGTGACAAAGCCTAACTTACAAAAATCAAACCAGAATCAGGTGTTTCCTCGGTTTTGGTAAACTACAGGCATGATAGCATGTAAGAACTTGCTTGTCTCTTTGACCCATAGGAATCGCCTTCTTAAAAAATGATTTTGAATCCATGTCTTGAGAATGATAGTTCTAATACCTCGTAGATAATTTGTGTAATTAACTGAAGATCAGCTGTCTGGTTTTGCTGGTTGTTGTTCAGTTGCTCAGGCACGTCCAACCCTTTGTGACTCCATGGACTGCAGCATATCAAGCTTCCCTGTCCTTCACTATCTCCCGAAGTTGGCTCAAATTCATGTCCGTTGAGTCAGTGATACCATCCAACCATCTCATCCTTGGTTGCCCACTATATTATCTATCTTCTCTTATTACAAATATATTTTCTTCTTTTTAATTTTTACTTTTTATTGGCGTATAGTTGATTTACAATGGTGTGGTAGTTTCAGGTATACAACAAAGAGATTTAGTTATACATATACAACATATACATATACATATACATGTACATATACATATACAACAAAGAGATTTAGTTATACATATACATTTCTATTCCTTTTTCAGATTCTTTCCCCATATAGGTTATTACAGAATATTGATTAGAGTTCCCTGTGCTGTACAGTAGGTCCTAATCCTTATCTGATTATCTGTTTCATATATAGTAATGTGTATATTTAATCTCAGCTACAAATGTCTTTTCACTGAGTAGTATTATAAAGGCTCTGCATAATGAAAATGAGATTATTTAACCCAAGGGTAAAAACAAAACATAGTTTATGCAAATCTCTATTATTATAGTAACTCCTATTTTTTTTAAGTAGTACTGAAAATTTCCTAACCAATTGAAAATTCCCATGTAAAACCCTCATAGTGCTTCAAAAATATACCTCCAATGGAGAAAATATTTTCTCCTCTGTGTAGTCAACAGTAGCTGAGAATAGAAATGCATTGCTTAATGGTCTTATATTTTGGTGTGGTGCCATCTCCTTGGGTTTGTCTTATATACTGTTTGACCTTCTAACACTCGATGAAGGCATATAATAGTTGACTGAACATCAGTTATGATGGAAGGCTCTATTCTCTAGATGATATGTCATAAGTTGAGAATTCTATTTTGAAAATTCACAGGAAAAGCAAAAACAAACACAAAGCAAATACTGAAAGAAAATAACTGTATTGGTATCTTTATGAATTTGGTATTAGGGCTTTCCTTTTATAGGTTAAACTTCAAGTATGTTTACTATAATAGGTGAATATTAGAATATTCAACATGATGTTGATGTTAGCATATTATTTATTGATATATTGTTAGTTTATTTTATGCTCATTGACCATTTGCCTCACATGGGTGAGGCAGAAAACCAGAGAGAAAGAATACAGATAAATCTAAATGGTTGATCTCCTGCACTAGCAAATTGGATTCTTTATCTCTGAGCCACTTGGGGAGCCCCATAGTCATTCTTTACATATTGTCAATTTGGGGGTAAAATGTGCATCGTTATGTCACAAATTATTCCAATTACTAGGAATTTCTGATTTTTTAACCTAATTTTAATATCTTCTTTTAACCTCTAACTTATATATCAAATGAATTCTCTTTAAATATTGCATTCAGATTGATATTCCCAAATTCCCCACTGCCAACCACGCTTACCTTCCTGCTCATAAATGCATCATATCATTTCCCATCATTTCTCTTATGGTTTCCCTTCTCCTAGAAGACATTGTTCCTAACACCTTTTGACCTAATGTTTCTTATCTAAATAATCAAGCTCAGTTGAATTCTAACCCTTAAGTGAAGCCTGTCATTAAATTCTAAGATAATTTTTAAAAGAAAAGATTATAGTTCTCATTCACATGTAAAATGACTACAGAACAAAAGGGTTTATATCCTCAAGGGAGAAGGAAATGGCAACCCACTCCAGTATTGTTGCCTGGAGAATCCTGTGGGCAGAGGAGCCTGGAGGGCTGCTGTCCATAGGGTCGCACAGAGTTGGACACGGCTGAAGCGACTTAGCATGCATGCATGCATTGGAGACAGAAATGGCAACCCATTCCAGTATTCTTGCCTGGAGAATCCCAAGGACAGAGGAGCCTGATGGGCTGCCGTCTCTGGGGTCGCACAGAGTCCGTCATGACTGGAGCGACTTAGCAGCAGCAGCAGCAGCATACTTACTTAATGGGGGAACCAATGGGATGCACAATTATTTTAAGCTCCCCCGTCCCAGGGATTCTCCAGGCAAGAACACTGGAGTGGTTTGCCATTTCCTTCTCCAGTGCATGAAAGTGAAAAGTGAAAGTGAAGTCGCTCAGTCATGTCTGACCCTCAGCGACCCCAGGGACTGCAGCCTTCCAGGCTCCTCCGTCCATGGGATTTTCCAGGCAAGAATACTGGAGTGGGGTTCCATTGCCTTCTCCACAACTATTTTAAAGTAGGATTCAAAAAGCAAATACATACACACAATAAATATGCTAAAAACATGATTGGTCACAACTCAACATGCTGCAAATATAGTATGGGAACAAAATAAGTATGCAAATTCTTATAGTACAAAATGGAAAGTATTTTGTATAGGACTGGTGTTTCAGAACCAGAAATGCTCACAACAGATTAATTGTGGTTAGAAATTAAAGTTATAAAAGAGGGAGTTGTTTATGTAGGTCTTTAAGGATAGATAGCTTTAGCAAGGAAAAAATCTAAGTGGCCAGGAAAGTTCTGGTTATAGCAGCACACAACATGAGAAAAGGCTGAAATGAGAAACGTGGAGCAATTAGGATTAAGACAGTGGAAACACTGTGTGGATGAACTACATAAGTTCTCTAGGTGATGGTAAGTAATTGGGAGAAATAGACTTAGGGTATTATCATAGACGATCCTGAATCTTAGGCTGGGGTGCTGTGTGTATGTGTATGTCTTTATTCACACCTCATGCAACAAGCACCAAAATGCCAGTGAAGCCTTTGAATATTTATATAAACAGTTTCAGAATATTTTATATGACCTGTTTTAGACTATATCTCTGTTCTGTAGACTTAATTGAAAGAGTGTGAAGCTAGAGTTTGATTGCCTAATTAGGATGAATGTATAATGACAATAATAGTGAGGTAGTGATGTTGAAGGTGTCTGGCCTGGAGTGATGGATGTGGGCAACCTGTGTCTTGACCTTGCTTTTTAACTCTGATGGGAACACTGCACCTCCCACAAAACCAGCAGGTTGGGTTCCATGATGCAGGAGCTCTCATGTGAGTGGGCCCTGGAAGTTGTTACCTGGAGGAGTTAAAGTTGTTAAAACTCTACCTGTTAAAGTTGTTACCTGTTAAAATTGTTACCTGGAGGAGAAAGTCAGGCTTGGCTGCCTTCTGCTGCATTGCCAGAGCATTTGTTTTACTCAGATATGCCCAGA
This sequence comes from Redunca redunca, assembly GCA_006410935.1. Classification (NCBI taxonomy): domain Eukaryota; kingdom Metazoa; phylum Chordata; class Mammalia; order Artiodactyla; family Bovidae; genus Redunca; species Redunca redunca. The sequence continues at coordinate 924,325 of SJYQ01000969.1, forward strand.
GGTCCAGCTTGAGAGAAACTGTAGACAGCAGCAGGATGATGCTATGCAGCTCTGTTTCCAGTGACCCAGGACTTGTGTGTCATCCACACCAACTCTCTAACAGCGTCACCTTTAAAAATTATATCTAACTATACTGGAACTGGGCAGATGAATCTAGTCAGAAGTCATTAGAACATCTTCACCCCAGAGGCAATCTGGGAAAACAGAAGAAAGCGTGGAGTGGGACACACTTCCATCAGAGAGCACCAATATTGGTGACAAAGAGAATTATTCCATTTGCTGAGAAATATCATTACTATAATGTGTTTCATATTATCATTGCTTAGTGATTTGTGATTAAAAAAAAAAAATGAGACAGCCTGAGAATATGCCCAGTACTTCAGAATTATAAGTGAAAATTTTGATGACGATCCTAAAATTATTTCATGATTTCCTAACTCACTTAAGTTCAAGGAACACCCAGAAGCTCTAGAACCTGGTCTATTTTCCTAATATCAAATATGCCTCTTTGTGGTTGTTTTTATTTACACATTTTATAGAGACCATTATTTAAATGATATGAGTAGAATTTTGAGCCTTGATTAATGCTCATACAATTTTTATTTGTTTGATTTTTTTAGCCAGTTCTCTGTATGGCATGTTTTCCAGTACACTTTAGCCCTGACCTATGTGAAAATGCAGTATGGCTACTGTTTCCCTTGGGGTGGATATCTTGTTTCTAAAAATTCTTTCTATAGTCATAGTCAGTTCAGTTTACTCAGTCATGTCCGACTGTTTGTGATCCCATGGAGTGCAGCACACCAGGCTTCCCTGTCCATCACCAACTCCCAGAGCTTACTTAAACTCATGGCCATCAAGTTGGAGATGGCATCCAACCGTCTCATCCTCTGTCATCCCCTTCTCCTCCTGCCTTCAATCTTTCCCAGAATCAGGGACTCTGCCAATGAGTCAGGTCTTTGCATCAGGTGGCCAAAGTATTGGAGTTTCAGCTTCAGCATCAGTCCTTCCAATGAATATTCAGGACTAATTTGCTTTAGGATTGATTGGTTTGATCTCCTTGCAGTCCAAGGGACTCTCAAGAGTCTTCTCCAACACCGTAATTCAAAAGCATCAGTTCTTCAGTGCTCAGCTTTCTTTATGGTTCAACTCTCACATCCATACTTAACTACTGGAAAAACCAAAGCTTTGATTATATGGCATTTATTGGTAAAATAATCTCTCTGCTTTTCATTATGCTGTCTAGGTTGTTTATAGCTTTGCTTCCAAGGAGCAAGCATCTTTTAATTTCGTGACTGCATCACCATCTGCAGTGATTTTGGAGTCCAAGAAAATAAAGTCTCTCACTGTTTGCATTGTCTCCTGATCTATTTGTCATGATGTGTTGGGACCAGATGCCATGATTTTAGTTATTTTGAATGTTGAGTTTTAAGCCAGCTTTTTCACTCTCCTCTTTCACTTTTATCAAGATGCTCTTTAGTTCCTCTTCGCTTTCTGCCATAATGGTGGTGTCATCTGCATATCTGAGGTTATTGCTATTTCTCCCTGCCATCTTCATTCCAGCTTGTGCTTCATCCACTCCAGCATTTCACATGATGTACTCTGCATATAAGTTAAATAAGCAAGGTGACAATATACAGCCTCGACACACTCCGTTCCCAGTTTGGAACCAGCACGTTGTTCCATGACCAGTTCAAGCTGTTGCTTCTTGACCTGCATATGGATTTCTTAGGAGGCAAATAAGGTGGTCTGGTATTCCCATCTCTTGAAGAATTTTCCAGTTTTTTGTGATCCATACAGTTAAAGACTGGTGCAGTCAATGAAGCAGAAGTAGATTTTCTGGATTTCTCTTGCTTCTGCTTTGATCCAACAGATGTTGGCAATTTGATCTCTGATAACTCTGCCTTTTCTAAAACCTGCATGAACATGTGGATATTTTCGGTTCACATAGTGTTGAAGTCTTGCTTGGAGAATTTTGAGCATTATTAACTTTACTAGCATGTGAGATGAGTGCAATTGTGTGAATGTTTGAGCATTCTTTGGCATTGCCTTTCTTTGGGATTGGAATGAAAACTGACCTTTTCCAGTCCTATGGCCACTGCTGAGTTTTCCAAGTTTTCTGGCATATTGAGTGCAGCACTTTCACAGCATCATCTTTTAGGATTTGAAATAGCTCACCTAGAAATCCAACACCCCCACTAGCTTTGTTCTAATGATGCTTCCTAAGGCCCACTTGACTTCACACTCCAGGATGCCTGGCTCTAGGTGAGTGATCACACCATTGTGGCTATTTGGGTCATTAAGACCTTTTTTTTGTATAATTCTTCTGTGTATTCTTGCCACCACCTCTTAATCTCTTTTGCTTCTCTTAGGTCCTTGTCATTTCTATCTTTTATTATGTCCACCTTTGCATGAAATATTCCCTTGGTATCTTTAATTTTCTTGAAGAGATCTCTAGTCTTTCCCATTCTATTGTTTTCCTCTGTCTTTGCACTGATCACTCAGAAAGGCTTTCTTTTATCTCTCCTTGCCATTTTTTGAAACTCTGCATCCCGATAGATGTATCTTTCCTCTTCTTCTTTGTCTTTATCTTCTCTTCTTTTCTCAGCTATTTGTGGATTGTCATTTCCTTCTCCAGGGGATCATCCCGACCCAGGGTTCGAACCCAGGTCTCTCACATTGCAGGCAGACGCTTTAACCTCTGAGCCACCAGGGAAGCCCTAAGTGCTGATTAGTATCTTTTAAAGTCCTTATTTACATAGGGAATATTCTACAATATTTTCTATTGACCACCTCAGTTATCCTCTCTAGACCTTCCAGAGTTCTGCTATTTCTCTGTTACAGTCTGGTGACCAGAATTACAAATAGCATCCCATAAAGATGTCTTTGACTGCAGGGGAATGGTGCTTCCCATTCATTCATTCCCTCTTGTTGGCTTCCCTGTGAGGGCTCAGTGAGTCATTGCCTGCCAGAAATAATCCACATTGACTCCTAAATCTGTCTTCAGTTGTAACATGTCCACTATTCTAGACATATCAGTTTGGACAAGTTGCCACCTTCCTTAGAAAATTATCATAAACTGATTATGTTAAAGCCACTTTCTCATAACCATATTTAATTGCAAGATTTCCCCGGTGGCCTAGATTTTCACTGTGCTGAAGTGCTTAAGGTTGTCTACAAACATAAATTAGAAATTGTGCTTTTTTTTTTTCCTATTTCTTCATCATTAGCATAAACCTCAGATACGATCTCTGGATTTTAACATGTTTGCATGAGGCAAACACATAAACTACTTAGTGTTCTATCCATAACAAAATATTTACAGTAGCCATTTGTGATTTGAATATCATTTTTGTAGAATTTTGCCCAAGTGTTTTTTTCCTTCAAATTAGAAAACCATCGGTTAAGGGACTCTTCTTAAGTCTTACATTTATTCTTTTTAATCAAAGAACTTTATTATAGTCATCAGAGTGATGGTCACTTGGCATGTTTCTGATTAATTATACTCGAAGTATGTATCTGGTATTCTACTTGTTATGATAAAGTCCACCAGTTAGTTATTTGTGGAATTGAGAACCATTAATCATAACTTATAGTTACTCGTAGAGACAGTTTAATCAAACTTATCAGATCCCTGGCTGTTGAAGTTCAGGGCACTGGGTTCCTCACTTTATGATAAACTTTTGCATTAAAAAAATGAAGCATTCAGATCCTTGTCATTTTATTCAACTTTGGGGATACTAAAGTGGAAATAAGGCTGAGATGAACACAAGGAAAGCAACTGATACTTTCAAAATCTGGAGTAAATTTATGATTTCCTATTTGTTTGTCTTCCTCTACATGTGTCAACATTTGTTTAGAAATTTTATATTATTTTGAGGGAGTTTCCTGGCCCAGTGGTTAGGATTCCAGGCTTTCACTGCTGTAGGCCTGGTTCGATACCTGGTCAGTGAATTGAGATTCTGCAAGTCATGTACATGGCCCAGGGGGGGAAAAATAAAGAAAACTTCATGTTAAATTTAGGCTAAACAATAAATCTCTAAGTTACAGATTTTAATAGTTCAAGGAGACACAATGCTTAACCTATAATCTTTATTAAAATTTAATTTTCAGATATTATTGATTTACCTGCATTTGTGAGAAATAATATAGAAAGATACCACATCCCTTTTTAATCCAGTTTCCTCCAGTGATGGAAGGCTTCCCTGGTGGCTCAGAGGGTAAAGAATTTGCCTGCAATGCAGGAGATCTAGGTTCTACCTTTGGGTCGGAAAGATCTTCTGGAGAAGGAAATGGCTACCCATTCCAGTATTCTTGTTTGGAGAATTCCATGACCTATAGTGCTATAGTTCATGGGGTCTCAAAGAGTTGGACATGACTGAGCAACTAACACCCCAATGCTGATAGCTTATGAAACTATAGTATAATAATCCAAACCAAGATGTTGAATGGGTATAGAAAAGATACAGAATATCTCCATTACCTCAAAGATCCCTCATGTTGATTTTTTTATAGCTGCCCTGCTCCTCTTTAACCCCAGATCCTCCCTAACTCTAGGAGTCACTTATTTGTTGCATTCATAAGCCAGAGCAGACAATCCTAAATCCGTTCTGCTTGAAGCTGCCACCACATGACTGCTGCTCACTTGCCACGACGTGGAGTCTTCTGTGTTCCCTCGAAGTTGTGTGTGCTTCCAGCTACCTTTTGAATCCTTTCATCACCGCAAGAGATGTGATGGAGTCCTCCTGGTTCCAAAACTCTTTAGATTTCACAGTAATACTGTAGAAAAGCTGATCACTCCCATAAGTATTTTCTTCATGCTCGACTTTCTCATTTGTATGTGCAGTCAATGGGGCTGAACTGGAGACAAGTTACTCTTGAACTCCTCTCTCTATTTCCCCTAATCTCTCTATTGATCCCAATTTAATCCCAGTTGGGAACATTTTCTCACTCAGAATTTAAATCCTATCTTTAGAAACAGTCTCAATTGTTTTCTTTATATCCTTTTTATTCACACTTAGTGTCCAGCTCACTATGCCAGTGACAGCCACCAAGTTGCCCATAAGTGGCAAGAAATAAAGGAACATGGTGCATTATGGTGAGGACTAAATTCAGAAATGAAAGCAAAACTGGCTTTTCTAAGCACATCCTACTAATTTGTGCTGTTAAGTTTAAAATGAAAGGACGAATTCCTTTTGTGAGATGGAATTAATCTATATCACGATTGCTGGAAGTTACGTGAATCTACACAAGTGATAAACCATGTATGAGCTACCTCACAGAAAAGAGTGGATATTAAAATTAGTTAAATCAGAATAAAGTTTGTGGTTTAGTTAATAATAGTGTGCTAATGCTAATTTTCTGCCTTTGATGATTCCTCTATGATTAAGTAAGCCATTGGAGTCGGCAGGACTGCAGTCCGTGGGGTCTCAAAAAGTCAGACATGGCTGAGCAACTAACACCGTCACTTTCACTACCATTGAAGGAGGCAGAGCAAAGAGTTCATATGAACTCTCTGTACTGTTTTTGCAACCACTACATCATTTTATCTCAAAACAAACCTTTGAAAGGCAAAAAAATGTCAAGCTTATAGATCGCTATATGATTTAAATCTCTCTTTCCATGTGTATATATTACATGTATACATTTCAGGAAGCTCAATGCATTTGCTTATTTGACATCATCAGTTTTTAAATCTAGAAAACTTAAATTTGTTTACATTGCTGGGAGATTCTTGATGAATATAAAATNNNNCTGAATAGATAGCACTGTTTTAATCCTAAAGGAACCTAATAGCTATTAAGTTTCGTTTTTTGACATTTATTCAAAGGGTATATTCAAAGTAGGCTCTCGCTCTCTCTTTTTTTTTTGTTTCCCAGAATCTCTGGTTTTATAGAATTGGCTAAAAAAAATTATGGCTTATTATCTCAGTGATAAAAAATATCCATAAAATTAGTACAAATCTGCATCCATCATACCTGAGTGCTTTGGGAGGAAAAAGAAAACCTTGCTCTGAATAATGTTTTTGTTGAAATCAGAGGATTTCTTTATCTTCCGCGTGTCCTACATTTTACATACGCATCCTTTTAGTCGAGGAAAATGTGTTCAGAAATTAAAGTTGTGATCATTTATTTGAAGTGTTAAATTATTTAATTCAGAAAGCGAATAAAATTTTCATATGTACAGGGGAATATAACCGGCTCTAGAAACAATCACCACAGTGCACAAGAAATGGGTCACTTTTTGTTAGAGGAAAAAAAGAATTAAAGATGGAAACTGCAGTATGGATTTCCTATAAATCAGGAGCTATAACTGGCTACTTCTCTTAGGTTCTAACTAAAAACCCAATGGTGGTGTATCACGACACCAATATAACAAGCATATTTGTTCAGCAAAGTCAATTCTGCTAATTTGTTGAAAAGAATCCGTTAAGTGAATCATTTGGCATCCTACAAACAAAGCAAAGAGTGATAATTGTGCAGGTTATTCTTTTCAATTTATTGAGTTGGCAACGTGAACAAAGGTGACCCCGGTCTATACTTCGGGTGAAGAAATTAGGTTCTCGCAGAATGAGATTGTAATTTAGAAAGATCCCTCTTCAGCTAATATATAAAGGAAACTGAAGAAAGAGATTGGAGGCAGAAAGAACACTGAAAGATGTCGAAGAGGCTGAGGATTTGAAAAAGTACAATAGCCACAAGAGGGGAAAGCCATTACTGGAAGGCAGGACCACCTCCATGTGGGACATTGTGGATGTAGGTAAGGAAGAGAAAAAGATGCAGATGTGATAGAAAATTCTGGGCTGGAAGATTAGGAGATGGCGGTGTTAACAAACAGTATGGGGAAAATAGGAAATGGAGCAAAGAGAAGGCAGAAGCTTCTGTTTTTTGTTTTTGTTTTTTTTTTTTTAATTTGAAATATTTTTCAGTTATCCAACAAAAATGTCTGATAGACAGTTGGCTATTCTGGCCTAGATGTCAGAATTCAGCTTAGGTCCAGAGATATGGAAATCACTGTCTAATATTTGGTTTAACATGAGACCTCCTAGAAGAAGACTGAGAGTAGGAATCAAGAGACCTAAGGAGATAGAAATGAATCCTGTTTCAGAGTCAAAATGAGATCACAGTCTTAATGGGGAAAACAGTACTGAGAGAGGAAAACAATACTATCAGGATACCAAGAGCTCCAAACTGGTTGGAGAAGGTCAGAACTGAAAAAGAAGTCTTGGATTTCACTGTATTCATTCAGGAAATTAAAAGTAGGAGAATAGGGAAAAAGTGATTGTCAAGACTTGAACCCTTAGAAGGCTGAATGTAAAACTGCCTTTTCAAGAAATTTGGGAGGCCAGTAAAGGATGTGGCATCAGAAGGGAGGAAGTGAGGAGGGTTAAAAGAAGTTTGTTGCTTTGCTTTTCTTAATTTATTTTTCCTTGTTATTTAAAACAGAGCGCTTGATTTGTTTTATGAAAAGTATTGAGGCCAGGACAGTTTTGTTTTTGTTTGTTTGTTTTTTAAGAAAAAAGAAATTAGAATGCAGAGGCACCATGGCAGCATGGCTAGTGGAAAAGGAGGGAAGAGTTAGATGAGATGAAGGGTCAGAATAATCTGAGTGAGACTTGCCCCTTGGTTGACTGTGGAAGGACTCAGTTGAGCAGTGGGCTCTTGGATGTACCACACTCACTTTATCCATTCATTGGCTGATGGACCTTTGGGATGTTTCTAGACTGTATGATTATGAATAAAGCTGTCACAAAAACTCACATTCAGACTTTCATATCAAGATACATTTTCAATTTTCTTGAGCAGTGGGCTTCCTGGGTACATTTAAGAAGTTGCCACACTGTTTTTCAGACAGCGGTACCACTTTCCATCCCTGCTGGTGATGTACAAGAGTTATACTACACAGTTTTTCCATTAGCTCTTGGTAATTTCAGAGGCTTTTTTGTTTGGTTTGTTTTTATTTATGAGTTTCATATTCGTAGCAAATCAGTTCTCTTTGCCCATTAAAACCCAAGGGGATGATGCAGACAGACCCATGTGGATCCTACATGAGCAAGAGATTCAGAACACAGCTAAAGACAGTGAGGCTTCAGACACATCATTCTTTTATAATGAGTTGCAAGCAAACCCACCTGAGCTTAGCCCCACAGAAGGTATTATCTTTATTGTCTGAGACTGTAAACAAATCTGCCCTTTTCTGGAGAAGGAATACTATAGCTACCTCCCCAGCTGCTTACCATGCAATCACCCTTAAAAAGATGGTCCCAAACAAAAGCTCTGCTCACAAGGTATCCTTGAACTTGAGCATAGTCCCTGAACTGTATCCCAGCAAGGGGTAGATTTTTTTAACTGTTTAACTTTAATATTATGAGACTTTTTATTGTTGATATTGTTTTTTGGGTCATTTTTATAACATTATGTTTTTTTGTGCTGTAGGGATCATTTCACTTTCATTTAACTTTTTTTTAGCATAAAGCTTCATAGCATTCTCTTAATTTATCTTTAGTCTCTATGTGTAGTTATATCCTCTCTTCATTCCTAACATTGATAATTTTTCTTTCTCTTATTTTGGGATATAAGTTTCATCAAGAGTTTCCAATTTTACCTACTTTGTAGAGAATCATCTTTTGACTCTATTAAACTTTGTGGGTTGTTTATTTATTGACAGTCTTATTCTTTTCTTATACATTCTTTGAATTCATTATACTCTTTCCTCTTAACTTCAGAAGTTATGTGCTTAAGTCATTCATTTTCACCATTTTTTTTTCTTTTGTACTGTACGAAATTGTCTTTAATTTTTCTTCAAAATTCTGCTTTAGCTGCATGCTACAGATCTGTCTTATACTATTTATGACTAATTGGTTCTCAGTAGTTTTTAATACCATTATGATTTCCTTTTATTACCAAACTGGCATATCTGTCCTTGTGTGTCTCTATTCTTTGAGTTTATCCAAGATTATACTGCCAGTTGGTGGCACACTGGGATTAAATTTTTTTTTTTAATTTCAGAGCTTAGTTTTTTAAATTATGTTATTTAGTCAATGTAACTGAATTGCCTTGTCTTCTGAAAATGCATTTTTTATGATACCAGTTTTTAGCCATCAATTGTGACTTGCTTCAAGCTTAAAATATGTAATTTCCATATAATTTCCAATCTATGCTTTGTAAAATATTTGCAGGGTTTTAAAAATCTATAATATTTAAGATTATTATTTTATCTA
>SJYQ01000969.1:933897-947779 GCA_006410935.1 Redunca redunca
CAGCCATGAAATTAAAAGACACTTACTCCTTGGAAGAAAAGTTATGACCAACCTAGATAGCATATTGAAAAGCAGAGACATTACTTTGCCAACAAAGGGCTGTCTAGTCAAGGCTATGGTTTTTCCAGTAGTCATATATGGGTGTGAGAGTTGGACTGTGAAGAAAGCTGAGCACCGAAGAACTGATGCTTTTGAACTGTAGTGTTGGAGAAGACTCTTGAGAGTCCCTTGGACTGCAAGGAGATCCAACCAGTCCATTCTAAAGGAGATCAGTCCTGGGTGTTCTTTGGAAGGAATGATGCTAAAGCTGAAACTCAAGTACTTTGACCACCTCATGCAAAGAGTTGACTCATTGGAAAAGACTTTGATGCTGGGAGGGATTGGGGGCAGGAGGAGAAGGGGACGACAGAGGATGAGATGGCTGGATGGCATCACCGACTCGATGGACATGAGTTTGAGTGAACTCTGGGAGATGGTGATGGACGTCCTGCGATTTGTGGGGTTGCAAAGAGTTGGACATGACTGAGCGACTGAACTGAACTGAAAACCCTAAAATGAAAAATAAATGAATTTGAAGAACAGTAACAGAATTTGATAATGAAAAACATGGAAGAAAGTAAAGTTAATAGAACCAAACAGTTTAGGAAAAATGGGATATTGGCAAATTAGAATTCTAGATATCTTTTCAACTGGATATACTCTAAGGATTTGGAAATAATGTTATTGAAAGATTATAATTATGTAGGAATTTCATAGTCATGTACTAGTCAATGTTTTGATCAGAATCTGATGGCTCATTCAAAAGGGTTTTTACCTAAACAGAATTTAATGGAGGGACAGTTAAATGTGAAAGTGAAAGTTGCTCAGTTGTGTCCAACTCTTTGCAACCCCATGGACTGTAGTCCATGGAATTCTCCAGCCCAGAATACTGGAGTGGGTAGCCTTTCCCTTCTGCAGGGGATCTTCCCAAACTAGGAAGTTGGGACCTTTAATAGTTAAGTGAGACCGAGTTTAAAAAGGAGTGAAGGGTTGATGAGAAACTCACATATCATAAGCCCAGGGAAGCCATTACCATTCTTGGGACTTGCAGACCAAATGGAAGAAACAACTTTATCAAGACCAGTGAGAGCTGGGCCCTCGTAGGACAGGCTCCTGAGAGGAGCTGGCCCTTTGCTGATGTGACCTAATAGTGGAATATAATCAGGCGCCAGAAAGTAAGACGGTAAAGTCTGCTTGCAATGTGGGAGACCCGAGTTCTATCCCTGGGTTGGGAAGATCTCCTGGAGAAGGAAATGGCAATCCACTTCAGTGTTTTTGCTTGGAAAATCCCATGGATGGAAGAGCCTGGAAAGCTACAGTCCATGGGGTTACAAAGAGTCGGACACGACTGAGGACACCCTTGAGAAAGTAAGGGAACCTGTTCAGTCCAGTCTGTAAGAGCTAGCCTCACCATTACTCAGGCTCCCAGGAGGTTAGAGAATAAATCCAGGCAGTGGAAGAAATAGACTGACAGCAGGCTATCCTCACAGAATGTAAGAAAAAAGGCAAGAAAGAGGGGGATCTCACTTATGGGAGGGTGAGGAGAACAACGGGATCTTTAATAATCCACAGAGAAACTAGAAATATCCGAGGAAGATGGAGAAGTGATCTGAGATCAAATGTGCAAAATAGAAATGGCCCTGAAAGGAGAGAAGATGACTAACTATGATGGATGCTGAAGATAAATTGAAAAAAACAAGAAAAAATTTACCTGGTCATCATTAGTGGTCTTTCGGATTTACGTTTCAAAAGAAAAGATAGCGATCGACAAATTGATGAAACTTAACCAGATCATAGAGAAAAAGGGACATGCAGAACCCAGACCAGTTTAGTTGAGAAATTTTGGAAAGGAAAGGAGCAGAAAGCTCAGACCAGTGAAAATGGAGGGATATAATGTAAAATATTGTTCTTGTTTTCCCTATAAAAGGTAAAATTCAAGTATTTTGGAAAAAATAGGAACTTCTGTAAACCCAAGAAGTGTTCGTGATTTTGGCTCTTTCACTGTATCTCAAAGTTACATTACCAGGTATTAATCTTGGTATAGAGTATAAATTGAGAAAGAATAAAGTCATTATTAATGGGCAAATTGAGATACATTTAGTGTCAAAATTGTTAGTATTTCGTGGCATGAAGCTATCCAAATGAAGAATTTCACATTAAAAAAAAAAAATTATTTATTTACTTTGTTTTTGGCCGTGCGGAGTTTTCACTGCCGTGTGGACTTTTTCTAGTTGCTGTGAGCTGGGGCAGCTCTCGCTGCAGTTCCCGGGCTTCTTGCTGTGATGGCGCTTGTTGCGGAGCATGGGTCTAGACGTGGACTTCAGTAGCTATGGTTCCTGGGCTTTAGAGCACGTGGACTTCAGCAGCTGTGGTTCCTGGGCTTTAGAGCACAGGCTCAGTAGTTGTGTACAAGCTTAGCTGCATCTTGACATGTGGGGTCTTCCCAGACCAGGGAATCAAACCCATGTCTCCTGCATTGGCAGGCGAATTCTTTACCACTTAGCCGCCAGGGGAGGGACACATTTTTGAAGATGGTAACTTACTTTGCTAATACTGACCATCCCCCGAAATAAAACTCGTTTTGTTGATTTTATGCTGATGAATCCATGTGGTTCCACATTTGGAACCAGATGTATTCTGGGTACCACCATGTATATTCTCAAATTCATAGCCATTGAAACAGCAAATTCTTGAGAAAAACAAAGTTTATGAAGGATCAGCTGAAGGCAGTGCAATCCATTGATTCCTCTAAATACTCTGAACTGTTTCTAGATTAAGCCAGCCAGCAGAGAACTAAATAACTTGCGTTGGCAGTTTTGATTACCATTGTAAAATTGTGTTTCAGCATTGAGAAAGTTTAAGAAGCTCCCTATGAAGGTTGTAGCTATCTAGATGCTGTTGAACACTTTGTTCATTGTGTAGCGTGGTTCCTTTTACATTGGGCTCATTTGAGAAATCTCTTTCTGGGCTCAGTACCAGGAGTCTTCTGTTTTGTCAAGCAGCTGGTTAGATTTTATTTTTATAGACAAGATGGGTCTCACTACTGAACATGTCTCCGTCTGTGTACTTTGCCATGAATCTTAAAGCCAACATTTTAGACACAACCCTCTAAAAAAATATGTTTTGTGGTTTATTTCTATCAAAGTAGTACATAAAGAAACATTTTTAATCAGGTAGTACATGAAGAATTAAATGTAAAAAGCAAAAGTTTCCTTCCCAGTATCTCCCCATCCCTGTCTCCATTCTTCCAATACCTTATATAGCCGGTTGTTCATTTATCAAGTTTGAAATTACTGACTCCTAATTCTTGTCAGATAAACTTATAGATAATTAATCTGTTTTTCCCCATATCTGGCCTATTTTTACCAATTATATCAACATTTTCTCAAACATTTAAAATTCTTTGGGGGTTACTTTTGTTACATGTAATGATATACTCACAAGTGGGTTTGCCATTCTATCAAATTTTGCTAATATCTTTGACTCTTAAAAAACATGAATTTTTCATCATATTCTTCTTTCTCTTAAACTTTTCCATTTCCTGACTCCATTAGCTGTGTTGTACTTTAATGCTGTCAAGCTTGACAGCCTTCCTTTTGTATTTTTTACATTGTATATATATTTATTTCAAATGCTGGAGAAAAAGACAGTTGATAGCATTATCCAATCAGTTTCACCCTTTCTTATAATTTGACATTTAGGATGATGAAAAATATATAGAGAAGTTTAGAGCGAAGTAGAACATAAATACAAAAACTAATGAATTTAAGTTGTAGAGAATATACAGATTTCTCTGAAATTTAAGATATATAACCAATGCTATAATCACTATCTGGCATTTTTAAAATTTTAAAGTGCTCATCCATTCTCTGGCTCAAAAATTCTTCTTCTAGGCATTTCCACAAATACTTCGAACAATTTCATTCATAAGAGTAGAACAATTGAAAACATCATTGAGTCTGTCAACAGAAAAGTGGATAAACAATGGTGATATAATTATACAATGAAATAGTACTCACCAATAAAAAGGAATTAGCTAGGGATACATATAAAAGCAGGCTTCCCAGGTGGCATTAGTGGTAAAGAAACTGCCTGCCAAGGCAAGAGACATAAGAGACACGGGTTCAGTCCTTGGGTCAGGAAGATCCTCTGCAGGAATCTTAAGAGTTCCTCTAATAAAATAATTTAAAAATCTGTTCATAACTTTGGCATAGTGAAAATCACTGGAAATATTTGACAGGAGCAGAAGTGTCCAGAGAGCACTGTGCTTGGATAGCAGAATTTTGCAGCATTTCCTCCCCAATATGTTTGCTGTGGTTTAGCAACTGCACAGAGTATGCTTTTAGCAGAGTTCAAGTCCATTACCAAAGTGAACATAGATTTGGTGGATGGGTTTGTGTGTGTGTGTGTTAATTTTCACATTGTTCCTAGCATTTCTCCCTTGATTTTTATATGATTTTCGTATGACCATTTCCTTTTATTTCCCCCATCATCCCTGGAATTCCCAGCCACTTTGCATACTGATAATGACATCCTAACACCTCTGGGAAAACTTTATTTATTAGCCTAGTGTCCTGTTGCATCAGACTAGCAAGCTAATTCCTGTAGGACATTGTCTAACATATGGCTTATTAATTATAAATAGCTTCTAAACTAGTTTTTGGTATGGACAGAAATAACAAGAGCTATGAAATGTAAAATTCACATTTGATTTATTCATTTAGGCAGTAAACTGATGCTTACTGAACACCAGACACTGTACTGGGGCATCGGAAAATAGTGGTGAACCAGAGGCTTGATCACAAGCTTCAATGTAGATTCACTTCTGCAGCAGTGATGAGGGGTGTAATCACAGGCATAATGAAGTTATTACAATTGAGTGAAGGGAATGAAAAGTGTAGTATATTATGAGGCACCCTGCAGAATGGCGGGTAATTGAGGGTCAGAGGATGTATTGTACTGACTGTCAGAAAGTGCTATGTAAGCTGAGTTCTGCAGGATTGGTTGTATAGCCTGATCAAGATGACGGCAAGAATGTTCAGGTGAAGAGGCCAGAGTGAGGCTGTAACAGATGCAATGCTTTATGAAGGCACTTCTTTTCTTTCTGCCTCAGCAAGGAGTGTAACTTAGGCTTCGAAACTCCCATCAAGATTGGAAAGTGGAAAATCTATTTCTACCTTTTGATATGAATTCATGGCATGGGGACAATAAAGCTCAAAATCCAGCAAGAAATAAAATTTCACTTAAAAGTGATCATGGTGATCACAGGTTTACGACATCAACCTAAGGATTCATCAATATATGTTTTATGGCAGCGCAGACATTATCTGTCTTAAGAAAATAACAATATCTCACTTTAGGAAGTATTTATGTATCGTTGTTTTTCTCACATAACGTGCCACATATGCGACTTGTTGGTAGTACTAAAAGTTCTTCCTAGGCTTGCTTGCACAAGAGCTGGGTGTTCTAGACACATTTTTCAGTCTTAAGCAAAACCTTTGCACTGAGATGTATCTCTGCCTTTTCATTCATTCACTGCAGGAGCCCGTGCTCGCTTATTTTAGGTTTCTGAAAGGTGAGATTTTAGTGAGGGCTAAATGTATTTATTCTCTCATGAAATACTTTCTAAGTTACACTTCAAACCCCATAATAAAGAATTTGAAGGGAGCATATTCTAAATCCTCATATATTTTCTTTCACTCCTATAAATTATATGCTTCAAGGACTGACAAAATGCTTTTCTGAAGTTTGTTGGTTTTTAAATGCTAAGTGGCTGAAAAGTCTTCTGATGATTTTAGGTTTGGCTCCCTATCTAAGGGAATATCTGTTCATACGAAAGAGCGTCAGACCAGGGGTTGGCAAACTCTAGCCCCTTGGCTAAGTCTGTTCTATTCCTGTTCTTTTAAAGTCAGGGAACTAAGAAGGCTTTTACATTTTTCAAATGTTGTTAGAATAAAACTAAAAACGAAAAAGAAGGATCTGGGACTGAGAGGTCTGTACCCTGCTAAACCTAAAATATTTACTGTTTGGTGCTTTAGAGTGAAAAAGGTTGTGTCTACCCTTCTTTTACATCAATGAAACGACTGTATGAACTGGAAGAAATACTTAGTGCCCATGGTGGGAAATCTTCAGTTATTAAAACTTCAGTCATATTTAGATTATTCTACAATTAGCATCCTGAACAACTCACTACTTTTTAAAAAGTTCTTTGCTGTTGTTCATTGTTCAGTCATAAACTGTGTCTGACTCTCTAAAACCCTATGAATTGCACCATACCATGATTCTCTGTGTGACCTAAGAGATCCTGAACTCCCCTCTGCTCCGACCTCAATACTACTACTCATTCATTTACACACTAGCCCGATAGTAGGTCGGTTGGTAAAGCGTCTGCCTGTAGTGCAGGAGACCTGGGCTCGATCCCTGGGGCAGTAAGTTCCCCTGAAGAAGGAAATGGCAACCCACTCCAGTATTCTTGCCTGGAGAATCCCATGGACAGAAGAGCGTGGCGGGCTACAGTCCATGGGGTCACAAGAGTCGGACATGACTTAGTACTGTGTTTGTGGGCTTATGCTTCCCTGTCCTTCACAATCTCCCAGTTTGTTCCAACTCATGTCTATTGAGTTGGTGGTGTCATCCAATCATCTCATCCTCTGTCACGTACTTCTCCTGCCTTCAATCCTTCCCAGTATCAGGATCTTTTCCGTGAGTCAGCTCTTTGCATCAGGTGGTCAAAGTATTAGAGGTTCAGCTTTAGCATCAGTTCTTCCAATGAACTTTCAGGGTTTATTTCCTTTAGGATTGACAGGTTGAATCTTCTTGCAGTCGAAGGGATGCTTCAAGAGTCTTCTCCAGCACCACAGTTTGAAGGCATCAAATTTTTGTCTCTCAGCCTTCTTTATGGTCCAAAAGTCACATCTGTACATGACTACTAGAAAAACCACTACTGGAAAAACTATACAGACCTCTGTCCGCAAAGTGATGTCTCTACTTTTTAATACACTGTCTAGGTTTGTCATAGCTTTTCTTCCAAGGAGCAAGTGTCTTTTAATACTGTGGCTGTAGATACCATCTGCAGTGATTTTGAAGCCCTCCAAGATAAAATTTGTCACTGTTTCCACTTTTTCCCCATCTATTTGTCATGAATTGATGGGGCTGGATGCCATAATATTAGTTTTTTTGAGTTATGAGTTTTAAGCCAGCTTTTTCACTCTCCTCTTGCACATTCATCGAGAGGCTCCTTAGTTCCTCTTTGCTTTCTGCCTTTAGGATGGTGTCATCTGCATATCTGAGAGTGTTGATATTTTTCCTGGCAATCTCGATTTCAGCTTGTGATTCATTCAGACCAGCATTTTACAGGATGTATTCTGCATATAAGTTAAATAAGCAGAGTGACAATATACAGCCTTGATGTACTCCTTTCCCAATTAGGAACCAGTCTGTTGTTCCCTGTCCAGTTTTCTCTGTTGCTTCTTGACCTGTATTCAGGTTTCTCAGGAGGCGGGTAAGGTAGTCTGGTATTCCCATCCCTTGAAGAATTTTCCACAGTTTATTGTGATCCACACAGTCAAAGGCTTTGGCATAGTCAATGAAGCAGAAGTAGATGTTTTTCTGGAATACCTTTGCATTTTCAGTGATCTGATGGATGTTGGCAATTTGATTTCTGGTTCCTCTGTCTTTTCTAAATCCAGTTTGTACATCTGGAAGTGCTCAGTTCATGTCCTGTTGAAGCCTGGCTTGAAGGATTTTGAGCATTACTTTGCTGGGATGTCAATGAGTGAAATTGTGTGATACTTTGAGCATTCCTTGGCATTACCTTTCTTTGGGATTGGAATGAATACTGACCTTTTCCAGTCCTATGGCCACTGCTGAGTTTTCCAAATGTGCTGGCATACTGAGTGTAGCACTTTAACAGCACCATCTTTTAGAATTTGAAATAGCTCCGCTAGAAATTCCATCACTTCCACTAGCTTTGTTCTAATGATGTTTCCTAAGGCCCACTTGACTTCACTTTCCAGGATGTTTGGCTCTAGGTTGGTGATCACATAACTGTGGTTTTCTGGGTCATGAAGATCTTTTTTGTACAGTTCTTCTGTGTATTCTTGCCACCTCTTCTTAATATCTTCTGCTTCCCTGGTGGTGCAGAGGTTAAAGCGTCTGCCTGCAATGTGGGAGACCTGGGTTCGATCCCTGGGTCAGGAAGATCCCCTGGAGAAGGAAATAGCAATCCACTCCAGTATTCTTGCCTAGAGAATCCCGTGGACAGAGGAGCTTGGTGGGCTACAGTCCACTGGTTGCGAAGAGTAGGACATGACTGAGCAACTTCACTTTCACTTTCACTTTCTGTTAGGTCCTTGCCATTTCTGTCCTTTATTGAGTCCATCTTTGCATGAATGTTCCCTTGGTATGTCTAATTTTCTTGAAGAGATCTCTACTCTTTCCCATTCTATTGTTTTCATCTATTTCTTTGCATTGATCACTGAGGAAGGCTTTCTTAACCTCTTCTTTCTGTCCTCTGGAACTTTGCATTCAGTTGGGTATATCTTTCCCTTTCTCCCTTGCCTTTTGCTTCTCTTCTTCTTTCAGCTATTTGTAAGGCCTCCTCAGACAACCATTTTGCCTTCTTGCATTTCTTTCCCTTTGGGATGGAGTTGGTCTCTGCCTCCTGTACTTTGTTACAAACCTCCATCCATAGTTCTCAGGCACTCGGTCTACCAGATCTAATCCCTTGAATCTATTTGTCACTTCCACTGTATAATCTTAAGGGATTTGATTTAGGTCATAGCTGAATGGTCTAGTGTTTTTCCTTTCTTTCTTCAATTTAAGTCTGAATTTTGAAATAAGGAGCTCATAGTCTGAGCCATAGTTAGCTCCCAGTCTTGTTTTTGATGACTGTATAGAGCTTCTCCATCTTTGGCTGCAAAGAGTATAATCAGTCTGTTTTAGGTATTAGCCTTCTATGCTGCATATTTTAATAGTTTTTAGGACAGTAACTCAAAAGAATCACCATAGGTTTAGTCTTATTTTATTATTTTACTAAGCATGAAGATTTGTGAGTTACAGAAATTCTATGTTAGTAAAAATAAAAAATAAATCCTTCTCAGCATATATACAAATCACAGCCATGTCAGGAGATTTAATAGCAGTGACATGTAATTTACAAGCTTATGTAAATTGATTTGTCAGTCTTACAATGATGAATTTGTCTGATGCTCTCATGTATCCATAAACCATATATTATTGTGTGGCATTTATCTAAATGAAGGTAGAATTTTAAAGCATAGTATTCTATTCAAGAAATGCTCAAATTCATTTTAATTTTTCAATTTTCAATGCATATTTTCAAATTGTAGGGGTTTTGTAAAAATCAGCTGTATATCTTAGTTTGTTTTTCTGTTCCTTTTTTTAAAAATCCATGTGAAAAGTACAAGAATTATAAGAGCCAAATTATTTGAAAAAAGAAGTTCCTTTTCAAGGCCTATGACAAAGTAGTCATTACTACTTTAAAAATACAACATTATAGCAGACTACCCCTTCTTTTTATCATAAGTAGTGTCATTCCAGCTTTTTAATTACTTATATTAAGATTTGCAGGGAAACTTTGGCTAATATTACAGTAGGAGTATCTTTTTAGAAAACTTCTGAGAAAAGAAAATATTGTCAAAATTAGTGTAAATAAAAATGTCAAGAAAACTAAGGCATACAGGCCAAATAGGCTACCTGATAAATGAGCCAGAAACCAAGTGTATGCCCAAAATGTACATCTGATGAAAATTATCTGCCAGACTTTGATATTCAAATACGTAACATCAAACATCAAAAAAAAAAAAAAAGTGTTGTGCCTAAATAGAAAAACCTTTATTCCTTGCTGAAAACTTGATTCTAAAGCAAAGGTCACTGAGGGAGTGGACAGACTTCTTACTTTGCCCTGGTTTGCCCAGACTAGCTGTTCAGCATCGGTTAAGTGTTCTACTTTCTCATAGCCTGAATTTATTGGTTTGAAAAAATAAGATCCCTCCCCAAGTTAGGATTTCCTATAAGGCACAAACCATACAGTGTGTACTAGAAAGCTTTAAGTAAGAAAGTAATATATAAATATTGGATGTTGTTTTGTTAAATCAATGACTACACCTCCTAAATTTCTTAACTTTTCTGAATACTGTTATAGAACAGACATTTCACATGTATTTACACCTTTATGTTCAAGACAACGATCAGTAACGCCTACATCATTTCTCTGAAATATTTTCAACTTCAATTTAGGATAATGTCTTAAGTCTCATTATGCTTGGAAATGAAAAGAAGTGCAAAAAACACAAGCTACTGATGCTGTGAATTCTGAAGAAAATACCATATGCCATGCATTTGTTCATAAATAATAAATGTTACCCTTTCTNTGAAAAGCTATGCTAAACATCTCAAATTTTCTATGTGAACTTTCAGTTTCATGGAGACATCTGAAAGACAATATATTTAAATCTTCACTAATTATCTTTCCCTTCAAATACGTTTGTATTAGTCAGTATTCTTTGTTGCTTAAAAAAAAAAAAAGTACAAACACAAACCAGTGAGGACACAGGTCAGATCATCAAAAATCTTGTAGATTTTCTTCTGCAGGCTCTGAATTTAGATGCTGAAATGACATCATCACAGATGGGCCTACTTTATCTTTCTCTGATGTCCATCCCTTTCTGTAATAACCAGAGTGGCCAGTGGGACCTCAGTGGACGGAGAGCTTCCGTTCCTAGTAGTTCTGTATTTTGCTTTGTTTTCTCCTCCTGTGTTGTGCATTTGGGGTCCAGGATGGAAGACGTGTCCTGTTGCTCCTCTCCAACATTCACTTCCACAGCATCATCCCTACCTTCTCCCTAACACCTTCAGCCCTCCAGAGCGCTTGTAACCAGTTTATCCTATCCACCACTCTGCTGTATTTTATAATATGCCACGGCATCTTCTACTGTTATACTAGGAACTCTGCTTTATTTGGGGAACTCTATTTTAGTGGTGTGTGTGTGTGTGTGCTGTCGCTTCAGTTTTGTTTGACTCTTTGTGACCCCATGGACTATAGTCCACCAGGCTCCTCTGTCCATTGGGTTTTCCAGGCAAGAATACTGGAGTGGGTTTCCATGCCCTCCTCCAAGGGATCTTCCCAACCCAGGGATCAAACCTGTGTCTTTAAGTCTCCTGCATTGATGGGCAGGCTCTTTACCACTAGTGCCACCTGCGAATCCCATTTTAGTGGCCCCAATCTTAACATTTAAATTATGTGACATATTTACTGAAAACTCTTCAGTAAAGTTTCTTTTAGCCCAATTAATATGAAGTTTACCACCTTGTCACGGCCTTCAGGCCATCCTTGCTTCTTCACTGTGCTCCATAAATTCTGGCTTCCTTCCTGCCCCCAAAACATGGAGTGTATACTCAAGATGTTTGCATTTCTTACTTTTGCTTATACTATTGACTTCTTTTAGTTTCACAATAAAACGGTGTCAAAGTTATGTTTATACGATACTGTAGTCTGCTCAGTGTGTAGTACCATTTTGTCTAGAAACAATGGCCACATCTCAATTTAAAATACTTGATTGCTAAAAAATGCTAGCCCTCATCTGAACCTTAAGGGAATTGTGATCTTTTAGCTGGTGGAGGATCTTGCATCAAAGTTGATGATGCTGAGTGATCAACATGATGCTTGTTGAAGGTCGGGGCGCCTGCAGCAATTTCTTAGGATAAAACAACATGAAGTGTGCTATGTCAGTTGACTGTTCCTTTCATTTAAACACTTAGAGGCCACTCTCCGGTTATTAATTGGCCTAACTTCAGTATTGTTCTGTCTCAGGGAATAGGGAGGCCCAAGGAAAGGAAAAGAGATGGAGGAGCGGCAGGTCAGTGGGGAAGTCAGAATGTACAGAATGTTTATAGATTAAATTCACTCTTATATGGGTGTGGTTCAAGTCACCCCCAAACAGTTGCATTAGTGGCATCAAAGATCCCTGACCACACATCATTATAGTGAGTATAATAATAATGAAAATGCTTGAAATATTCCAAGAATTACCAAACGGGATAGAGTCCTGAAGTGAGCAAATGCTGTTGGAAAAATGGTCCCAATAGATTTTCTCTAGGCAGTGGTGCCAGAAACCTTATAAAAGTATCTGGAAAGCGAAAACTGAGCCGTACCTATAATATACAACAATACATATGTATTATATAACTCAGTGTATTTAATTTATATATACCTTATATTTTAAAAAATTTATCAGAGCATAGTTGATTTAAAATGCTGTGTTAGTTTTTGCTGTACATCAAAGTGAATCAATTGTGAATCAATCATATCAAATCAAAGTGAATCAATACATATATCCACTCTTTTTTAGATTATTTTTCCTTGTAGGTCATTACAGAATCTTGAGTAGAGTTTCCTGTGCTACACAGTAGATCCTTGCTAGTTATCCATTTGTGTATATGTCAGTCCTGATCTCCTAGTTTATCCTTCCCATGCTTCCCATACCAGTAACCATAAGTTTGTTTTCTACATCTATAACTCTATTTCTCTTTTGTAAATAAATTCCCTTGTACCATTTTTTTCTAGATTCCGTATATAAGCAGTATGTTTGTTTTTCTCTGTCTCACTTCATTCAATATTATAATCTCTAGGCCCATCCATGTTATGATGAATGGCAGCATTGTGTTCTTTTTTTATGATTAATATTCCATTGTGTACATATACCAAATCGTTATCCATTCATCTGTCAATGAACACTTTGAGTGTTTTCATGTCCTGGCTATTGCAAATATTAAATATATCCATTGCGTATTTTTTATTATTTGCCCTACATTGTACTGACATACTGTATACTTTACTAATGCAAATGCCATGTGAGCTGAAACTGTATTGTCCACGTCTGTCTCCCCAATGATTTGAACAGTATCTGGTGCATAAAAAGATCTCATATATCTCCTGAGTGAATGAATGGATATATGAATATATAGCTCTTTGAGCAGAAGTGCTAAGGTTGAGCCTTGGTGTGGCATCTGCCTCTCCTGAATCAGGTGGATTAAGAGTGAATATTGGGTAACATTGTGAAGAAAATCGAGGTGCTGTTACTTAAAGAGAAGAGGTTGCTGGGGAGGGAAGGATGGATGTCTACCATTTTTATCCCCCCTTCCGTCTTTTTGTCGCCAATGCCAATATGTGAATAGATTGGTTTATATCATTGTTTTTACTCCCTTCTCTCAAAGTGTTATTAATTCTTCTTTTGAAACATTTTCCTTTCCCACCACGTGGCATTGACTTTGAACTCTATGACTCGTCTTTCTGCCCCATCTTGATCTCCCACCATCCAAGATCTTCTAAATATGGCTCTTATTCTATCATTTAGAAAAGAAACACATGCTGTGTTCTTCTGTCCACAATCAGACAGGATTTGTTAAAACACTCATGACTTTCCAATATGAACACTTCTTCTAGTTAGATTTATGTCCTTATCACTTATTCCAGAATATAGTTTATGTTTTCAGAGTCTGCAGTTTTAGTTCTAAAGTAGATTTTTTGGATAAGCTAGTCAGATCTTTCTGGGGGACAGACATGGAGAGAAGGAATAAAATAGATGAGGGCTAGAGAAGGTACCCCTCAAGAACAAAATTTCACCACAACCACTAGACTCAGGGTATCTCCAGACTTAGATCTGAGTTCCTTCTTTTGTGTGCCTGTGTGTATTTTTAATTAATCTATTTATTTTAATTGGAGGGAAATTACTTTACAATATTGTGTGTTTTGCCATACATTGACATGAATCAGCCACAGGTGCACACGTGTCCCCCCATCCTGAACCCCCCCCCACCTCTC
>SJYQ01000969.1:949302-961004 GCA_006410935.1 Redunca redunca
GGGGAAAAATATCAATAACCTCAGATATACAGGTGACACCACCCTTATGGCAGAAAGTGAAGAGGAACTAAAAAGCCTCTTGATGAAAGTTAAAGAGGAGAGTGAAAAAGTTGGCTTAAAGCTCAATATTCAGAAAATGAAGATCATGGCATCTGGTCCCATCACTTCATGGCAAATAGATGGAGAAACAGTGGAAACAGTGTCAAACTTTATTGTTTTGGGCTCCAAAATCAGTGCAGATAGTGACTGCAGCCATGAAATTAAAAGAAGACGTTTACTCCTTGGAAGAAAAGTTATGACCAACCTAGATAGCATATTCAAAAGCAGAGACATTACTTTGCCAACAAAGGTCTGTCTAGTCAAGGCTATGGTTTTTCCAATAGTCATGTATGGTTATGAGAGTTGGACTGTGAAGAAATCTGAGTGCTGAAGAATTGATGCTTTTGAACTGTAGTGTTGGAGAAGACTCTTGAGAGTGCCTTGGACTGCAAGGAGATACAACCAGTCCATTCTAAAGGAGATCAGTCCTGGGTGTTCTTTGGAAGGACTGATTCTCAAGCTGAAACTCCAGTACTTTGGCCACGTCATGTGAAGAGTTGACTCATTGGAAAAGACTTTGATGCTGGGAGGGATTGGGGGCAGGAGGAGAAGGGAATGACAGAGGATGAGATGGCTGGATGGCATCACCAAGTCGATAGCCATGAGTTTGCGTGAACTCTGGGAGATGGTGATAGACAGGGAGGCCTGGCGTGCTGCGATTCGTGGGGTCACAAACAGTCAGACATTACTGA
This sequence comes from Redunca redunca, assembly GCA_006410935.1. Classification (NCBI taxonomy): domain Eukaryota; kingdom Metazoa; phylum Chordata; class Mammalia; order Artiodactyla; family Bovidae; genus Redunca; species Redunca redunca. The sequence continues at coordinate 950,094 of SJYQ01000969.1, forward strand.
GAGACTGAACTGAACTGAACTGACCTCTGAGAAGGGGAGCATGGCAGGAGATTGATTTCAATCACCAGTAGCCAATGATTTGATCATCACAAATGCACACAGTAGCTGACATAAAAATCAAGAATTTCAGGAGTTTAGACACTTGGGGAATAAATAGAGGTGCTAGAAGGGTGGTACACCTGGAGTGGGCCTGCAACCCTTCTCATCCACCGTGCCTTATGCATCTCTTCTATCTGTTCCTGAGTTGAATCCTTCAGCATAAACCAGTAATCTAGTTTGTAAACTGCTTTCCTGTGTTCTGTGAGCTGTTCAGCAAGCAGTTGAACCTAAGGAGGGGGTCATGGGGACCTCTGATGTATGGTCTTTCAGAAGCATGGGTGACAAACTGGGCTGGAGATTGGCATCTGAAGTGGGGGTGCTCTTGAGGAATTCAGCCCTTCACCTGTGGGTGAAGTATCTGAATCTACCTCCAGGTAGATAGTGTTAGAATTGAGTTAAGGTATGGAACGCTGGCTGGTGTCCACAGATAATGGCCTGGCGTGTGGGAAAACCCATATGTCTGGTGTCAGAAATGAAGTATTGGGAAAAACAGGAGAACACAGAGCAGTGATTTTTTTTTTTTCTGTTTTCAGGCTTCATCAGATTAGAAATGTCTCAGAAACAGATTTCTAAGAAAGTTACTAGCTGTCTGTGTTGTTTTTAATATTCATATACCACTTAGCACCATGTTAAGCATATGTGTGTTTGTGTGTTAATCACTCAGTTGTGTCTGACTCTGCGACCTCACGGACTCTAGCCCACCAGGTTTCTCTATATATGGGATTGTCCAGACAAGAATACTGGAGTGGGTTGCCATTCCCTTCTCTAGGGGATCTTCCTGACTCGGGGATCAAACCCAGGTCTCCCACATTGTGGACGGATTCTTTATCATCTGAGCCACCAGGGAAGCTTATAGCTATATATGTTAAGCATATAGTTGATCCTTAAGTTAAAATTGTTGGCTGGCTTTTGTTGAATCTTATTTAAGATAGTATTTAGATTAATCTATATGTACTCAGGGAATTAATTCAGAGATTCTCACTGGTATTGCTTTTGAAGCCAGGATAACCAATAATGATATTAAAATGGAACCACAGTTGAATAAAATAAATTTGTGGCTTCTGTGTAAAACTAAAAGCTGGCTAGAAAAATACCTACAAAGAAAAAAGAAATCTGTTTTCCTTGATCAAATGTTGTCAGCATGATGCAAAGAAGATGTCTATTTATGTGATGAAATTTAAGATCTAAAGCTCAAATGGTTTTGTCCATAGAAGAACTGAAGAGGATGTGGCTGTTTTGAAATGCAGTGGTAGTATGGATTGGTATGGCCAAAAAGTGGATTTTGGATTTTTTCCATAAGATTTTATGAATGATAAAAACCTGAATGAACGTTTTAGCTAAGGCAGCAGCTTCAGGACAACCAAGGAGAACACAGTAGGGATCATTATTGAAGAATATCTCAGTTTCCAAAGCATCTAATTGTATATGTTATAGACTATTAGGACTTCCCTGGTGACTCAGCTGGTAAAGAATCCACCTGCAATGCAGGAGATACAGGTTCCATCCGTGGGTCAGGAAGACTCCCCTGGAGAAGAAATGGCAACACACTCCAGTATTTTTGCCTGGAAAAATCCCATGGACAGAGAAGCCTGGTGGGCCATGTTCCATGGGGTAGCAAATAGTAGCACGCTACTGAACACTAGCATGTGTGCGTGCACACAAACACACACACACACACACAGAGACTATTACCCATTTTTTAGATTATTGGAGCTGACTGAATGTTCTAAAGAGTAAGTAGTTTAAATGTTGAGGAAATATTTCAACATACCTTTTTGCATATGTGTATTTGTGTGCAGTTAAACCAGAGCCTGCTGTTTCAAAGCTACTAATGAAGTGAAGTCGCTCAGTCGTGTCCGACTCTTTGCAACTCCTTGGACTGTAGCCTACCAGGCTTCTCTGTCCATGGGATTCTCTAGGCAAGAATACTGGAGTGGGTTACCATTTCCTTCTCCAGGGGATCTTCCCGACCCAGGGATCGAACCCGGGTCTCCCATCGGAGGCAGACGCTTTAACCTCTGAGCCACCAGGGAAGCCAAAATGTATTCTTTATTGAAAGTATCTCTTTATTGCTTCATAATACTTTTATGTCTTTTAAAAGTTGTTGTAAAAGATACATTGAAAAGAGAGAAAACTCCTGATTTAATGTAGAAACAAATTCAAAATATCAGTTAAGAATGCAACAGATTAGCCATGTAATATAATGCTTATGTTGTATCATGTTATGACTTAAAATGTTCCCTGTTCTTTCTAAATTTTTTATTTCAATGTTTAAGAGATTGTTTAAAAAATATAAAAGAAGATCTCATGTGGAATATAGCTTTTCAAAAACTCAAGTTATTTAACATATGGACAGCTAGAATGTGTATATGAAATTAAGACAGCTCGTGTTTAAAACTGGAGAAGGAAATGGCCACTCACTCCAGTGTTCTTATTTGGGAGAGCCCATGGACAGTGGAGCCTGGAGGGCTACAGGGCATGAGGTCACCAACTCAGACACAACTTAGAAACTAAACAAGAACAACAAAACGTGTCTTAAATAGCTTACACATGTATTTCATTTATTTGACATATTCTAAAATATTATTGGTCTCTTGCTTTAAATCTTCTTTACTTTATGATTTTATATTGACATTTTCCTGTTATTAGATTGCACACTCTTTTTGAGGGTTGCATCAGTGGCTTTCCTTACTCCTGGGTTTCCCATATTACCTTGTGTTAATGCTTATTATGCAGTAAATGTTTTATAAATGTTTGCTGAGGAATGATGGCTATGACCAAAGAAAATCCTTTTGTTCTCTGCCAAAAAAAATAGACAGTATGACCTTTCAACATAATAAAGTAATTGTGGCAAAGAATTCTTGACAAAATCTTCCATGAATAAGACATATGAAATAAATATGTTCACATGTAGTTATGCTAATAAAATGTAGAAGTCCCTGACCTCTGCACAGTGTACTCAGTTGCTCTTTCTGCCGAACTCAATGTTGAAAAGTTTTTTTCAGATTTCTGATGATGGCATGGGTAGTCAAGAAGAGAAGATTTTTAAAAAGCAAGAAATGTGTTTGGAGTGTGTTTTGAAAAATGTATACTACATAGTTTAAATGTAAAATAATAGAACTCATAATTGTTTACTGGATACTACAGTGTAAGTCAGAGTGTTTCATTCTTTTAACATGTGTGTGCATTTCCATATGTGCAAGAACCCATGGAAACTTTGTCCTAGCTCGCATTTAAAATTGGCCCTGTTTTTCAAATAAAGAAAGTACGGAAGCTTTTTTCGATTTGTTTATGGTTTAGAGAATATAAAATACCTCCATTGCAAATACAGTTTAAGTTTATATTAGCACATAGAGTACATGGTAGTTTCTAAAGTATCTTCCCCTAATTTTCAAATCTCTTTTTTTTTTTTGCCAGGCATTTCCGGGGAATGTCAACTCTGATAGTGTTGTCCGGCACGATTTACAGCATCCGGTCATCGCCCGCTACGTCCGCTTTGTGCCTCTGGATTGGAATGGAGAGGGCCGCATTGGGCTCAGGATTGAGGTCTATGGCTGTTCTTACTGTAAGTACCATACTGTGGAAATTGGTGGTGGAGTTTTGCCATCTTCATTTAGTTGGTAATTTCATTATTTTGAATAATTTTAGTTGCTTTCTCTGACAGTGAATTGCCATGTATCTTTATATAAAAAGCATATAAAGTTGGTCATATGTTTTAAATATATATTTACATTTTTACACAAACACACGTATAAGAATAAACTAAGAATACCTTTAGTAGAGGATTTAGGAAATGATTATTGTTAAGTGTACTAACACAGCAAAGCTTATTAATAAAAATGCTTGAAGTCTTATCAAATATCTGAAAAGTAGAAACCTGTGCTTTTCTCCATCTTTCTGACTCTTTGGAATAGATTTTGAAAGTAGTCTTAAGAAGTTCCTTCTGGTTCTCTTCAATTTCACCTTTTGTTCTTTTGAAACCAACCACTGAGTTTTGATGTCAATTATATTTTATGTGTCTGTAAGTTTTATTTGTTCCTTTTAAAAAATTACTTGGTTACCCGAAGAGTTTCTTTCCCTTTGGTGGTGTTTCTTATTATCTTTTTGTATTTTTTTTAGTTGTCACATCTATGTCTATGATTTCAGTGTTTGGATTTTTTGGGCTTGTCATTCATTCTACTGTGTTTCAGCCCGTTTTGTTAGAGGTGCTTCTTTTCTCGTCCTCTTGTTCCTTCTCTTTTTATTTTGTGTATATATATATAGGAGTATAGTTGCTTTACAGTGTTAGCTTCTGCCGCGTAGCACAGTGAATGAGCCATAGGTGTGCACATATCCCCGCTTGTGTTGAATTTCCTTCCCATCTAGGTTACCGCGGAGCATTGAGTGGAGTTCCCTGTGATGCACTGTAGACCTTGATTTCTTCTTCTTAACAGCCTTGTCTGCCTAGCCTTCTTGTCCTCATCCTTATGCTCACCCATCTTCTTGATTGTGACCTCAGTCTCTTCTAAACATTATCTGTGGAACTCCTTTCAGGCCCGAGGTTGATGGTAGCTTCTTCTGGAAAAGATGGATCTTTGCCTATTTGCTTCTGTGAAGGCATTGCTAACACACAATTACTGTAAAGACTGCTTGAGGCTTTTTGAGGCTAGTGGGTAGTACACATTCGTTGGCAAACACAGGATTTGCAGACACTGGCTTTATTTGTATTGTCGGCTGTGCTGTGTGGCTTGCAGGATCTTAGTTCTCTGACCAAGGACTAAACCCGTGTCCTTGGCAGTAAAAGTGCCAAGTCCTAACCAGTGGATCGCCAGGGAATTCCTCCTAACACTAGCTTTAGAATATGAATTATCTGGTAGAATGGTCCTCTCCTCCCAGGAAGCTTTTCTTCCTGTTCTAATTGGCTGGGAGAGGGGAGGCTGGATACACACAGCGTAGGGAATTAGATTAGCTTCAGGAAGGAATTTCCTACTAGACTTTCCCCCACCATTGCCTACAGACCCATAACAACAAAAGCTTAACTGCAATCAGAAAATCCAAATATCCTATTGGAAAACCTTAATTAAAAGTAACCAAACATTTGATAGTTTATAATAAAAACTATATAAAAATTTTACCTCTATATGAATTTAGTAACTATAATGATGACCAAATCATATTTCTTATGTGTGTGTGTGTTTATTCCCTGAATTCTGTCTGACTCTGGAAGAATACTGGAGTGGGTTGCCATTTCCTCCTCCAGGGGCTCTTCCCAACCCAGGAAATGAACCCGGGTCTTCTGCCTTGCAGGCAGATTCTTTACCCCTGACCTACCTGGGAAGATTAGGGAAGAACAGAACTCTGGGTTCACACTTATTCTACCTGTCAGCATCGAGATGGGAGGACTAAAAAAATATGTGATATTTTTGTCTGCATGACATATTTTCTAAGAAACATGTTCAGATTTCAACAAATGAAAAAGAAGTAATAGTCTTCATGGAAACATGCTATGTATAATCTATTTTATTAATAATTATTTATTGAGCAATTTTCATGGATTATGACATATGCTCAATGTTAATAGTGTATCACAGTGAATAAGATAAGCATGGTATGAGAGACAAAAGAAGCAACTGATCCAGTAGTGGTATCTTCGGAGATACATCATGAGACGCGCTGGGCTGGAAGAAGCACAAGCTGGAATCAAGATTGACGGGAGAAATATCCATAACCTCAGATATGCAGATGACACCACCCTTATGGCAGAAAGTGAAGAGGAACTAAAAAGCCTCTTGATGAAAGTGAAAGAGGAGAGTGAAAAAGTTGGCTTAACGCTCAACATTCAGAAAACGAAGATCATGGCATCTGGTCCCATCACTTCATGGCAAATAGATGGCAAAACAGTGTCAGACTTTATTTTGGGGGGCTCCAAAATCACAGCAAATGGTGACTGCAGCCATGACATTAAAAAACACTTACTCCTTGGAAGGAAAGTTATGACCAATCTAGATTAGCATATTGAAAAGCAGAGACATTACTTTGCCAACAAAGGTCCATCTATCTAGTCAAGGCTATGGTTATTCCAGTGGTCATGTATGGCTGCGAGAGTTGGACTATAAGGAAAGCTGAGCACCGAAGAATTGATGCTTTTGAACTGTGGTGTTGGAGAAGACTGTTAAGAGTCCCATGGACTGCAAGGAGATCCAACCAGTCCATCCTAAAGGAAATCAGTCCTGGGTGTTCATTGGAAGGCCTAATTCTGAAACTGAAACTCCAAATTTTGGCCATCTGATGCGAAGAGCTGACTTAGTTGAAAAGACCCTGATGCTGGGAAAGACTGAAGGCAAGAATAGAAGGGGATGAGAGAGGATGAGATGGCTGGATGGTATCACCGACTCAATGGACATGAATTTGAGTAAACTTTGGGAGTTCGTGACGGACAGGGAGGTCCATGGGGTCACATAGAGTCAGACACGACTGAGCGACTCATCTGACTAAGTATTAGGCTACAAACTATTGAAAGGTTGTTGAATCACGACACCGGGATTCTTGGCCCCCAGAGGAGAAGAATTCAATCTGAGGCCAGAGACAAGGCTTGATCGCTCAGAGCTTTGTGTAATAAAGTTTTATTAAAGTATAAAGGAGATAGAGAAAGCTTCTGACATAGGCATCAGAAGGGGGCAGAAAGCGTACCCCCCTGCTAGTCTTCAGCTGGATGTTATATAGTCACCAGCAGTCTGTTAATGAAAGAAAGGAATGTCTCAAAACTTAGAATGGCACCAGGCCCCTCACCCATAAGATGTATTTTGGGATAATCTTGGCTCCAAATGGTTCATCTTGGGCCATAAAAGGATTAACTTGAATCTTGAAGAAGGGCAGAGCACCATACAAATAGTGTCATTTACATAGATTAGAGGAACCATATCACAGTATAACATACTGGTTTATCAAGTAGGTTCTGAGCCAAAAGCTGGAACCGACTTGAAGACGGAGTTTGGGGTAAATGCATAGTACATTAGCATAGCTTAAGATAAATATTTCCATAAGAAAAAGGCATTGGTTAACTTTAGGTGAAACCAGGTGTCATGGCAACACAGAATTTTAAGAGAAACCTCCTTTTAAATTTGTATAGAGAAGGAAAAAAATATCCCTAGTTTGTTTCCTCCTGCCGATTAAGGGAGATAAAAATGTCTGACACTTGGAGGCTATTTCCTCCATTTGGAGACCCCTGGCCTTCTTGCCTGTTACCCTCTCACTATGAGGGTTAAATATTGCCCAAAGATGCATAGCCTGAGTGCTCCAGCTGAAAGGGAAGCCAGACATCCTGGTGGTACAACAAGAGCTCACTACCACTGCTATTTTCCTATTCCTAAATTCTAACAAAAACTCCATGGGATGTTCACCAGTTCAATAAGCAAATTACACTGACACCCCAGAAGCAGCCATCAGGCCTTCTCTGAGTTCAGTTCAGTCCAGTTCAGTCTCTCAGTCATGTCCGACTTTGCAACCCCATGAATGAATTCCATATCCTTGACTAGACGGACCTTTTGTTGGCAAAGTAATGTCTCTGCTTTTCAATACGCTAGTCTAGGTTGGTCATAACTTTCCTTCCAAGGAGTAAGCGTCTTTTAATTTCATGGCTGCAGTCACCATCTGCAGTGATTTTGGAGGCCCCACAAAGAAAGTCTGACACTGTTTCCCTATCTATTTGCCATGAAGTGATGGGACCAGATGCCATGATCTTAGTTTTCTGAATCTTGAGCTTTAAGCCAACTTTTTCACTCTCCTCTTTCACTTTCATCAAGAGGCTTTTTAGTTCCTCTTCACTTTCTGCCATAAGGGTGGTGTCATCTGCATATCTGAGGTTATGGATATTTCTCCCGTCAATCTTGATTCCAGCTTGTGCTTCTTCCAGCCCAGTGTTTCTCTTGCCTTACTCTGCACATAAGTTAAATAAGGAGAGTGACAATATACAGCCTTGACGTACTCCTTTCCTATTTGGAACCAGTCTAAGGTACTACTACTTAAATTCACCTGATTTTTATTCCCATAGATTAAGGTTGTTTGTTTGTTGTTTTTTTTTTGTCTTTTTAAAAAATTTTAAATTCTCATACAAATGAAATGATAAAATACACATTATTTCCCCTCGACTTCTTTAGTTCAAAATAATATTTGTGAAAAATTACCCATTTTGTTATCTGNAATAATATTTGTGAAAAATTACCCATTTTGTTATCTGGAGTATTTGTTTATTTTCCTGAATAATATTATTTTATTGTATGTTTATTCTATAATTATGATTAATTTCATGTTGATAAACATTGAGTTGTTTCCAGTTTTGGGCTATTTCAATAGAATTGCTATAAACATTATTCACGGTATAGAGCTGCTGCTGGTGCTGCTGCTGCTAAGTCACTTCAGTCGTGCCCAACTCTGTGTGACCCCATAGACGGCAGCCCACCAGGCTCCCCCATCCCTGGGATTCTCCAGGCAAGAACATGGGAGCAGGTTGCCATTTCCTTCTCCAATGCATGAAAGTGAAAAGAGAAAGTGAAGTCGCTCAGTTGTGTCCGACTCCTAGCAATCCCATGGACTGCAGCCCACCAGGCTTCTCTGTCCATGGGATTTTCCAGGCAAGAGTACTGGAGTGGGGTGCCATTGCCTTCTCCAGGTATAGAGCTAGCAAGGATTAATACCAAATTAGGATATACAGCATTTCCCTAAAGTGGTTGGATCAATTTAGACTCTCAAAACCAAAGTACTGACTTGCTAGTTAAACCACAACTCCACCATTTAGAAATGAATGTTTGAAAGTTTTAGCTGTTGTGGTGCATGTTCATTATATGAAGGTTAGTTTTAATGAACATTTTTCAAGTTTTTAAAGAGGTTATCCTTACTGGTAGTTTGTATGCCCTCTTTTTTGAAGGAATTGTTGAGAACTATGCCTGTACTTCTGTTGAATTGTCTTTTATTTGTCTAATTGAGTAATTTTTAAAATAAACTCTGCCTTGTTTTTTTTTCTTCCTCATTATGCTATATAGACATGTATCTTACTTTTGAGATGGCTTTCTTTGAAAATAGCCATTTTAAAACCAACACCATCAATGAGGGTACTTTCGAATCCACAGTAAATGGCAAAAGCAGTGTGCCAAAGGTCATATAGTCCGTTGACTCAAATGCGATGTAAAATGTGACAGTGTGTTCTGTAATTGTTTCAAGTAGCTTTGTAAAAAGTTGAGCGAGTGCTATCATGAGGTTTTCCATCAAGCCTGGTACTCGGCAATCACAAGATGAGAAGGAAACACACTTGAAGCTAGGTAGGAAGCTTGGCTTTCCTAGTATATAAACCTCTCTGGAGGAAAAAATCCTAACCTTTGGGAAACTGGATTAATATTTATGCCAATAGATGCCAGAGGAGTAAATGATAAATTGACCACGTAAAGTAAGATAAAACTTCATACCAAGTTGTAAATGTTCTAGATCTTCTCCAAACACAGCCCCTTGTGGTTATTAAGCACTTGAAATGTAGCTAAGACAATTGAGAACTAAGCTTTGCTTAATTTCCATTGATTTGAATTTGAGATTAACTAGCGTGACCATTGGCTACCATATTGGATGGTACAGATCATAAGAACCTAAGCAACTACTTCTTATTTTCCTCCTGTGTCCTTTGATAATCTAAGCAGCCTGTGATATTTATTTCTAATGGCAATCTCTAATTTTTTTCCTAGTTTGGAAAATGATACTTTAATCATCATGGTAGATGTCTCTACTATCAAAACTTTGATGACCAGTCATTCCTCTGTTTCTGTTGCTCTATAATTACTCAGTTGTGTCCTACTCTTTCGCAACCCCATGATGGTCTGTAGCTCTCCAGGCTCCTTTGTTCATGGGATTTCCAGGAAAGGAAACTGGAAACTGGGTTGTCACTTCCTTCTCCAAGTTATTTTTCTAACCAGATGATTTTTCTAACTAATATCCAGCTCCCATTATTTCTCATACATCTATGTATGAAGAATGTAAAATATACTTAAGTCTTTTCCGAGAAAAAATACATGTCTGTAATAAGAAAATGATGTGTTAAACATATTTATTAATGGAAGTGTTTCCAAGGTTACTGTGTTACAAATTTACCTGTATTGGAATTCAGACTAAAGTGGACCCTTAGATGGCTTTCTATTTTATTTTATTTTTTCATTTATTGGACCATTGATTTGTCTCAAGGGCTTTGTTTAAGGTTTCAGTGATAAGGGAATTATGGATTTTGAGAGGGATCCATAATTTCAATCAGAAACACTCATATTTTGCCCTTTTAAAAATAGAAGTCCTGCCAGGGTCCAGCAAGGAGAAACTAGGCTTGCATCACTGCCACGGAAAAGAAATGATTTTTTTCATCTTCTAAGAAATCCCTTTTGAGTTTGTTTTTGTGTATGGTGTTAGAAAGTGTTCTAGTTTCATTCTTTTACGACTGGTTGACCAGTTTTCCCAGCACCACTTGTTAAAGAGACTATCTTTAATCCATTGTATATTCTTGCCTCCTTTGTCAAAGATAAGGTGTCCATAGGTGTGTGGATTTATCTCTGGGCCTTCTATTTCTAACACCATACACAAAAATAAATTCAAAATGGATTACAGATCTAAACGTAAGACCAGAAACTATAAAACTCGTAGAGGAGAACATAGGCAAAACACTGTCCAACATACATCACAGCAGGATCCTCTATGACCCACCTCCCAGAATATTGGAAATAAAAGCAAAAATAAATAAATGGGACCTAATTAAACTTAAAATCTTCTGTACAACAAAGGAAACTATAAGCAAGGTGAAAAGACAGC
>SJYQ01000970.1:0-30898 GCA_006410935.1 Redunca redunca
CCCCCTCAAAACCTCTCTCCTCCTTTCTACCCCCATCTCTCCCCTTCCTCTCTCTCCTTCCCCCCTCCACCTCCTTCTTCCCTTGCCCCAAACACTAGTAGTCAGACAGAGACCTTTCCCCAGGTCTCCATGCAGGGGTCCCCCTCTGCCCTGAGGACTGGCCACCCTACAAGAGTGCTATTAACCAGGGGCCCACCCAGCCTCACAGAAGAAAGGAACCAGGCCCTGGGGACAAATGGGCCAGTGGCAGGTCACAGGTAGCTGCTGGGGTCAAGGGCCGTGCTGTTGGAGGAGGCTTGGAAGGCAGGCACCCTCTCCCTGGTACAGAGCGGGTGCTCTGGAGCTCAGCAAGTCAAGTGACCAGCCTACAGCTGCGAAGCCAAGGTCCCGGTGTGGTGACACTCCTGCCAGCCCCAAAGCCACATTATTTCTCCTAAACCTCCCTGCCCCTCTGAAACCTCTGCTTGTTGGTGAGGAGCTGGTGTGGGCTGAGGCCAGGGAGGGGGTCCATGCCAGGCTCCCAGCTCAGCAGCGATTCCAGCTGAAGCCATGCTGAGATGCAAAGAAGCATCCCCGGGGGAGCTGGGCTGAGCAGAGCCTAGGGCTGGACTCCCGCTGCAGGAGAACCCAGGACCCAGCTGTTTGGCTCCCTCCCTACCATACCAGGTGGGATTTGGGCAGCTGCTGATGGTTGCTAAACACTGACAGCAGCTCCAGGATGTTGTTCCCTAATCCCTTAGGGAAATCTAGTCCCTTCTGCCGGAGCAGAGAGAAAGGACCATGCTGGGGTCATGGTGAAAGCATGACACCACCAGGACAAGAATGGGGTTCCTAACCTCCCATCCAGTCTTCCCTCTGCTCCCAGCTGCAGATGCAGGAGCTCTGGCCTAGAGATGGGGCCCTGGGGACAAGGAGGCCTCTGAGCACCTTTTATACCTGCAAGCCTTCCAGAATGTCATTGTCAGAGATCTCAGTGGCCAAAGACTTGATCCCTATGGTGTTGAAGGTGGCCTGGATGATCTTGTTTCTCAGTCTTTCAAGCTGTGAGCACAGAGGAGAAATAGCCAGGCTTGCCTTGAGCAGGGAGACAGTGTTCTCCACACCCGCTGCCTCTCTGAGGTTCCAAGGGAGGTGGACCTGTCTTCAGTTCTCCTGCTTTGGGAGCTGGAAATAGCGTGTGAGTGGTCAGCGTGGTCTACTGCGAGCTGGAAGGGACCTGATCAAAATCCAGACCCAGGAGGCCTAACACCAAAACCCAAAGTCTCTCTACCACACCACATTTGTTTGTTTGTTTCTTAATTGAAAAAGCAAAACCTGCACATGGTCAAAACAAAACTCTGAATGACCCCCCAGGCTATACTCCATCCCCTAGAGGTGCTTTAGCCACAGTCTCCCACTGACCTACAGCAGACAACCTGCAGACTTGGCCAGCCCTGCAATGGGCATTATACTCCCGGCCCATCCTCCTTCTCTAAGTGACCTAGAAGTGCTCCATGCCGTGGACATCTGCACTAACCAGGCATTAGCCAGGAGTTAAGCAGCTTGAACCATTGATCCTGTCTAGTCTTTGGCAGCCATTGGCAGCCTCGTGCATAGCAGGAGGCAGGCCCCAGCAGGAGGGAGAACACAACTGGTTACAGCCGGCACTCTTGGTTGGCCAGTGGGCCAGGGCCAGAGGCCAGGGCCTCTGCCTTTGCTGGTTTTAGATTCTAAAGAAAGTCAACTCTTGACTGATGGTTTCCTCCTATGCCTTTGCTCACATCTATCAGGGGCTCAGAGTGAGGACCCGAGACCTCACACCCCAGCACCGCCTCCACACGGCTCTGGAACCTCAGATGGGCTGTTCATTCTCTGTGCTGCAGGTGCCAGGACACCAGCGGTACCCACGTCATAGCTTTGTTAATGGGGTTGAATGACTTTAATAAATGCTCAGAACAGCACCTGACCCACCGCAAATGCTCTCTAAGTTATAAATAGACGGCATCATTACTACTACTTCTCTCCCACCTCAGACCCTCCCTGGCTGGCCACCACATCCCTGGGTCTCTTTCACAGCACAACTCAAGGGGCTCCTCCATAAACGAAGCCCCTGCACTCAGCTCTTTCCAGCCACTACAGCTGATCAAGATGGCCACATCACACCCTCGCCCCCTCCTCCACCAGCATTTCTGGACACAGGAAGAGGGAAGCCCAGAGCACTTGGTGCACGTTCCCCAGGGTGGGCAAGGGCCTCTGCAGGCCTTCAGGAGGCCGGAGGCAGGCGTACTCTGGCCTGAGCACTCTCCAGGGCCAGGAGGAGGAGCCAGGCTTACCCTGGCCTGGGTGTATTCCAGGGCCTCCCGGGCCTGCTGCTCCGCCTGCTGAATCATCTCATTCTTGTTCTGCATCTCCTCCTGGAGCTGCTTCCACCTCTGCAGGTGGTTCTGGCTCTGATTCACCTGGGCCTGCAGCTGGTTGACCTTGGCCTCCAGCTCCGAGATGGTCTGTTCCTGCTTGGCCAGTTCACTCTCCAGCTCCGACACTTGCTGGGGGCGGGGAGCAGTAGGTCCACTTGCCCACCTCTCCTTCCCCCAGAGGCAGCCACCTCTCCCTGAGTTCCTCCAGCCAGCCTGGCTCCGGCTGTGGCCAGCTCCCCAGTGGGTGTCCAGGGCCCTGGATTTACTGAACAAGGTACCGTCTGAAATGAGGGGCCCCCACCCAGCTGATTCTCTCCCTGCTGCCATCAGGACCTGTGGCTGCCCCCCAGCCACCCCAAGGGCACCTGTCTGAGGAGGAGGTTGTCTTTCTCGATGAGGCCCATGGTCTCCTGGTACTTCTTGTCTTCCCGGAGGTTAGAGAACTGCAAGGCAATGGGGGTTCGCTCAGGGGCTGGTGGGGGGAGAGAGATGGCTGCCTCCTTGAACCTTCCTCCGTGAACCTCAGTAAGATGAAGGGAAGCATCGGAATTTCTGATGCAGGGGGAAGGGAGGAGGGGAAGGTATCAAACACACTTAGGAAGCTGGGAGGCAGAACCAAGGAAGCAGACTCCCAAGCCAGCAGCGGGAGAGCTGCAAACAAGCCCAGTTCACAGGTCCCGGGAAATCTCAGAAGTGGGGGATGGTGCCGGGCTCTTCTGGACATGGAGGCCGACACAAGGAGGAACATCATATCAGAAATCAGGAGCCTCAGACTCAGCCCTAACCAGGAGATGCTGAGCACCTGCCCTCGTTTCCATCTGTCAGGAGACTGGAGGCCTCAGGGTTGGGGGTCGGGGGAAGAAGAGGATCTCTGGTCTGGGAGATGCCAGGCCACGCAGTGGAGACCCCTGGCGACAGATGCAGGATGTGGGGCTGAACACGGAGGCAGCAGCCTCTGCCCCACTTTGTTTGAAACACTGGCAGCTGGACCATTACACTTGGGCAAGGAATTCTTCCAGTTTCCCAGATTCCAGGAGAATCTGAGCAACCCAAGGGGAAGGAGCCAACGACAGGACCACTGAACTAACCTTCCATTGATGTACCCAAGCACAGTTCTCTGCCATGAAACACAAAATGGTCACCCACAGTTTGAGAGACTCCAGGCAGCTCTGACCTTGGAGCAAAATTCTTGAAGGAGTAACAGAAACTGAAAACAGACTTACAAAAGGAGCTTATAGGAAACAGAAACAGCACAAGCAGTCAAATCCCTTAAGTATCTCCGATAACTCTCACTTAAGCTGTTAAGGTCAGAGACATACCACCATTAAGAAATAAAACATGAGTGTGCTTCTAAATAAAAGGGAATGGGGAAGGAACATTCAGAGAACAAAAGCAACATCTTAGAAACTAAATGAAACAAAGTTAAAACTCAGGAGGAGGGTTTCCCTGCTGGCTCAGTGGCAAAGAATTTGCCTACATGCAGGAGATGTGGGTTCGATCCCTGCTCTAGGAAGATCCCACATGCAGGGGAATAATTAAACCTGTGCGCCACAACTATTGAGCCTGTGCTCTGGAGATTGGGAGCTGCAACTACTGAATCTCGTGTGCCCTATAGCCCGTGCTCCACAACAAGAGAAGCCACCGCAAGGAGAAGCAGGCTCACCGCAATTAGCGAGTAGCCCCTGCTCGCTGCAACTAGAGAAAGCCTGTGCAGCAATGAAGACCCAGTGCAGCCAAAAATTAAATAAACAAATAAAATTATTTTTTAAAAAACCTCAGGAAGAGGGCTGCTGATAAAGTTAAGGAAATCTAAAAGTAGAACAAGAAGACAAGATAGTGAAAGGAACAGACAGGAAGGAGAAAGAGACCCAAAGAGGAGGTCTGCTGGCTGATTGATGGGGTTGCCAGAAGGAGAGTTCAGAGAAAGCAGAGACAGGGACTTAAAACTATGTAAACAGAGAACAGTTTAAGAACTGAAGGACACAAGTTTCCAGCCGGCTACTGAGTGCCCAGGACAAATGAGAACAGACCCTTAATAAGGTCTAGCTATGGCAGTTTCCCTGGTGGTTCAGATGGTAAAGAATCTGCCTGCAATGTAGGAGACCTGAATTTCATCCCTGGGTCATGAAGATTCCCTGGATGACAGGAATGGCAACCCACTCCAGTACTTTTGCCTGGAGAAGAATTCTATGGACAGAGGAGGCTGGCGGGCTACACTCCATGGGGTCGCAAAGAGTCAGACACAGCTGAGCAACTGACACTTTCATGGAAGCTTCGAACATGATGGATAAACATGGGATCTTGCAACTTTGCAGAGAGGAACCAACCACCACCAAGACCTACGTCATAAGAAAGCTCAAGAATCAGGTTGAGTTTGTGCTTCCCTCTAGGAACCCTGGAAGCTCAGACACATGAAGTGATGCCTCCACACTGCTGAGGAAAAGCAGTTGCCAAACTGGAATTCCGTTCCAACCAACTTCTGTTAATGTGTAAGGACATTTGCAGAATATGGTTCTCCCAAATTTTACCTCCACTCTTCTTTCTCAAAAAACTACTGAAGGATGTGCTCCAGTGAAAATGTGGGGGTAGACCAAGAAACAAAGATGTTGATGGCAGCAGCTTTAAAAAGTGTTTTATGGATCTTAACACTGTTTCACAAGATTTGTGTTTCTGTCATATATCACAAGCCCAATAACTGTCACAGTGATATAAATGCTGTGTCCACTCACTAATGCTGTGATCAAATAGTATTGGGAGGAGCTGAGTTCCTGGGGGTGGGAGGCAGGGGAGGAAAGAGGGAAGCATTAGATAATGCCAAGATGGAGAAATATCTAGAATGCCTTTTAAGCATGCTGTCTAGAAATGTGGAGAGCCAGTCGTCAAGGATTAGCTAGAAGAGTTGAAAGCATTTGTCTTGGGGAACAGGCAAATGAGAAAGAAAAGGGTTGGACTCCTGTCTTACATAATAAGCTTGTGGAATTGCTTGGTTCCTTAAACTATGTAGTTTTGTGCATGAAAACTTGGATAAAAATAAAAACTAAAAGTGCTTCAGGGAATTCCCTAGCCAACCAGTGGTTAGGACTCTTTCACTGCCCAGGATGCCAGTTCAATCTCTGATCAGGAAACCTATGATCTCACAGGACACTCAGCATGACCAAAAATAAAATAATAAAAGTACTTCACAAGGACTTAAAGTCATGGTGTTCTCAGTCCTGGGACCACAGACTGGGAGATGCTTGAGAAATGGCCAGAAACCTAGTGGTCCAGGAGACAGAGATGACTACTGGGGCCAGAGAGTGGCACAGCTTAGAGCATGATGTGCTGTGAACCCCAGGCCCGCCACTATCAGCTCCTGAGTCCAGTGTCTCTGTCAGGGGGTGGGGGCAGGGATGGATGGCACGTGTCCCAGCACAGCAGAGGACCGCCACCTTGTCAGACATGGCCTGCAACTGTTTTTTCCGCTCCCGCAGTTCCTTCTGCAGCATCTCATTCTCTGTGTTGATTTTCAGCAATTGCGACTCTTGGAATTCCACCTGTCGCTGTAAAGACTTGATGGCTCCTGCATGAGATGAGAGCAAACAGGGAGGGGGCCAGTCACTGTACCATCCCTAGGGCTCCGCAGAGCTCCAAGCTGAGGGCTGGCTGCCTGCTCCCATCCCAGGGGTCCAGTGCTGCCCCCACATGGTCCCAGCCAAGAGGGACCCAGGGCAAAGTGGGCGGTCCTTGGCATCCCCGCTGCGGCTCCCACCTCAGCCTCCTCTGGCATCCCACCTGTTGCCAGGGAGTATCTGGTCCTGGTGATCTCAAGCTGGAACTGGAACTCCTGGATCAGTTGCTCACACTCCTCCAGCTGGGCTATCAGCTCCTCCTCAAAGGTGTCGTCCACGAAGCCGCCCCGCCTCCTGCCCGCGGCCTCCTCCAGCTTCAGCTCCTTCTCCTCATCCAGCTCCATCACCTCTTCATCCTCCTCTTCCTCCAGCTCCCCGGCCCCGTGCGCATCCCTCTCCTCATCCTCATCCTCCTGTGCAGTTACCACGACCACCGCCTCCTCCTTGCTTCTGTCCTCCTGCAGAGTTTCCCTCCTGCTGGCTCTAGCCCTCACCCCCTTGTCCGCTGCCCTCTTGGCCTGCCCTTCCAGGTACTCTTCCTCCTCGTAGTCGCCTCCTTCCAGCTCCTTGTGTCTGTCACACTCTTCCTGCAGCTGGGGGAGGGGAGGGGATGCTGGACAGGGCTACGGTCACCCCCAGGAGGGAGGCTTGAACCTTCATGGGGGCATTGGGAAGACGGTGCTGCGGGGCCGTTGGCCAGCTCCCCTCGGGGTACATCTCCAGGAGCCGCCCCACCACCCCTCCCCTGCTGTGGCTGAGGACTCAGCCTGAGTGAGGGCCACCAGGTTAGCACAGCACATGGGATGCTGTGGCCTGGGCCTCTCCCAGGCAGCCTGGCAGACCGGGCTCCAGCCAGCCCACACCTGCTGCCAGGGCTCCACGTCCTCCTCATCTTGGGATGTTCTGAGGGTGCTCTGTCTCCACTGCAGCTTCGGCACAGACTCCAACAGCTGCTCCTGCAAGATGCCCGCAGCAGCCTCAGGGTTTCAACATGGGCCTTCAGCTCCCCCAGGGCCCATGTCACTGAGACCTGTCCTCCCAGAAGGGGGCCCACCGTTCCCCTGATGGGGTTGCCCTGTTGATGGGCAGGAGGCTGTGCCGTGTAGGTCATGGCCCTGGGGGTAGCCCTGATTAGTGGCCCAGCAGTAACAAGTTTTGGAAAAGTTCGGGAGGGCCAACCTCAAACACGCCCGCAGGTCACTGCCTGCCACTGACCGCTCGCTGACAGCCCTTGGGAGGCTGGGGAAGAGGGGGACACAGGACCATATTTCCAGGCTCTCCAGACTCCTGCTGCCTCCCTGCCCACCAGTCCCCCACCATCGGTGTCTGGGTAGCTTTTTCTGGAGGTGTCCAGAGGATCCAGCAGGGGTCTGGAGCCCCCCACCCCCACTTCATATGTGCACCCAGCATAAAGGCAGGCTGTATCCTCAGATGAGAAAGAAACCAGGTCTCAGACCAGGCGACGGCCCCCGGATCCCCACCCTACCCTGCCTCCTCCAGTGCCCACCCCACACCTGGGGTCAAGGGGAGCAGCATGCCATCCCTACGTTACAGGCAAGGCCTTGTCCCAGAGCCAGACCAGGCCAGGCTAGTCGGCAGAGCACCTGCCACTGCTCACCTGCAAGACGTGGCTGGGCGTGGCCTCCTGGCTCTTGCTCTTCAGGAGGCATTTCAGCTGCTTCCTCAGGGCCTCCCTCTCCTCCTGGAGAGCCAGGATCTCTTCCTCTCTCTTCTGAGCCTGCGCTTCCAGCTTCGAGAGGCGTTGGACTTCCTCCCCTAGTGCCAGCAGGCATTGGTCCTGAGGAGAAATGGGGAAGCCCAGGGGGCTACTTGGCCACTCAGACGCCCCTGCCGCACCCTCCCTTGCCTCCCCCCAACCCAAGAGCAGCAGCTCTGGGCCCAGGAGGACCCCGCGACCCCAGCCCAAGGTGAGCGGCTTCTTACCTGCAGCCTCCTCCTGCTTAAGGGCCACCCTTGCCGGGGATCTCCTGGCAGCCTCCCCTCCAGGCCCTGGTCCCAGTCAGTGCCCAAGTGTGATTGAAAGTGAAGTGGCTCAGTCACGTCCAACTCTTTGCGACTCCATCCATCCATGGGATTTTCCAGGCAAGAGTACTGGAGTGGGTTACCATTTCCTTCTCCAGGAGATCTTCCCCACCCAGGGTTTGAACCTAGGTCTCCCACATTGTAAGCAGACACTTTACTGTCTGAGCCACACCTACTAACCAGCACTACCCACCAAAGACCACTTCCAAGGTGCTTTTCGGGGCTGGATCTACTGCCTCTCAAATCTCAAAACCCTCAGTCATTCCGACTTGAAGACCAAATAAAGGTGTTTTTGGACAGTCACTGAGAGAATTCATAATCAGAGCTGAACAACTGACAGAAATACAACGGGGATTCTTCAAGCAAGAGGGAGATGGTCCCAGATAGAGTCTGAGGAAAAGATAACTAGGAGGTTGTCCAGATGTCTAAGAATTAAGAGATAGGTTTCCATGGAGCCCATGAGTCAAAGAAGAAGCCACACAAGAAATTATGAGATATTTTAGACAGAATGATAACAAATACTTGGACATGGCATGACATGGAGTGAAGCAAAAACTGTGATTAAGGGCAAATTTATAAGCTTTGAATGTAACAATTAGGGGAAGCAATGGAATATCAATGATCTAAGTATCCATCTCAAGCATTCAGAAAAAAGAACTGGAAACTTCACTTAAAGTATATAGCAAGAAGGGAATTCTTAAAAATCAGGGTAAGAATGTGTGTGATATAGGGACTTCCCTTGTGGTCCAATGGCTAAGACTCCATGCTCCCAATACAGGGGACCCAGGTTCCATCCCTGGTTAGGAAGCTAGATCCCCTGTGCCACAAGTAAGACCAGGTGCAGCCAAATAAATTAAAAAAAAATTTTTTTTAATGAATGAATGACATAGGGAAACAGAGAAAGGAGGGAGGAGAGGAGGATGGAGCAAATCGGCAACATTTTAACATTTGGAGAATCTGGAGAGTGTATGGGAATTGTTTACACAATTAAGTTAAAATAGTCATAGAGAGACTGCCCCGGTTCCAGTGGTTAAGAATCTGCCTTGCAATGCAAAGGACATCAGTTCAATCCCCGGTTGGGGAACCAAGCTGGCTTAAAACTTAACATTCAAAAAGCTAAGATCACAGCATCTGGTTCCATCACTTTATAGCAAATAGAAGGGGCAAAAGTGGAAGCAGTGACAGATTTTATTTTCTTGGGCTCCCAAATCACTGCAGACAGTAACTGCAACCACGAAATTTAAATATGCTTGGTCCTTAGAAGCTTCCCTGGTGGCTCAGAGGTTAAAGCACCTGCCTCCAATGTGGGAGACCTGGGTTCGATCCCTGGGTTGGGAAGATCCCCTGGAGAAGGAAATGGCAACCCACTCCAGTATACTTGCCTGGAGAATCCCATGGATGGAGGAGCCTGGTAGGCTACAGTCCATGGGGTCGAAAAGAGTCAGACACGACTGAGCGACATCACATCACTCACTTGGTCCTTAGAAGCAAAGCTATGACAAACCTAGACAGCATATTAAAAAGCAAAGACATCACTTTGCAAACAAAGGTCTGTATAGTCAAAGCTATGATTTTTCCAGTGTATGGATGTGAGAGCTGGACCATGAAGAAGGCTGAGCACCAAAGAATGGATATTTTCGAAATGTGATGCTGAAGAAGACTCTTGAGAGTCTTCTCTTGGACAGCATGGAGGTCAAACCAGTCAATCCTAAAGGAAATTGACCCTGAATATTAATTGGAAGGACTGATGCTGAAACCCCAATACTTTGGCCACCTGGTAAAGAGCTAGCTCATTAGAAAAGACCCTGATGCTGGGAATCACTGAGGGCAGCAGGAGAAGGGGGTGACCAAAAATGAGATGGTTAGATAGCATCACAAACTCAGTGGACATGAACTTGAGAAAACTCTAGGAAATAGTGAAGGACAGAGGAGACTGGTGTGCTGCAGTCCATGGGATCACAAAGAGTCAGACACGATTTAGTGACTGAACAATAACAACAAATGTGTCCAGAACAGAAGGAAGTCCTGGAAGGCAATGCTGGTTTCCAGTGGGGGATGCTAACTTTGCAACAGCACATACTTGCTGCTGCAAGTGATGCTGCCTACGACAGGGCCAAGGAAGACAGAGGTGAAAGAAAGAAGACCCTGAGGACACAGTGTGAGCCCCTGGAGACAGCCCAGCCTGCAGTACTCCCCCTGGAATTCCCTTTCCTGAGAGGACTGCAGCGAGCATCCTTTTATATATGTCTGTATTCAGTTCAGTTCAGTTCAGTTACTCAGTCATGCCCGACTCTTAGCGATCCCATAGACTACAGCACGCCAGGCCTCCCTGTCCATCACCAACTCCCGGAGTTCACTCAAACTCATATCCATTGAGTCGGTGATGCCATCCAACCATCTCATCCTCTGTCATCCCCTTCTCCTCCTGTCTTCAATCTTTGCCAGCATCAGGGTCTTTTCAGTTCTTTGCATCAGGTGGCCAAAGTATTGCAGCTTCAGCATCAGTCCTTCCAATGAATATTCAGGACTGATTTCTTTTAGGATGGACTGGTTGGATCTCCTTGCAGTCCAAGGGACTCTCAAGAGTCTTCTCCAATACCACAGTTCAAAAGCATCAATTCTTCAGCACTCAGCTTTCTTTATAGTCCAACTCTCACATCCATACATGACTAGTGGAAAAACCATAGCTTTGACTAGATGGACATTTATTGGCAAAGTAATGTCTCTGATTTTTAGTAAGCTATCTAGGTTGGTCATAACTTTTCTTCCAAGGAGCAAGTGTCTTTTAATTCCATGGCTTCAGTCACCACCAGCAGTGATTTTGGAGCCCCAAAAAATAAAGTCTCTCACTGTTTTCATTGTTTCCCCATCTATTTGCCATGAAGTGATAGGACTAGATGCCATGATCCTGGTTTTCTGAATGTTGAGCTTTAAGCCAACTTTTTCACTCTCCCCTTTCACTTTCATCAAGAGGCTCTTTAGTTCTTTGCTTTTTGCCATAAGGGTGATGTCATCTACATATCTGAGTTTATTGATATTTTTCCTGGCAATCTTGATTCCAGCTTGAGCTTCATTCAGTCCAGTGTTTCTCATGATGTACTCTGCATACAAGTTAAATAAGCAGGTTGACAATATAAAGCCTTGACATACTCCTTTCCCTAATTGGAACCAGTCTGTTGTTCTATGTCCAGTTCTAACTGTTGCTTCCTGACCTGCATACAGATTTCTCAAGAGGAAGGTAAGGTGGTCTGGTATTCCCATCTCTTGAAGAATTTTACACTTTATTGGAGAAGGGAATGGCAAACCACGTCAGTATTCTTGCCTTGAGAACCCCATGAACAGTATGTCTGTGTAGTTCTATCTAATTATCAGTTCAGTTCAGTTCAGTCGCTCAGTCATGTCCAACTCTTTGTCACCCCATGAATTTCAGCACGCCAGGCCTCCCTGTCCATCACCATCTCCCGGAGTTCACTCAGACTCACGTCCATCGTGTCAGTGATGCCATCCAGCCATCTCATCCTGGGTCGTCCCCTTTTCCTCCTGCCCCCAATCCCTCCCAGCATCAGAGTCTTTTCCAATGAATCAACTCTTCGCATCAGGTGTCCAAAGTACTGGAGTTTCAGCTTCAGCATCATTCCTTCCAAAGAAATCCCAGGGTTGATCTCCTTCAGAATGGACTATCTAATTATATCCTCAGGCTATTTTCCAAAGGTGGAATTGTTGATGGTATCAATGCTTTTTAAATTGTGAAAGCTAAAAAAATTTAAAAACCAAATTGTGAAATCTATCATAAAATTAAAGGTACAGTTTTAGGAATACAGATAAAATGAATACTCAGGGACCCATATTATCAGAGTTCACGAGTCCCCACTGTGTGCTCATGACGAATCACCCAGCATCTTATGTGACTTATTTCCTCAGCTGTTGGTAGGGCTTCATAAGTTTAAAGAAAAGAATCTGTGAAAACCTGAAACTGACTCTAAGAGACTTTTTACGCTGATAAGACTGGTGGAGGGAAAAAGAGAGAAGACACAGATTAGCGATGTCAGAAACAAAAAACCAGACAATCTTCTTCAGAATCTTCTCCAGACACTGGAAGGATACTAAGAGAGTCTTGTGCACAGAGTGAGGCTTCTAGATTTGAAAACTGACATGGCTTGGACACCTTGTTAGAAAAACATAGCTTTCCAAGAATGGAACAAGCAGGAAAAGGAAATCTGAATATTTTTAAAAGGAATTAATTTTAAAAAAACCACACAAACCCTGTAAGAAATCACCAGGCACAGATGACTTCAATAATGAAATCTTCAGAATTTAATAAAGAAACAACAAGCACCTTAGGTGAATTCTTCCAGAGAATCGAGAAAGAAGGAACGCTTCTCAACTTTTGTTGTTGTTACTCAGCCAGAAGACTCTGACCCCAAAAGCAAACAAGGGGATGACAAGGATGGTAAATTACAGGCCAGCCTCTCTCACAAACAAGGATGAAAAAGATGATATCATGATGAATCAACCCATAGGCAGATCTTTGCCCATCAAGCTGATTGTTATTACTGTGTTAAGGAATACAGTCTCCCAAGTGGAATGACTGGGTTAAAAGCCTATGGATGCTGAGGGTCTTGACACATGGGGTGAAGCTGTGTAGGAGGGGGCAACATCTAGGCCAGCCTAAACTGCTCCCCATGGGGAAGAAGACAGATAGGAACCTGGCCTGTAGAAGCCACGAGAGAGGTCTGGAGGTCAGTTCAGACTGCATCTGGGACCAGAGACTAGAACAAGAGCCCCGAGGGCCAGGCATCCCCTCTGGCAGGACACAGAGCCGGGACAAGAGGACCAGGATCTGTGCCCAGGCTCCATGCCTGGCCATACCTTCTCATGGATGACAGAGATGTACCAGGGTACCCGCTTCCTCAGGCAGCTCTGCCCTAGGTCGGGGCTGCTGGGGGTCGGGCTCAGCACGTGGGACTCGCTCTTCTTCCGCAGGTAGTTGAACTCACAGGCACTCTTGCTAAGGGGAAGGAGGCGGCCTGTCAAGAGGGGAGGTGGATGTCGGGTGGTCAGATTCTTCCTGTGCTGAGCAGCCCTGGATCTTCTGTAACGTCCCTCTTTTGAGACTCCCCCGGAAGCCCTTCCCTGCCCAGCTGGGCTCCTCTCTACCTCCCCATTGTCCCACATTCATCCCCACCACCCCCAGCCCAGTGTGCATAAGCGGCATCCGAGCCCCCTTTAGGGTCCCAGAGCTGGAGTCAGGGCAAGATGCTGCCTGTGCACAGGGGGCACTTCTGAAGTGAAGCAGACTTCTGGGGGTGGAGTTCATCTCTGGGTAACCAGAAGTATGTGTCTGTAAGAATGGCGCCTGGGTGTCCCTCTACTCAAGGACAGACGCATCCCAGGGCCCGTGTGAGGAACACCGGGCCAGGTAGGTGGTCCTGGGAAGGCAATTCCATGGGGCACCATAGGAATGGAAGGAACAGGGGCCCTCAGGGCTGGGGTGCCAAGGAGAGAACCCCATGGGCCATGCACACCCCCAGTGCCCCTCACGGCCCGCCCTCACCGTCCACCTTCACATCCAAGCCTTGCTGGCCGGAGAGTGGGTTCTCAGCCCCCTTCCAGGTCTCAGAGCCAATGCCTGTGTCTTCAGGCAGAGAGAGGGTCGTGGCTGAACCTGGAGGATGGCAAATGGAGGACAGTTGAGTCCAAGTCTCCCCAAGACCTCTAGGCAGGGACTCATACTTCCTTCAAAACACTGGGTGGGGTTCAAGGTGCCTTTTCTCAGTGGAAGCACAGGACTGGACTACAGGACCGAATGGAAACGTGGTTCTGTCCCCCCGCCCACCTGGCATGTTCCCCCAAAACAGATCAGGTGCAACTTAGTCTCTGTAAATCAGTGCGCCTCTTCCCCCAAAGGACGGCCCCTGTTCCTCCTATAAAACTGTCTCCTCAAAATCTTGCAGAATGCCCTTCACCCCAAGGGTCAGACCTATGTCCTCTAGGCTGGCACGAATCAGATGGTGGCGAGTGCACCAGGAGCAGTATGTGGGCTCAGCCCTGCACCCAGGATGCTCTGTGTTCCCCCACCTTCCTGGTCTTGGAGTGCTGGCTGCTCTCCAAGGCCCCAGCACTGAGAAAGGAAGGCTTAGAGCCTAACAAGTAGGGGCAGACCCCACTTTTGCCTGACTGCCACCTGAGATCCATAGAAAGGACCCCAGCTACTGGCTGCAGGCACTCAGCCTTGAAGTCAGCACCGTGAGGATAATGTTGTGTGTCAGAGAACAAAAGCAGC
Source organism: Redunca redunca (assembly GCA_006410935.1). Taxonomy (NCBI): domain Eukaryota; kingdom Metazoa; phylum Chordata; class Mammalia; order Artiodactyla; family Bovidae; genus Redunca; species Redunca redunca. Next base: position 14,331 of record SJYQ01000970.1, read on the forward strand.
CCGGGCCCCAGAGCGGGAATCTGGGATGGCGCCTGGCCTGATCAGCACTGCCGGGTGACAGCTGAGCACCGTAGCTGCCCTCTCAGAGGCTCTTGACTGAATCAGAGCACTGTGGGGTTAGACAAGAGGCTGCTGAGGCTCCTTACAGGGCTCGGTACCTAATGACCCACCTTTGGACCTATGGACCTTGACAATGAAACTTCCAGAGTCTTCACCTTCTCCTCCCATGTCCCAACCCTACTAAATCTTGGTGATTGACAGCCAGAGAGAATAAGCCGGCTGGGAGACCAATGATACAAATGTACCCAGTGGAAGGAAGAAGGACCTTCCCTCCTTCCCTTCCCTGAGGCTCAACCCCAGCCTTAGCTGAGAGCCAGTTTCAGAAGCAGCAGCTGCTGCCACCGCACATGCCCCCTCCTCTGGCCACACCCGCAGGCTGTCCTGGACTCCAGCAGGTGGGTTAGCTGGAGTGGGGCTGGGTGCGCACACAGGGCCCCATCAGACGCACTCACCATAGTGGGTCATGGACGTGGACCTGGTGCTGAACTGGGGGCAGCCGGGACGTGTGAGGAACTTGTGCCAAAGCGCCTCCATTTCGGACATGAAGCCACTGTCCTGGGGGCTGGTGTTCTGGTTAAAGTCTCTCTGGGCAGTAGGGAGAATGAGACCAGCAGGAAAAGAGGGACCCAGGAAGCCCTCCACCCCCTCCACCACTGGAGCTCCAGGACCTGTCTCTGTGTGCCAACCACACAGGCTGTCTCCTCCCCAAAAGCTGGCCGCTTAGTGAGGGCCGTGGGAGCGCTGCTTTGGAAGTTGCAGTCATCTGAGTCTAGAGCTGCCGTCCACTTAGCGGGCCCCTGGGAAGCGGGGCCGGCTCCCCAGTCTCCCCCCGCCTCCCACCACATGAAGTACCTGCATGAAACTTGCTGCCTGCACTTTCTCTTCCCCCTTTCCCTCCTTCTTAAAAAGGCCCCTAAGGAAGGCTCAAGGCAGACACAGCATCTTTTCTCCCAGGCCTCATCCACCCCCAGAATCTCCCCATCTCAACCCACTGCCCGAGCTGATTCAGGATGCCCCATCAGCCCTCCACCCTCGAGGTCTTTGATGCAGCGGAGAACCACTTCATCTCCAGATAACCGTGTGTGGCTGGGCCGTCCCTGCTCCCGAGACCCCGTACCAGCTTCTTGTAGTAGCAGCAGATGGCCTGAGCTGACTTGCTGAGGGAGCGCTTTTGTTGGCGGAGTTTCCATTCTGGGGTCTGTTCGTCCCGGCTGGCCACCTTCCGGAGGACAATCAGGCCCTTTTCTATCAAGTTGGGCACCAGACTTTTCTTCTTGGGCCCGCTGGCTCTGATGGGTAACATCGTGAGCGTGGAGCGAAGGACCAAGTTTGGTGGCCTGAAGGATGACTTGGATCAATCCTGTGGGATTCGGGTCTGGAGCTGGGTGCTGAGGGGGTCACAGCCCCAAGCGTGGACATGCAGGTCCAAGCGCAGGTGGGCAGAAGACTAGCTTCTCAAGCTCCATGTGCTAAGGGGTCCTGGGAGCAGCGTATGGCATCACAGATGTCTCCATAGAGACGGGGCCTGTCATCTGTCTTAATTCTCTACTGGGAAGGGTAAGAAGAAGCTGCTTCCACTACAATATCAGGATGTTACAAGCACAGGAAAGTGCCCTGACACACTAGCCACCCATTCTCCTGTTTCCTTTTTTTCACCATCCTTAGTATTTCCCCTTATTTAAAAATCTGACACTGCATCAATGGCTCTGATGTGAAAACTTAACTTTTTCGGTTAAAATCCATACTTTAGACATATTATTTTTTAGGTGATTTTTTTTTTTTGCCACACTGCTTGGCATGTAGGACCTTATTTCCCAGACCTGGGATCGAACCCACACCTCTGCCTGCTGCCAGCAGGGGCTGGCATATTCCAACTCCCTGAAGGATGGGTTGAAAGAATGTAGGCTCAAGCTAGTTTTTTAAAAAATTAAGATTAAAAATCACCAATAGTTTGAGGCTACATTTTTTCAGCCCATCCTTCAGGGAGCAGCAGGCAGAGCTGTGTTTTTAAGAAGCCTCACTCTCTTTCAAGGGAACCGAGGTGTCGTCCCAGAGTCCAGTCCCCTCTGGGTCACCCCATGTGTCCTACAGCTCAGCATGGTCTTCACTCCCACACCATCCACTGGTCTAGCCCAGCTCAGAGTTTCAAAGGAAACTGGAACACTGTTCTGAGGTCTCCTGCCTGTTTCAGTGTCACGTGTTGCTGCTCTTTGTCCAGTCCACGCGACGGACGTGTCCAGACATGAAGCTCTGGGTTCTGCGTTTCACAGAAGGTTGAATCTGCCATCTTGGTCCCCACTCCTGACTGTTATCTTGAGTCTAAAAGGAGAGGGTCCCTCTTGGAATCAGAGGCTCTGAGAGCCAGCAGGGGCCCGTGTGCCATTCTGGAGGCACCTGTAGAAACAGATGTGTCAATGAGAGCATGAGGGGCAACAGTGCAAAGGCTCTGGTGCCTGTCCCATGTCACTGAGATACAGACAGTACAAGGGTAATCCTGAATCATGAAACAAAGGTAAGAGAATCAAATATCGGTCATTCCCAGAGGGTTATGTTAATGCTTTCTTTATGTCTGTGTGCTCAGTCCTGTCCGACTCTTTGCGATCCCATGGACTGTAGCCCACCAGGCTCCTCTGTCCATGGGATTTTCTCAAGAATACTGGGATGGGTTGCTATTTCTTTCTCCAAGAGATCTTCCTGACTCAGGGATTGAACCCGGGTCTCCAGTGTCTCTTTCATTGCAAGCAGATTCTTTTTTTTTTTTTTAAATCTAAAATCCAGACTTTTTGTTTTTGCCAGATTTTTTACCTCTCTTTTTCCTTTTTTAAAACTTAATTTATTTTAATTGGAGCCCAGTTATTTTACAATATTGTGTTGCAGGAAGGTGGACCCCTTCCAGAGCCCGAAACTGGGCTCTTGTCTAACACTCAGAAATGAATTGTCTGAGGAGACATATGTGCCGACAAAGCAAGAGATTTCATTGGGAAAGGGCACCCGGGTGGAGAGCAGTAGGGTAAGGACACCCAGGAGAACAGCTCTGCTGAGTGGCTTGCAGTCTCGGGTTTTATGGTGATGCGATTAGTTTCCGGGTGGTCTTTGGCCAATCACTCTAATTCAGAGTCTTTCCTGGTGGCACACGCATCACTCAGCCAAGATGGATGCTAGCGAGAGGGATTCTGGGAAGTGGACGTCCGGACACACGGTGTCTCCTTTCGACCTTTCCTGAACTCTTCCGGTTGGTGGTGGCTTATTAGTTCTGTATTCCTTATCAGGATCTCGTGTCATAAAACAACTCATGCAGACGGTTACTATGGTGCCTGGCCAGGGTGGGTGGTTTCAATCAGCGTGCTTCCCCTGACAACTGCAGTGGTTTTTGCCATACATTGACATGAATCAGCCATGGGTGTACATGTGTCCCCCACCCCAAACACCCCTCCCCGCTCCCTTCCCATCCCATCCCTCTGGGCTGTCCCAGTGAACCAAATTTGAGTGCCCTGTTTCATGCATCGAACTTAGACTGGTCATCTATTATACATATGGTAATATACATGTTTCAATGCTATTGTCAAATCATCCCACCCTTGCCTTCTCCCACAGAGTCCAAAAGTCTGTTCTTTATATCTGTGTCTCTTTTCTGTCTCGTGTATAGGGTCATTGTTACCTTCTTTCTAAATGTCATATATATGTGTGTTAATATAGAGTATTGGTGTTTTTCTTTCTGACTTATTTCACTCTGTTTAATAGGCTTCAGTTTCATCCACCTCATTAGAACTGATTCAAATGCATTCTTTTTAATAGATGAGTAATATTCCATCGTGTATATGTACCATAACTTTCTAATCCATTCATCTGCCAATGGACATCTAGGTTGCTTCCATGTCCTAGCTACTGTAAACAGTGCTGTGATGAACATTGGGGTACACGTCTTTTTCAATTCTGGTTTCCTTTGTGTGTATGCCCAGCAGTGGGATTGTTGAGTTGTATAGAAGTTCTAGTTCCAGTTTTTTAAGGACTCTCCACACTGTTCCCCATAGTGGGTATACTAGTTTGCATTTCTACCAACAGTGTAAGAGGGTTCCCTTTTCTCCACACACTCTCCGGTATTTATTGTTTGCAGACTTTTTGGTAGCAGAGCAAGCAGATTCTTTACCCACTGAGCCAATGCTTTCTTTGGAATCTATTAAATTCTTTCCTAATTTCTTCTTTTTCTGCTTTGGTATCTCTCTAGTGCTAGTGTCTTAAGTCTGTCTGTTGAGTGGTTCTGCTCTGGGGTAGGGGCAGCCTCCAGTTCCACCCTGCTTCATTTGTTGCTGTTGGGTGTAGTGTTTTATGTAGAGCAGTTTTGTAAAGGAAACCCATGGTCTTATTCAGATCACCTTTCTCTCTCTCTCTCTTTTTTTTATTTTTATTTTTTGGCTGCACTGTGCAGCTTGTGAAATCTGATTTCTCTAACCATGGGCCGAATGTGGGCTACAACAGTGAAAGTGCTGAGTCCTAACACCAAGGAGTTCCTCAGATCCTCTTTGGCTTGCTGATTTTTACCCCTATCATCTGCTGAGAAAAGATTATCAAAATCTTCCGACTGTGGTGCAGAACTATTTCCCCCTTCAGTTCTTTAAATTTTGCTTTATGTGTTTAGGGGATCTATTACTGGACACATATGCATTTAAGATGGTCATCTCTTTCTCATGAGTCAGTTATTTATCTTAATGAAAGATCTCTTTCTTTTATCTTTTTGGCCTTAAAGTCTATTTTATCTGATATCTGATAGTCACTCTTACCTTCTTATGCTTCTATTTCATGGCATTTCCCTGCATCCATTCATTTTCAATCTATTTGTATCTTATATTTAAAGTGTATCTCTCATAAATAGCATATGGTTAGCAAGAGAGTTCCAGAAAAACATCTACTTTTGCTTTATTGACTATGCCAAAGCCTTTGACTATGTGGATCACAACAAACTGTGGAAAATTCTTCAAGAGATGGAATACTAGACCACCTGACCTGCCTCCCGAGAAATCTGTATGCAGATCAAGAAGCAACAGTTACAACTGGACATGGAACAACAGACTGGTTCCAAATTGGGAAAGGAGTATGTCAAGGCTATATCTTATCACCCTGCTTATTTAACTTATAAGAAGAGTACATCATGCAAAATGCCAGACTGGATGAAGCACAAGCTGGAATCAAGATTGCTGGGAGAAATATCAATAATCTCAGAAGTGCAGATGACACCACCCTTATGGCAGAAAATGAAGAGGAACTAAAGAGCCTCTTGATGAAAGTTAAAGAGGAGATTGAAAAAGTTGGCTTAAAACTCAACATTCAAAAAACAAAGATCATGACATCTGGTCCCATCACTTCATGGCAAATAGATGGGGAAATGATGGAAACTGTGACAGACTTTACTTTCTTGGGCTCCAAAATCACTGCAGATGGTGACTGCAACCATGAAATTAAAAGATCCTTGTTCCTTGGAAGAAAAGCTAGGACAAATCTACATAGCATATTAAAAAGCAGAGACCTTACTTTGCTGACAAAAGTCTGTCTAGTCAAAGTGATGGTTTTCCCAGTAGTGATGTATGGATGTGAAAGTTGGACTATAAAGAAGGTTGAGCACCTTCTTTTGAATTGTGGTGTTGTGAGAGTCCCTTGGACTGCAGGAGATCAAACCAGTCAATCCTAAAGGAAATCAGTCCTGAATATTCATTGAAAGGACTGTTGCTGAAGCTGAAACTCCAATGATTTGGCCACCTGATGCAAAGAACTGACTCACTAGAAAAGACCCTGATGCTGGGAAAGATTGAAGGCAGGAAGAGAAGGGGAAGACAGAGGATGAGATGTTTGGAAAGCATCACTGACTCAATGGACATGAGTTTGAGTAAGCTCCAGGAGTTGTTGATGGACCAGGAAGCCTGGCGTGCTGCAGTCCATGAGATTGAAGAGTGCGACACACCTGAGCGACTGAAATGAACTGAACTGGGGCTCAGCTGGTAAGGAATCCAACTGCAATGCAGGAGACCTGGATTTGATCCCTGGGTTGGGAAAATCCCCTGGAGAAGGGAAAGGCTACCCACTCCAGTATTCTGGCCTAGAGAATTCAATGGACTGTATAGTCCAGGGAGTCATAGAGTCATAACTGAACTGAGAGTCTCTTAATCTTGATGAGCTCTTCTGGTCCCTTTTATCTTGCCTCAGGTGGTTTCCTAGCTGCTGCTCCTCCATTGATTAGCAACAGTTTGAATCTGCCCTTTGAAAGTCAGGGAAGGTCATGGAGGCTGGAGTCTTGCCTACAAGAAATGGGGGACAGAAAGGCCCGGGAGCTACACAGGGCCCTGCTTGCATCAGGAGTGGAAGCCAGGGTGGCTTATTCAAGAGCAGCAGAGGCCAGATCCTTGGGGCCTGTGCTCTTCGTGATGGGGAATGACCATTAGGACAGTGTCAGAGATCTGGGCTGGAGCTGTTGCAGGAAGGGAGACCCCTTTAAAGGACCAAGAGTGGGCTCTTGCCTAACACTTGGAAATGAATTGTCTAGGAGACACAGAGGCTGACAAAGCAAGAGACTTTATTGGAAAGGGACACCCGGGTGGAGAGCAGTAAGGGTAAGGGAACACAGGAGAACTGCTCTGCCACCGGCTCACAGTCTCCAGTTTTTATGATGATGGGATTAGTTTCCGGGTTGTCTTTCTTTGGCCAATCACTCTGATTCAGTCCTTCCTGGTGGCGCATGCATTGCTCAGCCAAGATGGGTGCTGGTGAGAAGGATTCTGGGAGGTGGTCGGACACGTGGTGTCTCCTTTTAACCTTTCCTGAACTCTTCCAGTTGGTGGTGGCCTGTTAGTTCCGTGTTCCTTACCAGGACCTCCTATCTTAACATAACTCATGTGGATGGTTGCTACTACATGGTGCCTGGCCAGGGTGCCTGGTTCCGTCAGTGCTTCCTCTAACAGAGCCAGAACCCCCAGCGGCAGCTACTACCGCCCTGGTCTCCCAGGTGCTGGCCTCATGTAGCAGAGTCACTTCCCCAGTTCTGAAAGCCAGGAGTCCAAGACCAAGATGGCAGGGCTAGTTCCTTCTCAGGCTGTGGAGGAGGTGCCTCCAGGCCTCTCACTGAGCTCCAGTCCCCTGGGACTCCTTGGCTTTGTCGATTTAGAAAAAATTGCACAACGTGAGAGCTGTGAGTGAAGTTATATTTGGGGTGAGATGAGGACTGCAGCCTAGGAGACAGCACCTCAGAGAGCTCTGAGAAACTGCTCCAAAGAGGTTGAGGGAGGGGAAGGTCAATATATATGCGATTTTGGTGAAGGGGGAGTTCATGTTATCAAGCACTTATCTTTGCAAAAAAAGTTTTCTGTGAGTCACAAGGAAATGATGTCACCACAAAGGGATGTAATGCTTTGCTAGTTATGAGGATAGGGCTCACAAAATACCTAACTATCCAAAGACCTGTTCTGCCGGTTTTTCCCAGAGCCCAGAGTGCCTCATTCTTGCTCTCCACCCTGAAATTGCTTCAGGGCATGTTGAAGGTCAGCAGCTGCAGCGGCGCTTGGCTCAATCCTTGCAGAGGTTGATGGCAAGTGCCAGTGTGTAGGTGACAGCTTGTTAGAAGCATCACCCTGTTTTCTGCTTCATCTTCACGTGACATCTCCCCGTGTGGTGTGCCTGTGTCCACACGTCCCCTGTTTATAAGGACACCAGTCCTATTGGACTAAGGGCCTGACTCCAGTGTGACTTCACTTTAACCCAACCATTTACTGTCTGCAACGACCCTATTACCTAATAAGGTCACATTCACAGGTCCTGGGGGTTAGGACCTCAACACATGAATTTTTTAGGAGACAAGATTCAACCCATAACAACTACCCCCATCAATAATATTAAGTGCAGAGTGCTCTCCAGTCCAGATTCCCTGGCCTCGGGCCACCTGAAACATGCCTGGCACGTAGTAGCATTTGGTCGAATGCATGAATGATCATTTTTGTCTTATGAGAATTTCTGGTGAAAAATGAAGTAAAAAGCTGAGGACATTCCAGCTTGTTTTCAAACTTTAAGTCAGTAAATACACAAGGCCAACCTGTAAAAAACAGCAGGCTTGTTCTGGTGCCAGGAATAGCGAGGTGAAAATGAGACATCTGTTCCCCTGGAGATTAGCCCCTGGCCTGAGATATTTTGTCTTCACCTTCATTTTACTCAACTGTGACCCATGAATGTATCTTTCATTCAGAATCTAGAAATAGGAGCTGATCACCAATGGGGCAGCTGGTTATCCAATATTCCTTTCTTTCTGTAAACAGATCCCTGAATTTTAGGCCTGGCAGGGATTAACCCTGCTAAGACATTTCCCAGCCATGCAAAAATAGTCATTCGCTTTCCAGAGAGCTCTTTAAATAGAGAGGGTCTGCTAATGTTAAGTTGTGATCAGACTTCCCTTCCTTTTTAGGGCTGGATAATATTCCATTGTATAAATAGACCACATTTTGTTTATCCGAGTGGTCATCCATAGATGGACACTTGGGTTGCTTCCATATTTTGGTTCTTGTGAATAAATCTGCCATGAACCCAGGAACATGAGTTGTCAGCTGTTGACTAAAAAGATGCACAATGCGAGAGTTGAGAGATCAGTTTTATTTGGGGCAAAATGAGGACTGCAGCCCGGGAGACCACACCTCAGGTAGCCCCGAGAGACTGCTCTGAAGAGGTAGTGGGGGAAGGTAAATAAATAAGACTTTTGTGAAGAGGGAGTTCAGTGCAATCAGTACTTACTTTACAAAAGGTTTTCTGCTAGTCACGAGGGGTAGATGTTACCATGCAGGGGTTTAGTTCTTTTTTTAGATATGAAGAGATGCAAAGATTGATCATGAAATCAGTTCCTGAAAATATCTAACCATCTAAAGACCTTTCCACCAGATTCCCTGGATCATAGAGTGCCCCACTCTCCACCCTGAACTGTCAAAGATCAGCAGCTGCAGCAGCGCAGGGTTCAATCTCTGCAGAGGCAGATGGCAAGTACCGATTTGTAGTTGACACAAGCATCACTTCCAGGCTCCCAATCATTCTTGGTCTTTTTAAAAAGTATTTGCTTATTTATTTATTTGGCTCCTCAGTTAAAAGACATTTCTTGGAAGAAAAGCTATGGCAAAGCTAGACAGTGTATTAAAAAGCAGAGACATTACTTTGCCAACAAAGGTCCATGTGGTCAAATGGTTTTTCCAGTAGTCATGTATGGATGTGAGAGTTAGACCATAAAGAAAGCTGAGTGCTGAAGAATTGATGTTTTTGAACTGTGGTGTTGAAGAAGACTCTTGAGAGTCCCTTGGACTGCAAGGAAATCAAACTAGTCTATCCTAAAGGAAATCAACCCTGAATATTCATTGGAAGGACTGATGCTGGAGCTGAAGCTCCAATCCTTTGGCCACCTGATGCGAAAATCCAACTCATTAGAAAAGACCCTGATGCTGGGAAAGATTGAAGGCAGGAGGAGAAGGGGATGACAGAAGATGAGATGGTTGGATGGTATCACCATGGACGTGAGTTTCAGCAAGCTCTGGGAGTTGGTGATGGACAGAGAAGCCTGGCGTGCTGCAGTCAATGGAGTTGCAGAGTTGGACACGACTGACTGACTGAACAATTTATTTGGTTGCACTGAGCTGCAGTGATTTGCACGCAGGATCTTCAGTTGTGGCATTCGATCTTCAGTTGTTTGCATCTTTACTGCACATGGTGGGGACTTTGTGCTGTCCTGGGCCAGGCGGCCCCCTCCCCAGGGCAGGATGATAACTTAGTCCTCGTGCAGCACTGTCCACACTGAGCCCGGGGGGGCCACACATCTGTGCTTAGGAGACACTTTTAGATTGACTGGTTCACTAGCCATAACCCCCCTTTTCTCTCTGTTTCCTGTTTGCTGTAAAGCTGTACCCTGTGTAGAAAACTTACTTGCCCTTTGGATATCAGAAGCTCTATACTTGGCCCAGATTAACTCCTATAACATCTAAAATGTCCTTCTATCTATTAATAGATATGACCTCCTTAAAAGATGTAGATGGGTCTTCCCTGGTGGTTCGGTGGTTAAGAATCCACCTTGCAATGCAGAGGGTGCAGGTTCAACCCCACCCCTAGTCGGGGGACTCACATCCCATGTGTAAGTGGTCAGCTAAGCCCAGGCACCACAACTACTGAGCCCACAGGCCACAACGAGAGAGTCTATGCGCTGCAATGAAAGGTCCCACATGGTGTCACGAAGATCCCACGCGCCACAACTGAGACCCGTCACAGGCAAATAAACAAATAAAAATTATATAAAAACACAAAAACAGCACAGACACTGTGGTGATCAGCATGAAATTCCCCAGCGGGTCTCCGGTCACTTTGAACATCAGCCACCTCCACACAGGAATCAGGGACCAGAGACTGGAGGTGACTCCCTGTCTCCTCTCCACCCACCAGCCAGCTGTAACTGTGAGACATAAAGTATTTCATTCTGACGGGTCGAAGGGAAGAGCTCTTCTGATCCAGCTGTGCTCTGTTCGAGTGCATGCAGGAAGGACAGTACTAGAGCAGCACCTTGTATGCAGTAGGTGCTCAATAAATACTTTTTAGAAAAAAAAGCTTTGTTTATTTATTTGGCTGCACCAGGTCTTAGTTGTGTGCGGCATGCCAGATCTTAGTTCCCTGACCAGGACTCAAACCCATGCCCTCTGCATTGGGAGCGTGGAATATTAACGTCTGAACCACTAGGGAAGTCTCTGCTGTACTATTTTTTTTTTAAGTACTTTTAAACTCTTCTGTTTAAAAGTTTCTCACACTTTGATGATTGAGATTCACTCTTTGGTCCTAATGATGTTTAAAAAAATTGTCTTCCTGAAGCTGCTTTTCCTTTATTTACATGGGTTGTTGTATCAGAGATCCCCGTGGTCTTTTGGTCATTACACACAGAGCTTAATCTGCATCATGGCACATTGTAGTATAGAGTGGAATCAGGCCTGGAAGGTCAGTGTCATACGTCCGCCCTCCTGTGCCCTGCCCTGCCCTGCACGAGCTGTCACCACCTGGACAGTGCATCTCTAACCATTTGCCCTTTCAAGTCCCCCTTGACCACTTTTCAAATGCACAGCTAGGGGCACCTTTACAGGCATATAATCAGGTCCCCCTGGACATCTCCAGCTGGCCTCTCCCCTCTCCCTGGACTCCCAGGCCCAGGTTGAGGGCTACCTGGAGGCGTGCCAAGAGCTCTACAGACACCTTCTCAGGAAACTTCAAGGTTGGTGACATTCTCAGGAGGATCCTGGAACGTGCTGACTTTTAAAAAAAAAATGTTAAATATTTATTTATTTGGCAGCGCTGTGTCTTAGTTGTGGCATGTGGCATCTTAGAGCTTCGTGTGGCATTCAGAATCTTTAGTTGTGGCATGAGAACTCTCAGCTGCAACATGTGGGATCTTAGTTTTCTGACCAAGCCCACTGCCTCGGGAGCACGGAATCTAGCTGCTGGACTACCAGGGAAGTCTTGGGGCTGTGCTGAATTTCAACAAGAATATTAAGTTATGGGTGGTGCAGTGAGCGTGTCGTTTTCAAAGTGGAACTCGCATTGCCAATGCTACAATCAGTTTCCAAGCTGTTTGTTTTGAATAATCATTAGCCTCGTATTTTAGGTACTATGCTGTAGGTGGCCCTTTAGGGTTATGTGAATACACCCCATTGCTTGAAGTGTCATAAACACTGTTTTAGCTTTGAAGCACCTAATAAGGCAGTTACTTCCAAGTTCCTGGGATCGAGCAAATTTCACATGTCCTTAAAGAAAGCATGTGCTTAGTCATTCAGTTGTGTCCCACTCTTTGTGACCCCATGGACTGCAGATTGCCAGGCTCCTCTGTCCATGGGCTTTTCCAGGCAAGAATAGTGGAGTGGATTCCCTTCTCCAGTGTATCTTTCCAACCCAGGGACTGAACCCAGGTCTCCTACATTGAAGATGGATTCTTTATCGCCCGAGTCAATAAAACATAGCAGCTGCTAAGTAGAGCTGTGAGTCTAACTCCCTGGAGAACTCCTGCCTGGGGCCATTCTGCACTTAGCAGCCATTTCTGGGGCTGGTTGAGCTTCCTTGGTGGCTCAGGAAAGCATCTCTTATGTCTCCTGCATTGGCAGGCAGATTCTTTACCACTAGCACCACCTGGGAAGCCCACGTACCATACTGATATCAATGAATCATTTTTAAATTTTTGCCTAAAGATAGCCCTTTTCTTTGGGTATATGTGGGAAGAGGAGCTGATGCTGTTCCTCCAGAGGGGCCGTGGCCTCCTGTGCTCTCCGTAGCTGCTGGGTGGGGGGTGGAGTGCGGAGGTTGTCCCTGGAGCACTGTGCCCTGCAACGAGGCAGATCTGCTCTGAGCTCAGGCTCCCTTTCTAAAATTACATGCCAGCCTATTGGACATGCTTTTGTATATTTGCAAATAATCGTGTGTTATTCCCTGTGCTCCACTTGTGAAGAGTCTGTAAACCTAGATACTAAAATCATCTTGTGCTGAACACGTGAGCATTACCATGTTCATCCTTCCAAGTGCGTGTTGCAAGTCCCTGTCGTGACCTTGTCTGTGGCAGCCTGTTTCTAATTAAGTCCTTGTTCCCATCCTGTCCTGAGGTGTTGGCATCTGTGATGCAGATTCCTGTCACCGTGATGGGGTGGGGCCACTTCGCTGTGACATGGAGGGTGGCAGTTGTGGAGTTCAGTTCAGTCGCTCAGTCATGTCCAACTCTTTGCGACCCTGTGAATCTCAGCGTGCCAGGCCTCCCTGTCCATCACCATCTCCCGGGGTTCACTCAAATTCACGTCCATCGAGTCGGTGATGCCATCCAGCCATCTCCTCCTCTGTCATCCCCTTCTCCTCCTGCCCCCAATCCCTCCCAGCATCAGAGTCTTTTCCAATGAGTCAACTCTTCACATGAGGTGGCCAAAGTATTGGACTTTCAGCTTTAGCATCATTCCTTCCAAAGAACACCCAGGACTGATCTCCTTTAGAATGGACTGGTTGGATCTCCTTGCAGTCCAAGGGACTCTCAAGAGTCTTCTCCAACACCACAGTTCAAAAACATCAATTCTTCGGCGTTCGGCTTTCTTCACAGTCCAACTCTCGCATCCATACATGACCACTGGAAAAACCATAGCCTTGACTAAATGGACCTTTGTTGGCAAAGTAATGTCTCTGCTTTTCAATATGCTATCTAGGTTGGTCATAACTTTTCTTCCAAGCTTCCAAGGAGTAAGCGTCTTTTAATTTCATGGCTACGGTCACCATCTGCAGTGATTTTGGAGCCCAAAAAGATAAAGTCTGACACTGTTTCCACTGTTTCCCCATCTATTTCCCATGAAGTGATGGGACCAGATGCCATGATCTTCGTTTTCTGAATGTTGAGCTTTAAGCCAACTTTTTCACTCTCCCCTTTCACTTTCATCAAGAGGCTTTTTAGTTCCTCTTCACTTTCTGCCATAAGAGTGGTGTCATCTGCATATCTGAGGTTACTGATATTTCTCCTGGCAATCTTGATTCCAGCTTGTGCTTCTTCCAGCCCAGCGTTTCTCACGATGTATTCTGCATGTAAGTTAAATAAGCAGGGTGACAATATATAGCCTTGACATACTCCTTTTCCTATTTGGAACCAGTCTGTTGTTCCATGTCCAGTTCTAACTGTTGCTTCCTGACCTGTATACAGGTTTCTCAAGAAGCCAGTCAGGTGGTCTGTTATTCCCATCTCTTTCAGAATTTTCCACAGTTTATTGTGATCCACAAGTCAAAGGCTTTGGCATAGTCAATAAGCAGAAATAGATGTTTTTCTGGAACTCCCTTGCTTTTTCCCTGATCCAGCGGATGTTGGCAATTTGATCTCTGGTTCCTCTGCCTTTTCTAAAACCAGCTTGAACATCTGGAAGTTCACGGTTCACATATTGCTGAAGCCTGGCTTGGAGAATTTTCAGCATTACTTTACTAGCATGTGAGATGAGTGCAATTGTGCGATAGTTTGAGCATTCTTTGGCATTGCCTTTTTTGGGATTGGAATGAAAACTGACCTTTTCCAGTCCTGTGGTCACTGCTGAGTTTTCCAAATTTGCTGGCATATTGAGTGCAGCACTTTCACAGCATCATCTTTCAGGATTTGAAATAGTTCAACTGGAATTCCATCACCTCCACTAGCTTTGTTCATAGTGATGCTTTCTAAGGCCCATTTGACTTCACATTCCAGGATGTCTGGCTCTAGATGAGTGATCACACCATCGTGATTATCTTGGTTGTAAAGATCTTTTGTGTACAGTTCTTCCGTGTATTCTTGCCACCTCTTCTTAATATCTTCTCCTTCTGTTAGGTCCATACCATTTCTGTCCTTTATTGAGCCCATCTTTGCATGAAATGTTCCCTTGGTATCTCTAATTTTCTTGAAGAGATCTCTAGTCTTTCCCATTCTGTTCTTTTCCTCTATTTTTTTGTACTGATTGCTAAGGAAGGCTTTCTTATCTCTTCTTGCTATTCTTTGGAACTCTGCATTCAGATATTTATATCTCCTTTTCTCCTTGGCTTTTCGCTTCTCTTCTTTTCACAGCTATTTGTAAGGCCTCCCCAGACAGCCATTTTGCTTTTTTGCATTTCTTTTCCATGCGGATGGTCTTGATCCGTGTCTCCTGTACAATGTTACGAACCTCATTCCATAGTTCATCAGGCACTCTATCTATCAGATCTAGGCCCTTAAATCTATTTCTCACTTCCACTGTATAATCATAAGGGATTTGGTTTAGGTCATACCTGAATGATCTAGTGGTTTTCCCTACTTTCTTCAATTTAAGTCTGAATTTGGCAAGAAGGAGCTCATAATCTGAGCCACAGTCAGCTCCTGGTCTTGTTTTTGTTGACTGTATAGAGCTTCTCCATCTCTGGCTGCAAAGAATATAATCAATCTTATTTCGGTGTTGACCATCTGGTGATGTTCGTGTGTAGAGTCTTCTCTTGTATTGTTGGAAGAGGGTGTTTGCTATGATCAGTGCATTTTCTTGGCAAAACTCTATTAGCCTTTGCCCTGCTTCATTCCGCATTCCAAGGCCAAATCTGCCTGTTACTCCGGGTGTTTCTTGACTTCCTACTTTTGCATTCCAGTCCCCTATAATGAAAAGGACATCTCTTTTGGGTGTTAGTTCTAAAAGGTCTTGTAGGTCTTCATAGAACTGTTCAACTTCAGCTTCTTCAGCATTACTGGTTGGGGCATAGACTTGGATTACTGTGATATTGAATGGTTTGCCTTGGAGACGAACAGAGGTCATTCTGTCATTTTTGAGATTGCACCCAAGTACTGCATTTTGGACCCTTTTGTTGACCATGATGGCTACTCCATTTCTTCTAAGGGATTCCTGCCCGCAGTAGTAGATATAATGGTCATCTGAGTTAAATTCACCCATTCCAGTCCATTTTAGTTCACTGATTCCTAGAATGTCAACGTTCATTCTTGCCATCTCCTATTTGACCACTTCCAATTTGCCTTGATTCATAGACCTAACATTCCAGGTTCCTATGCAATATTGCTCTTTACAGCATCAGACCTTGCTCTATCACCAGTCACATCCACAACTGGGTATTGTTTTTGCTTTGGCTCCATCCCTTCATTCTTTCTGGAGTTATTTCTCCACTGATCTCCAGTAGCATATTGGGTACCTACTGACCTGGAGAGTTCCTCTTTCAGTATCCTATCATTTTGCCTCTTCATACTGTTCATGCGGTTCTCAAGGCAAGAATACTGAAGTGGTTTGCCATTCCCTTCTTCAGTCTGACATTCTGTCAGACCTCTCCACCATGACCCACCCATCTTGGGTGGCCTCACAGGGCATGGCTTAGTTTCATTGAGTAGACAAGGCTGTGGTCCTAGTGTGATTAGATTGAATAGTTTTCTGTGAGTATGGTTTCAGTGTGTCTGCCCTCTGATGCCCTCTTGCAACACCTACCCTCTTACTTGGGTTTCTCTTACCTTAGACGTGGGGTATCTCTTCATGGCTGCTCTGGCAACCTCTGCTCTTTACCTTGGACGAGGGGTACCTCCTCACCGCCACCCCTCCTGACCTTGAACATGGAGTAGATTCTCTCGGCCCTCCTGTGCCCGCGCAGCCACCGCTCCTTGGACGTGGGGTTGCTCCCCTCGGCCGCTGCCCCTGACCTCGGACGTGGGGTAGCTCCTCTCTGCCGCGCTTGTGTGCCACCGCAGCCGCCCGCACCTGTGCTGTCGCACTCTGGAGGAGTAGGGGACGCCAAGAGCCCTGCCCGGGAAGGTGGGGCCGGGGAGGTGGGTGGGGCTCCATCTCACCTAGTTCTGAGAGATGTGTGGAGGAGGGCACGCCAAGGGCCCCGTCCAGGAAGGCAGGGCGAGGGCGGGGCCGGGTGGTGGGCGGGGCTCCGCCTCACCTTGTTCCCCTTGGTTTCAGCCACGTGTCTAGAAAGTCCCGAGCCTGTCTCAAGGTTGAATGGGTTTTGAGTGCTCTCCTTTTGCC
>SJYQ01000970.1:33964-99883 GCA_006410935.1 Redunca redunca
TGAGATAGATCTTTATATATTTTTAAAGACATTAAATATATGATTACGTGTTGATTATTCATAGCTACAGAAGCAGTTACCAGAGCCACAAAACTTTAAAAAAATTATTGTTTCAGTTATGGAAGGTGCCTTAATAGACTATTGCTTTGTTTCTTAAGTTCTTTTTAGTGATCTGTATTTTTAAAATATACCTGGATTTTTTTTAACATTTTTTTAAAGCCAAAACACAAAATATCTGATGGAGAACACAGATAAATGGGCTCTTTAGCCTTAGTTGATACATAGTTGCTAACACATGTAAGGCAGCTCAGCCTCATTGATTAAAAAGAATACAGTTGTTGGGGCTGTGAAGTGGATTAATGGGCTTTTCTAGGTTGGCAGCTGGTTGCAGTGAGAAAAAGGAAACATCACAGAGGTGGGTAATGAGTGTAATGTGTTGGTTAAAAGAAATGCAAACAACTATCTTATTCTTTTTATAAATTTGTGGATAGTAGATTTAATAAAGTATTAATAAAATATTTTAGCCCCTAGCAGCATAAAAATGAAGGCAATATAACATTCAAAAAAACCTTTGGTTTCTTAAGGAATTAGCATCCTTTTAAAATCCAAGTAGAATGTTGCTATAGAAATAACGAGGCTATTAAGGCAATTTTTCTTCTGAGACAAATATCTTTTTGTAGGCTAAACTGATCTTAAGAAATTTTTAAAAACATCATTTTTCTTGTTGTTCAGTCACTCAGTTGTGTCCAACTATTTGCGACCCCCAGAATGCAGCACACACCGGGCCTCCCTGTCCTTCCCTAACTCCCAGAGTTTGCTCGAACTCATGTCCATTGAGTCAGTGATGCCATCCAATCATCTCATCCTCTGTCACCCCTTCTCCTCTTGCCGTCTCTTTAGAGTCTTTTCCAATGAGTCACCTCTTCCCGTCAAGTGACCAAAGTATTGGAACTTCAGCTTCAGCATCAGTCCTTCCAATGAATATACAGGGTTGATTTCTTTTAGGATTGACTGGTTTGATCTCCATGCTGTCCAAGGGACTCTAAAGAGTCTTTTCCAGCACAATTCAAAAGCATAAATTCTTTGGTGCTCAGCCTTCTTTAGGGTCTAACTCTCACATCTATACAGGAATACTGAAAAAGCCATAGCTTTGACTATACGAACATTTGCGGGCAAAGTGGTATTTCTGCATTTTAATACACTGCCTAGGTTTGTCATTGCTTTTCTTCTTAGGAGTAAGAGTCTTTTAATTTCGTGGCTGCAGTCACCATCTGCAGTGATTTTGGAGTCCAAAAAAATAAAGACTGTCACTCTTTCCACTTATTTCCCATCTATTTGCCATGAAGTGATAGGACAAGATGCCATGATCTTAGTTTTTTGAATATTGAGTTTTAAGCCAGCTTTTTCACTCTCTTCTTTCACCTTCATCAAAAGGTTCATAGGTTCCTCTTTATTTACTGCCATTAGAGTGGTATCATCTGCAGTGGCCACAGGACTGGAAAAGGTCAGTTTTCATTCCAGTCCCAAAGAAAGACAATGCCAAAGAATGCTCAAACTACCACACAATTGCACTCATCTCACATGCTAGTAAAGTAATGCCCCAAATTCTCCAAGCCAGGCTTCAACAATACATGACCCATGAACTTCCAGATGTTCAAGCTGGTTTTAGAAAAGGCAGAGAAATCAGAGATGAAATTGCCAACATCTGCTGGATCAGTGGAAAAGCAAGAGAGTTCCAGAAAAACATCTATTTCTGCTTTATTGACTATGCCAAAGCCTTTGACTGTGTGGATCACAATAAACTGTGGAAAATTCTGAGACAGATGGATATACAAGACCGCCTAACCTGCCTCTTGAGAAATCTGTATGCAGGTCAGGAAGCAACAGTTAGAACTGGACATGGAACAACAGACTGGTTCCAAATAGGAAAAGGAGTACATCAAGGCTGTATGTTGTCACCATGCTTATTTAACTTATATGCAGAGTACGTTATGAGAAATGCTAGGCTGGATGAAGCATAAGCTGGAATCAAAGTTGCTGGGAGAAATATCAATAACTTCAGATATGCAGATGACACCACCTTTATGGCAGAAAGTGAAGAAGAATTAAATAGCCTCTTGATGAAAGTGAAAGAGAAGAGTGAAAAAGTTGGCTTAAGGTTCAACATTCAGAGAACAAAGATCATGGCATCTGGTCCCATCACTTCATGGCAAATAGATGGAGTCCGGTATTCCTGCCTGGAAAATCCCATGGATCAAGGAGCCTGGTGGGTTACAGTCCTTATGGCTGCAAATTGTCAGACACAGCTGAGCAACTAAACAACAGATAACACAGTCAAAGACTTCAATGTAGTCAACGAAGCAGAAGTAGGTGTCCTTTCTGGAATTCCCTTGCATACAATGCTGCTGCTGCTGCTAAGTCGCTTTAGTCGTGTCCGACTCTGTGCGACCCCGTAGACGGCAGCCCACCAGGCTCCCCTGTCCCTGGGATTCTCCAGGCAAGAACACTGGAGTGGGTTGCCATTCTTTGATCTCTGGTTCCCTGCCTTTTCTAAATCCACCATATACATCTGGACATTCTCAGTTCATGTACTGTTGAAGCCTAGCCTTTAGGATTTTGAGCATTATCTTGCTAGCAGGTGAAATGAGTGCAACTGTGTGGAAGTTTGAGCATCCTTTGGCATTTCATTTCTTTGGGATTGGAATGAAAAATGACCTTTTCCAATCCGGTGGCCACTGCTGAGTTTTCCAAATTGCTGGTTTATTTAGTGTAGCACTTTCACAGCATCGTCTTTTTAGGATTTTAAATAGCTCAGTTGGATTCTAGCACCTATGCTACTGTTGTTCCTGGTAAAGCTTCCTAAGGCCCACTTGACTTCGCCCTTCAGGAAGGCTCTAGGTGAGTGATCACACATTGTGGCTATCCGAGCCATTAAGATGTTTTGTAAAGTGCTTCTGTGTATTATTTTTACTGCTTTAAAAATTTTTTAAGAGTATCTTAGTGTTACCTTAAGCCAATACTTAAACACAAATATCCAATATCCTAATTTTCTTTGATATTCTAAAAAACATAATAATAACAAGACTGGATTTTAATGAGATTTTCACAAAAGTCATTCTTACAGGACTTAGTAAAACTAACTTATTTTATGTAAAGACTCTTGAGAGTCCCTTGGACTGCAAGGAGATCCAACCAGTCCATTCTGAAGGAGGTCAACCCTGGGGTTTCTTTGGAAGGAATGATGCTGAAGCTGAAATTCCAGTACTTTGGCCACCTCATGTGAAGAGTTGACTCATTGGAAAAGACTCTGATGCTGGGACGGATTGGGAGCAGGAGGAGAAGGGGACGACCGAGGATGAGATGGCTGGATGGCATCATGGACTCGATGGACATGAGTCTGAGTGAAGTCCGGGAGTTGGTGATGGACAGGGAGGCCTGGTGTGCTGTGATTCATGGGGTCGCAAAGAGTCAGACACAACTGATCGACTGAACTGAACTGAACTGATGTATCTTTCTTATATTATCTTTATATACTATTCCTTATCTTTTCCTTGAATAATCTATTATACTTTAATATGATCTAAATTATTCCATCTTCTTCTTACAAGTTACTTTATCAAAGTAGAGAAAGACAAAGTATGACATTACTTATAGATGGAATCTAAAAGCTACAACAAACTAGTGAATACAACAGAAAAGAAGCAGACTCACAGAGAACAAACTAGTGGGGAGGGGCGGAGGGGAAATCCAGGGCTAGGGGATCGGATGGTATAAACTACTCCCTTTCAGATGGGCTACAGGGGTGAATTGTACCACTTAGGGACTGTAGACAACATTCTGTAACTGTAAATGGAAAGTAACCATTCAAATATTATAAAGTTTAATTAATAATAAAGAATATAAAAAAATAAACCAAGTCATTTTTTGGAAAGCAACACTTGAGATTTCCTAAATTAGTCATCAAAAATTTTAAACTTTTGCTCCATAAACAATACAGTAGAAGTTGTGACTTTCTTCTTTATATATCCAATGATACCCTAAAATATTTTGAATTCCTTNATCATCCCCATCTTTCTAAATTCCATATATATGCGTTAGTATACTGTATTGGTGTTTTTCTTTCTGGCTTACTTCACTCTGTATAATCGGCTCCAGTTCCATCCATCTCCTTAGAACTGATTCAAATATATTTTTTTTTAATGGCTGAGTAATACTCCATTGGTATATATTTACATTTTAAAAAAATGTTGGATACAGTGGAGTCTTCACATTACTAGTAGTACCCCATGAAAGCCATATGGTACTCATGATTAAAAACTGAAAACAAAACCATGTACCACAAAATTCTTATGATATTATTGTGTTGTAACTAGTTTTATGAACTCTGTTTAAAGAATTGTGTGATAGGAGCATTAGATAAAGCCTTGCATAAGCAAATACAATTCCCATGACCTGCAAATTCCTCAAGAATAGGATTAAATGGTATCATTAATAGACACTGTATTTTGGAAACAACAACAAAAAAGCATTTGTGATAGAAATAGCTTATTTATTTATCACCTCTCCTCTCCCTCCAATGCACACTGTGGTGTTACGTTTCTTTCCAGACAGATGCAGTCATGGGGCTAAAATCTGCCCAGAGGAATGGGGGAACAAGTAAGGTCCTCCACCTGGAAATCTGCGTCCTATAACTCCCCTGCTGTCCTTCCCAGTCCTCATCTGGCCAGACTGAGAGGCTAGGTGGGAGGTACTCGGGTCCACGAAGAACTGAGTAGACCAGAGCCCCTCTCTCTTCTCTGGCATTGGATTGTGACATGGGGGAGAAATACAACCAATTCTTTATAAATATTAAGCCATTTGAGTTGATACACAATCCAATAGGGTAAGTGTGCTATGCTTATTCCCATGTTACAGGGGAGGAGCTGAGGCCCAGGGAGGTCAAGTAACCTACCCAGGGTCTGCAGCTAACACAAGTTAGGATAGGGAGATAGCCATTCAGCCCAGAAACATCTCCTGAATCTCAAACATCCGTGATCAATTACAGGAAGTGAAAGTCGCTCAGTAGTGTCTGACTCTTTTCGACCCCATGGGCTATGGAAATCTCCAAGCTAGAATATTGGAATGGGCAGCCTTTCCCTTCACCAGGGGATCTTCCCAACCCAGGGATTGAAGCCAGGTCTCCCGCCTTGCAGGTGGATTCTTTACCAGCTGAGCCACAAGGGAAACCCAAGAATACTGGAGTGGGTAGCCTGTCCCTTCTCCAGAAGATCTTCCCAACCCAGGAACTGAACCAGGGTCTCCTGCACTGCAGGTGGATTCTTTACCAACTGAGGTATCAGGAAAGCCCATGATCAGTGATGGTATAGCATAAATTTGGGAAATCATGAAGATTTGAAGAGGGTTCCAGGGCTAATCTTCAGTGTATACAGAAAGCAGGGGGAAAGAACCAGGAATAGAACTCTAGAAATATCCACTTTTGCAAACGAAGGAAGGAAGCAGAGTCGGGGATAGAATTGGAAACATAGGCAAGGCAAACAGGAGCTTGCCTTGTCATAGAATTTGGGGTAAAAGACAGGCAAAAGGGAAAGTGGTCCATAGATTAAATCTTGCAAGGTTAAGTGACCCGAGTCCTAAAAAACACAGTGCTTGATGTTGTTGTGACGTGTCTGAGAGCACTCCTGAGATCAACAAGTAGGCAACAATAAGGCAGAGACAGGGAATATAACTCTGTAAAAGATGAGGTGTTACAGACAATGCATTAGAAGATCTGCTTCTTCTGAGAGATTTGAGAAGGACTTTTTTTTTCTCCCCACCCTATTCATTAGCCTTTGTTCAGCTACTAAAACAGAAGTGTGTGGCCAACTAATTTCTGTTCATATTTATGACTTTATCAAAATAATGATGCATAGGGAGAAAGGGTTTGGGGGATGGTGTGTGTGTTTAAAGCAAATGTTTATTGACAGCTTTAACAGCTATCATGAGACTCAACTGACTCAGACACACAAAACTGTCTAAAGAGAGCTAAGTAAAAACCAAAGCTAGTGGAATTTCCTTCTTTATTTTCTAATTTCACATTTTAAGTGGGCATCGTCATGACTTGAGAGGCTCTGAAGGCTAAAATTACCACCAAATGCTTCTTTTCCCATGTCAACCCTTAATTTGGGCCTTTTTATCCCCGTAAGACCTCGGGTTCAGATGTAGCCATCAAGCGCTTGGGATGACCAAAGGCGAACTTCTGCTATTTGCCATCATTTGATGTAATTTCAGTGTCAACTTGTTCACTTTTAAAATGTCAGTAACACTTATTCAGACTGAATCAAACCAAAAAAAAACTTTGGGTTGTCAGGGCATTCCAAAAGATTACAGAATGAGCTAAATATGTACTGGTATGTGTTCCAAAGAACAGCGGAGAAAAGAATATCACTAAGATGTTAGGAGCCATAAAAATGTGTAATAATCTGTGCAACTAAACTTTCTACCCCAAACTCAAAGGCATTTTAGCATGTATCAGTGGCAGCAATAAAAACTAATGATGTAACGGAGCCCAATCAGAGAAGGAATTTCAAGAGCTGCTTGATTCAACCTCCAGCTCCCATGCATCTTCTTAAGGTGGTAGACATTTGTCTTATCCAAACCTCCTGAACCGCCCTTCTAAATTTCCTAGCTTTCTACCAGTGAGTCTTGTTTCCCCAAGCAGAAGAGTCTTTTGCAAGCCTGTCTTGCAGCTGGGACACAGGTATTCAGGTTCTGCAGTTGGGCTAGTCAGAAACACACTCCTGAGATTTCTTACAGGAAGAGGATGATGCGAAGAGGGCAGAATTATATGAAGGCGGCAAAGAGCAGAAAGACAATCACTTTTCAGAGGCAGCAACAACAGAGGTCTAAGCAGATACTCTCAAATTCAGAGACCCTGGCGTCAGCCACCTGTGCCCGGGGGCTGTGGCTGAGGAGTCTCCTTTAGAGGCACATCGTCTATAGTAAAGGCTTCCCCGGTGGCTCAGTCGGTAAACAGTCTGTCCGCGTTGCAGATCTATAAGAATTTAGTTCCTGGCTGCCCAGTGAGAGCTTAACTCCTTGTCCTCTTGAACGATGTGGATACTTCTTTTTTTTTTTTTTTAAGTAAATTTTTATTGGAATTAAAGTTCTTTTTAAAACGTACTTACTTATTTACTTTTGGCTTCACTGGGTCTTTGCCGCTGCTCATTGGCTTTCTCTAGTTGCGTCCAGCGGGGGCTACCCTCTAGTTACAATGCAGGGGCTTCACTTCTTGCAGAGCACAGGCTCCAGGGCGCATGGGCTCAGTAACTGTGGCTCACGGGCTCAGTTGCCTCACAATATGTGGAATCTTCCTGGACAGAGGATCAAACCTGTGTACCCTGCATTGTCAGGTAAATTCTTCATCACTGAACCACCAGGGAAAACCTGGATACTTCTTAATATCCTTTATAAAGTTCCCTTCACTTTAAGTGAGATAGACTAGGTTTTATTTTTTGCAACTAAGGCTGTTTACCTCTAAGTGGAAATTTCAAACAGCTTATTTTTGAAAGCCGTATCAGGATAATGATAACAAAGATGATATTCTGGTCTTGTCCACCACGCCAATTTTGCCTCCGACTATTTTTCCTTCCAAACAACTTCTTGAAATGCACTTGGCTTCTTAGCTCTGCTGGCTTCATTCATTTGTGTATCCATTCAACTGTGATGTAGTGTACATCTCTAATGCTTATTGAGTGTCTACAATCCAAGGAATAATGATAGCTGAAATGCTGTCATTGAGTTCAGATAACTTCCAGGGCTAAAAGTAAAGCAGGAAACAAATATGTCTAGCACAGTGATATCATACAATTAGTGTTATGATGCAAATGAGCACAGGTCACTGGGGAACACAGTGGAGGGTAATACATTTAACACAGGGATGAGATAAGGAAAACAAGTTAAGCAAGTAAGGAATTGACAGGGGTAGATGAATGTGGAGGTGGATGACTGACAGAAGGAAAAGCATGTGCAAAAGTCTTAATTCCCTGGAAAAGGCATAGTGTGCCTGAAGAAGTACAAGGCGTGCAGTAAGATCAGAGCTATAGTAAAATGGGACATGAAGTGAAGCTAATAGAAAGTCAGGGACAATGCCCCATATTGAGGAATTTATTAGTAATGGGCAATCACTGGGGAATAAAGGCTTTAAGGCTGGGGCATAGACCTCAAGTGAAACAGGAAGAACAGAGTGATAATGTTATGAAGAGTTTTAAAGGGATTTTTTTTTTCTGTGTGGTTAATATAAGAGTTTATCACTTTTTCTACAATGTGCAAAACAATTAGGGGAGAATCCCAGGGACAGAGGAGCCTAGTGGGCTGCCATCTCTGGGGTCTCACAGAGTTGGACACAACCGAAGCGACTTAGCAGCAGCAGCAGCAAGGGTGCTCTCTGTAGGGTACTAATGTAAACCTCTTTTTTTATCTTAATCTGCTAGGGGTCATACGTGCACATAAGGTGCTAAGCAGAAGAAAGTAGTGGAGTTCCCTTCATTTCAGATAATATTGACCAGGTTTCTCTGCTGAAATAATATCTCAACAGTTTGCCATCCAAAGTAGGGCTCAGTGGCTTAGAAATGAACACAGAGTCATATTACATGAGTCTTTATAACTACTCGTGAACAAAAGCTGTGCTATTTTGACTTAACATGCATAGAAAAATTTCTTTACCTATTCTTATCCCTTCTTTTGAAAACTCACCTTGCTAACTAAGAAGTAATCAATCTCTTCTTAGGCCCCCCGTTTCAAGGCAGGCATTATGGAGTTTTTCACTTACTTTATCTTATCCTACAAAGGTATCAAGTCCTTCCTTCACTGTGTGTTCCCAAGGCTGGTTATATCTCTTATTCTTGGAACTTACTACTTTATCATTTTTTGTCTCTTCAATATCCCTTACGAAATAAGTAAAATCTGGAGTCATCCTGAGCAACAGTGATAAGGAACCTGGAATTCTCTCCTTTATTCACCCAATATCCATGCACTGCCTACTGACACCATGTCTACACAGTACTAGGTGCTGGGGACACAGTAATGAACATGAGAAATACAGCCCCTGCCCACAGTGCTTGCAAAGGTACATTTTCACAATCTGGAGTCCTTGAAAGTCAAGGACTCCATAGCACAGACTACTTAGGAATATTTGCTGCTGCTAAATCACTTCAGTTGTGTCCGACACTGTGGGACCCCACCAGGTCACAGACAGCAGCCCACCAGGCTCCCCCATCCCTGGGATTCTCCAAGCAAGAACACTGGAGTGGGTTGCCACTTCCTTCTCCAGTGCATGAAAGTGAAAAGTGAAAGTGAAGTTGCTCAGTCGTGTCCGACTCTGTGCAACCCCATGGACTGCAGCCCACCAGGCTCCTCCGTCCATGGGATTTTCCAGGCAAGAGTACTGGAGTGGGGTGCCATTGCCTTCTCTGTATGAATATTCAGGGGACTGCTATCATCAATTAGGACTTCCCAAATGGTGCTAGTGGTAAAGAACCTGTCTGCCAACGCAAGAGATATAAGATGGGGGTTCAATCCCTGGATCAGGAAGATCTCGGGGAGGAGGGCAAGGCAACCCACTCCAGTATTCTTGCCTGAAGAATTACATGGACAGAGGAGCCTGGAGGGCTACAGACCATGGGGTCACAAACAGTCAGAGACGACTGAGTGACTAACCTACATACACACACACACACCAGTGAATCCTCCTGAACTAGGAATCAAACTGGGGTCTCCCGAATTGCAGGCGGATTTTTTACCAGCTGAGCTACCAGGGAAGCCCCCCGAACACACACACACATACTCAATTAAGTACATACCAAATTGTTTTGCTTTGTTGTGGGTGGGGGGGGAAGCTGCTCTAAATAACTCAGGGTGAGATGTGTCATATTAATAGACAGAATTTCTTTTTATGTGTAGCAGAAAGAGAAGCATTAAAGTTCCCTTCACAGACTAAAGAACTGATGCTTTTATTTTTTTATTGGCAAATTCGTTGAAAAATTATTTTATTGCATTATTTTAAACTGGTCATAGTAATGTGTCCTTTATCAAACTTTGTGTTTGACTTTTATTAAAGGGATCCTCTTGCAAGGCATTGAATTATAACTTGGAGATCAGTAACAATTATGCTAAACAGAGATTGGTAAACATAGCCATTTTTTTATACTAATGAGCTTGAACCTTCCTACAGATAAATAATGCTCAAAGCATGGCTTCCAGAATAGCAGCACTGACAATATCTGGAAACTTGTTAGAAGTGGAATATTATCTGGCCTCACCTAAGACTTAATCAGAAATTCTGAAAGTGGTGAGCAGAAATATGTATCTTAACAAGTACTCCAGGTAATCTCCTGAACACCCAAGTTTAAGAATCAAGCTGCAGAAACTACCCTGATGACTTTCAAACATTCAACCTTAAAGAAACTTACCTCACAAAAGAATACAAATAATCATATAATTTCAGTAAAATTAAATAAACAAATATGTTATTTTATGGTTTATTAATTAACCTAGAAAGGATTTTTGAATATCATGTCAACGTTGGTGAGGGTTCAGGGAAGTAGAACTTGGTGGGAGTATAAATTTATTCATATCCTGGATGGCAAGTTAATAATAATTAAAAGCCTTTCAATTATCTTTAACTTCTCACCCAGAAATTCCAATTCTAGAATTTAATGTAAGGAAATAAGATAAAGAACTTCAGCTCTAAATTTAAGCAGATCTGGAAACAAATACTTCTTTCACTTACCAGCTTATGACTTTGGCATTAATTTCTTTAAATACCCTAAGCTTCACTCTTTCTGTCTGTGAAATGGAGTTAATTATGACAACTAACTCATAAACTTATAGAAAATGATGTAATCCATATACTTAGGGTTGCTGGATAAAATGTAACTGGAACATCCAATTACATTTCAGATAAGCAATGAGAATTTTTTCATAGAAATATGTCTCAAATATTTTGACACACTCACATATGTATACTAAAAAACATTCAGTATTATCTGAAATTCAAATGAGTATCTTATACCTTTATTCACAAAATATAATGTACTAGGCATTCAGTAAACTTTAGCTACTCACTTATTTTGTATTGTATTTTTACTTAAAACATTGATAAACTGGTGATGAACAAGTTTGTCAATTTTAAATAGAAATTATCAGCTCTGTGAAACTGCAAAAAAATTTTATGCTTATAAAAACTTCATGGTATACAAATGAATGTGCTGAAATACAATCTTAGGATGTCTCATATCTAGAAATACCCCTGAGTAATCAAAGACATTCAGTATCTTGGGTCTGAATAAACCCAAATTAACTGGAAAACCTGATTTGTTAAAACATTTGAGCATCCCAGTTCTGCTGCACTATAAGAAAATATTTGCTTATACATATATCAAAAAACTCCTCTGATAATAGAGTGAAAGTAGGGCTGCTGACTTTGTAAGAAAAGGAAAGAAACGCATGTGCTATCAATTTGTTACTAATAAAATGTTAACACCCTGAAACTTTAAATCACACTTGATTCAGCAACTAAAAATAAATTCATCTATTTAAAACTGTAAACTCCTCTCTTTATGCCAATAAAAGTTAGTGACTTATAATTATGCCCCAAAATGTATGTGACACAGTTTAAAACATAAAATATGAAGCGGAACAGTAGTTGCAATTTGTCTTTTTTCCCTCTCTTAAAGATTATAGCTGAATGCAGACGCTGAAAGGAAATCAGTGGGACAGAGGTGGTCTTCACTATCAAAGTGACTGGATCATAACTGGTGGTGAATGGTCAAGTCATTTTGGCTGTCTTCATGATAGATGGAGATACTTCCCTGATCAATTCCGCCTGCCACTGTGAAAGGCACTGACCCACAGGCAGCTAGACATGACTAAGCGGAGGCTGAATTTACTGGTTACATACACATCTGGTTGAAGCTGGAGTTGCCCAGAAAGTGAGATCCTTTCTCAGTGGGGTTGTCTGAGAAGAATCCATGAAAGAAACACTATAGAATCTTGATCTTGAAAATGACTAGTGTTTGGCAGACAAAGACAGGAAAAGAGACATCCTGGGCCAGTGTGAGATGCCAAGAGCAACACTGTTGGGCATCAGTGAATAAAGTGAAGCAACATGTTCTTGAGAGAACAAGATGAGGACAAAGGTGAAGTAAATTTGAGCCTACTTGGAGGTACGAAGGGGTATGGATCTTGATAACCTAAAAAAGAAAGATAGTGAGGTTTTGTAAACAGATGGGCAATAGATACTAATTAGATTTTCAGAAAGCTTGTCCCATGAGAACATAGAAATGTGCTGGTGGAAAAGAGAATGGAGGCAGAGAGATCAGTTAGAACCTCTCAAAGGTTTTGGCATTCAGAGGTGAGAGATGAGGTTTACGGAAGCAGAGATAACAGAAATAAAGCAGCCATGATTTAAAGCAAGCCAAAGGAAGTGGCAGTT
The DNA here is from genome assembly GCA_006410935.1 of Redunca redunca. NCBI lineage: Eukaryota > Metazoa > Chordata > Mammalia > Artiodactyla > Bovidae > Redunca > Redunca redunca. The sequence continues at coordinate 46,434 of SJYQ01000970.1, forward strand.
ACAAAAACGGTTTATACTAGCAGCTGTAAGATGGATAGAGAGGAATCTGGCTTAAAAGGCGAGAGGGCAGAGGCAAATTTGATTTAAAAAAAAAATCAATGATGTATTTGTAGGTGTTTAAGTGGAAATGCCCACTAGAAATGCAGAATTTCTGGAATTTCTGGAAATGCAGAATTCCATCTTTGAGGAAANTTGATTTAAAAAAAAAAATCAATGATGTATTTGTAGGTGTTTAAGTGGAAATGCCCACTAGAAATGCAGAATTTCTGGAATTTCTGGAAATGCAGAATTCCATCTTTGAGGAAATCTTGATGATGTAAGCAAAAACGTTAGAGACCATGGCAGGGAGGGAAAACTGAGTTACTGAGAGCACACTGACGAGAAGAGGTGGAAGGGGTACAATTTATATCCATTTAATCCCTAAGATAATTTCTTCCACAAAAATGGATGGATGAAAAAAAGAACATTGAAAATATGGGGCCAGGAATTAAGACCAGAGAGGAGAGTCTTAGTGACGTGCATAAAACCAGCTGAGAATTGTATCACAACAGCCAAAGTTGGAATGATAATCAGTAGGCAAGAGCAGCCAGAGTTAATGGCACCAGCCAAGCAACAAAGAGTCATTTCAGGTAGACCAAATGGTGAGAGTAAGGAGTTCGAGGTAGCAAAAGGGTGGAAAAGTTGCTATATTGCCTCACAAAGAGCATGGGGTTTGAAGTCGTACTAGGGTTTGAATGCTGGTAGTTCAGTTCGTTTCGGTCACTTGGTCGTGTACAACTCTCTGTAACCTCATGGACTGTCGCACGCCAGGCCTCCCTGGCCATCACCAACTCCTGGAGCTTCCTCTAACTCATGTCCATTGATTCAGTGATGCCATCCAACCATCTCATCCTCTGTCATCCCCTTCTCCTCCTGCCTTCAATCTTTCACAGCATCAGGGTCTTTTCCAATGAGTCAGTTCTTCATGTCAAGTGGCCAAATTATTGGCATTTCAGCTTCAGCATCCGTCCTTCCAATGAATCAGGATTGATTTCCTTTAGGATGGACTGGTTGGATCTCCTTGCAGTCCAAGGGACTCTCAAGAGTCTTCCCTAACACCACAGTTCAAAAGCATCAATTCTTTGGCACTCAGCTTTCTGCTTTTTTTGACTACGCCAAAGCCTTTGACTGTGTGGATCATAATAAACTGTGGAAAATTCTTAAAGAGATGGGAATACCAGACCAACTGACCTGCCTCCTGAGAAATCTGTATGCAGGTCAAGAAGCAATAGTTAGAACTGGACATAGAACAACAGACTGGTTCCAAATCAGGAAAGAAGAACATCAAGGCTGTATATTGTCACCCTGCTTATTTAACTTATATGCAGAGTACATCATGAGAAATGCCAGGCTGGATGAAGCACAAGCTGGAATCAAGATTACTGGGAGAAATATCAAAAGCCTCAGATATGCAGATGATACCACCCTTACGGTAAAAAGTGAAGAACTAAAGAGCCTTTTGATGAAAGTGAAACAGGAGAGTGAAAAACTTGGCTTAAAGCTCAACATTCAGAAAACTAAGATCATGGCATCCAGTCCCATCATGGCAAAAAGATGAGGAAACAATGAAAACAGTGACAGACTTTATTTTCTTGGGCTCCAAAATCACTGCAGATGGTGATTGCAGCCATGAAATTAAAAGACACTTCTTGGAAGAAAAGCTATGACCAATTTATACAGTATATTAAAAAGCAGAGACATTACTTTGCCAACAAAGGTCCGTCTAGTCAAAGCTATGGTTTTTCTAGTGGTCACGTATGGATGTGAGAGTTGAATGCTGGTATGTTTTCATTAAATGGAAATGATAATGCTGCTGTTGTTGCTGTTTAATCACTCAGTCCTCTCCGACTCTTTTGAGACCCCAGGAACTATAGCCTACCAGACTCCTCTATGCATGGCATTTCCCAGGCAAGATTACTGGAGTGGGTTGCCAATGGATCTTCCTGACCCAGGGATCAAACCCATGTCTCCTCCCCTGCAGGCAGATTCATTACTGCTGAGCCACTGGGGAATCCCCATAATGCTGTTACCAGTCAGAATTTAAAGCACGGTCATCTGGGTCAGACGTTTAGAGTACCAATCAGTTAGGGTCTGGGAACATCCCCTACATCCGAGATGAAGACAGCTACATTTCTAGAAACTTTTGGAAAAAAGAGTACTGCATATGGTGAGAAGGAGCACTTTAATTGGCCATTTGGATTGGGAAGGGGCATGGTGAGCAGGCAGCAACTTCCCACCCCATCCTTGCCAAGGGCCACTGACATAGCTTGACTGTTATGAAGAGGAGAAAATGCAGAGCTTTTATTTTCAAAGTGGACTATGCTCCTGTGGTCATCTTAGGGGGTATCACTTCTGTGCTTATTCCTTATCTGGGGCTCATTGTCCCAGCTAATCTAACGCTAAACAAATATTTGAAGAATGCTGTTTAGGGGGGATGTAAATTAGCCTTCCTGAAACACCCACAGGTTTCAGCCTGGTTCTGATCTGTCTAATTGTTGCCAAAATTAAATGTACAATTGGCCCTCTGCATCCATAGTTTTGTATCTGTGGATTCAACAATGGTAGATAGAAAATATTCAAATTAAAAAAAATTTTCTGGAAAGTTCCAAAAAGGCAAAACTTGAATTTGCATGCACCAGCAACTATTTACATAGGATTTATGTTGCATTTACATAGTATTTACATTGAATTAGGTATTGAAAGTAATTTAGAGATGATTCAAAGTAAATGGAAGGATTTTGTCAGTTATTTGCAAATACCAGGGCAACCCACTCCAGTATTCTTGCCTGGAGAATCCCATGGACAGAGGAGCGTGGGGGCCACAGTTCATAGGTCGCAAAGAGTCAGACAGGACTGAAGCGACTGAGCACACAGCACACAACATGTTATACAAAGGACTTGAGCATCCTAAGGTTTTGGTATGTACATGCTCTACACAGATATCAAGTTGACAGTTATGAATGAAATATTGGGGCTTAGTGAGCACCCAGGGCTTCCCAAGTGGTGTAGTGGTAAGGAATCCATCTGTCAGTACGGGAGACATAAGAATCATGGGTTTGATCTCTGGGTCGAGAAGATCCCCTGGAGAAGGAAATGGCAATCCACTCCAGTATTTTTGCCTGGGAAATGCCATGGAAAGAGGAACCTGGTGGGCTATAGTCAATGGATTGCAAAGAATCAGACACGACTTAGCGATTCAACAACAAGAACAAGTGAGTACCCCATCGAATAAGTGGTACCCAACAATTTCAAAATTGTGATCTAACTAATGTGGCTATGCCAGGGATCTTTGTAAAGCATTCCTGAGAGAGAAAGATTAAAACAGAGGTTTAGAAAGGGGTATGGAAGGCTTTCATGCCAGACGAATGAATGAAGACAAAGGAAGACATTGAAGTGAGATTTTGAAATACACATTTTTAGTCTTGAAAACCTCAGTTTTGGTCTCAGCCAACCAGTGACAAACACGGTGAGCGTAAACTCCCCTGAGCCTGTTTCCTCCCTAGCCTATAAATTCAAAATGCCACTTCATAAGTTTATTGTGGCACCCATTGGCAGGCAATTACATGGCAACTCTTGAGAGTCCCTTGGACTGCAAGGAGATCCAACCAGTCCATCCTGAAGGAGATCAACCCTGGGATTTCTTTGGAAGGAATGATGCTAAAGCTGAAACTCCAGTACTTTGGCCACCTCATGCGAAGAGTTGACTCACTGGAAAAGACTCCGATGTTGGGAGGGATTGGGGGCAGGAGGAGAAGGGGACGACCAAGGATGAGACGGCTGGATGGCATCACGGACTCGATGGACGTGAGTCTGAGTGAACTCTGGGAGATGGTGATGGACAGGGAGGCCTGGCGTGCTGAGATTCATGGGATCGCAGAGAGTCGGACACGACTGAGCGACGGAACTGAACTAAACAACATGGTAGAAACCAAAATGAAGGGGGTTAGAAAAGGGAGCACGTAATGGAAAATGAAACCAGTGTTTACCAAAAGAAAGCCAAGGACCGTAGCTGCAGAGGGAAGTGAGGCCAGCGACTGACCTCCACGTTGGTCTTCCCTACCTCTGCCTCCCTAACTTTCTTCCTTCTAGCTTCTTTCTCAATACAAGAAGAACTACTGCTCATAGCAGAGAAGACACCAGTCAATGAAAGGATGATAAATACAAAAGTGTTAGTTGCTCAGTCGTGCCCAGCTCTTTGCAGCCCCGTGGACTGTAGCCCACCAGGCTCCTCTGTCCATGGAGTTCTCCAGGCCAGAATACTGGAGTGGGTCACCATTCCTTTCTCTAGGGGGGATCTTCCTGATCCAGGGATCGAACCCAGGTCTCCTACATTACAGGCAGATTCTTTACCATCTGAGCCACCAGGAAACCCCTAATAAATATAAATCCCACTATAAAGAAAGCTTTCTTATGAGAGGGATCCTTTCTTTCTTCCTTCACATATGGAACACAGCATAAAAGTACATTTATACAAGTCATTAAATATACAATTTTCTAAATATTTAAGATATTCTTTTGTTGTCTTAGACTTATTTTTGAGTTTTCTTATTAATGGATTCCTGGTTACTATCATTAAGCTACCTACCAAACTCATTTCTTATGATGACTATGAAGATGAGCTATGTCTAAGGCTGGCTGCAAGCAGAATCCCTGAGAAGCACCCCCTGTAGAGCCCTGTGAGGTGATGCCATGGACCTCACGTTTCTACCAACGACCTGTTCACCAAGAAACATACCTTTCAAATCTGGGGAATACATGGAGATGGAGTGATACTGTGACTCTCAGAACAGTTTGTTTTGTTGCCAAGATAGCCAATAAGCAATGCATTTTTGTTCCCTGTTAATGTTTTCATTCTTGTTTATGCAGGCATATAAATTATATAAACATATATTTTATTGTAGTTGAGAAAATAGTGACGCTTGGATTTTAAAGCCACCAGAAACATTCTGCCCCTTCCAAACTCTTTCCTTTTCCCACCTTCATTATCCTCACCTCTGCATGACAAGCAGGTAACTAATGACACCAATGAATGATAGGAAGGCACTTTTTCCTGCTGCCTCTTTTCAACCTATCCCATCCTGACAGCTATGTACAAACACTCTCCGGGTCAGGGATGTGATTTCCAAGAAAAGCCATCGTTCTTGTATTAAAAGAAAAATGTTCTAGTTTCATGCATCTATAAACAAGCAATGGGTGACAATCCCTGAAGATTTGGGGTGATTTCCATTTTAATCAAGTGGCATAAACTATTAATGTTTACTATTAAATTTATAATAACAGATTAAATAGTAAAATTGCTGTCTGGGGAAATAGATACCATGGTGCCAGTTGCCCTGAAATTGCATTAATAGATAATATAGTGGCTATATTGGCCTCTGGTCTGCCATATCTTACATTTCTATTTTCATTGGTGTTTTAAAGTGATAAACCTAAACTGTTTCTATTAAGAGAAAAACGTTATTATAAATTATTGTGGTTTTGCTTAATTAATAAAATATGCATTTTATTCCATTTTATAATCTAGTTATTAGAAAAAAATATAAGTTGCTAAGTCATTTTTACAAATCAACATGGTACAGCCAGGTTTAGATTAATTGAAATAGTGGCTTCACAAGACCAGAAGGTATAAAAATGTATCTTATCTCTTACCTAACTTCAAACATAATCACACTTACATTATCTCAAATGGAGAAAATCCTTTTGCCTTTAAAGATTCTGAATATGCTTTCCTCCCTCATTTTCCTCATCCTATAAAGGGGATAAAGTTGATATCATAAAAATGAAAAATTAAGGAAATTATACATTCACTTAGCACACTACCTAGCAAATAATAGCTGTTCAAAATAACTATGATTTTCTCATTCCTGAAGAAACCTCATATATATGTACAAATACAGATGAAAAGAATTTCAGGACTGTGAACTAGAATGCATTTCCCTACAGAATCATTCATTCTAGGCTGCATAATTTTTTTCACCAAGCATTCCTTGAGCTTGAGCCACATTATCTGTTGGCACTAAGGAATGAAAAAATCCAGTGTGACCTTGACATCAAGGGCCTTGCATTGCTTTACACCACAGCAGCATGCAATTCTGAGCGTGCTTTTGTAGGCTAGTTGCTCTAAAATCTTATATAAGAACTGTTTGGAAATTTACAATATAAAGATGCAAACAATGATGTAACAGAAAGAATGCCATGTGTAATTTTTTTTGGTCTGTTTGTGTAAATCAGATTTTTATCTTGCTCATAAAATGAGAAAATAAAATCTTGACTTATCTCAAAATGAACAGAGTATAAAGGATGCACAAATCACATTTCAATACCCATTACTTGTTCCAAACATGCTTAATGGATAAACTCACAAAACTTGAAATCTGTAAACAAAAAGATTCTTACTTTCAGCACAGCAAATTACATAAGCTGAACAATAACAACAAAAGTCACCCTTATTTCATATAACAATAAACATATGAAATCCCAAGTTCGCCCAACAGCCTATTAATAAACACCATGGGTTGACGATAAAGCATTCTCCCAGTGTTGAGATGGATAAAACAAAGAAACAAGTGAACAAACAAAAACATAAAACAGAACAATATGAGCACAGTGGAAGATATGATAGGATACACAAATGAATCAATTTGAGCTCCCGAAGAGAAGAATCACTTTGGAAATGCAAGTGAAGTAAAAAGAAACCATATCCATTAAAAATATTTGCCATTCACTTGAGACTACAAAACAAGGAAATTAAGCACCCTACCTAAAGCCATGATAGTGTTTCCACCATGAAGCATATCTTAACTTGTCTAAACAAGAAAAAAAGATCCTCCTATTCATATAAATATTTGTCCTGTACTTGTATAATATGTAACTCAATAGAAAACAGAAGCTTATTATCCATCCTTCTCTTGCAGGGAGGTCTGTGAGTCTTCATTCTTTATTCTGAGAACTGTGTCATCAACAACATCATCAATAAATACTTATTTATTGTAGCTCTATGGGTAAAAATCATATTGTTACACATGGATTCCTCAATCAAAAGAGTTTAAAATTGTTCATATCCAATGAATGTGTCCAGAATTCTGGCAAATAATACTGTCATCCATTTACCAAGAGATTTATAACCGTTGCCTTCACACCAGGCACTGTGTTTAGTGTGAAAACAAATCAAGTTTACAGTTGACTAGTGAAGAGGGGCATTAAACAATGTGAAATCTTAGACTATAATTACTTTATGCCAGAAGACTATCTAACTGGCTTCAGAAAACCTAACAATAGCTTTCTAAATGTACAAGCCTCATAATAGTGATCAAAAGCAGGATTTCAGAAATAAAAATTATCTGTTGGTGAAAGAAAACAGGGCAGAAAAGAAACACATTCTGGGAGGGAAATACCTTGGAGAGAAACCAACAAAGAAGAAGTAGCAAAAGTAATTACTTTGTGAATTTCTTTGGATGTTTGGATCTGAAACACTCCTTAAAAGTTGCACGAATGTGTTATTTTTGTAATGCAGTTTCGGATGGAACACACAGCAGAGAAATTTTAGCCTCCCTGATAGATGAATGTTGCTTTTCCATAAGTTCCTGTACTCTTCACACAGGGAAGGAAAGCATGAGTAATCTTTGCAACCAGATCTATTTCTTTCATTTCCTGTTTCAACAAGTTTCTTTAGAGAAATAAAAAATAATTGAGGTCATTAATAACTTTACAGAGTATATCTTGAATGGTGATAGATAATTATAAAAGGTCTCCGATGCACATGTTGCATCTTTCTTTACCTTTTAGTAAAACAGTATATTCCTAGGATGCCAATAGACCACTTTTCCAGGTCACTGAGTCAGAGCATGTTCCAAGCAAAGAGAGAAGGAAGCATTGAAGAGGAAAAGGTAACATTTTACATAATCTCCTTCTCCTTTTGCCTCTGTAACTCAGCTTGCCCCTTGCAAAGTCTAGATCACGTAGTCACGTAGTCTCAGAAAGTGGGGACTTGCAATACTAGGAACTAGAGTTTATCTCACTCACCTTTGTCCTGCTCTTTGCAATCCCCCAGCCCCTGCAAACTGCTTCAGCATGCCTGTCCAGGTCAGACATCCCCCTCCCCGTCTTGACCACTGTTCCCATGCACATGAAACCCTTTAGTTTAAACCAGCCTATTAACAGCTCGTTCTGCCCACTACCGTCTGTCTATGAAAACTCTGTAACCACTTTGTCCCGGGCTGAGCTTGGAGTGTTAACTCTTCTGGGCCCGGCGGCGTAATGAACCTGAGTTCTCCAACTCTCCAAGTGTGGTGCTAGGCTTCTCGAATACTGCTTTCTGTAACAGCATGACTCCAGAAGAGTTATAGAGGAGGACTACACGTAGAGTCTCCTCCATTACCTGCACTTTCTGTGCAAGCTTTCCCTCATTTTAAAGGGATTTTTTTTTACTAATTGATAGAAAGAAATAGAAGATATCCAAAAACAAGAAGTCAGACCGAGAGAATTCTTGCAAATTCTTAACATTCTTTGGCCATGGTTTATCTAAGTGCTCACAAAACATATTTGAATGAATGATCTGTATTCAATAAGGCTTCCTTTCCCCAATTCTTTAACTGGAGCTGGGGGAAAGGCTTTTATCTGTTCGTATGTAGCTGACAATGCCTCAAACTGTAGCCAAAGAAGAAAAAAATTCAGATTTCAAGCAGAAGTCAGCATTCCATCCAAGATTTTTCAGATTCAGACATGAAACCGAGGAGTGTTTTTTAAGCCTTTTCTTCATAGAGACCAACAACCTTAGTAATGGGAAAGGGTGGTAGGGCATGAAGAGAGGCCAGGAGAAAGGTTGGCTAGAAACAACGGAAATAGTTTGAGTTGTACAATAGTCTTTGTTCCTACATAAGGAAGTCAGCAGAAGCAATTGAAGTGGTTATTCATTAAAATCTGTTCCAGTTGATTTATGAACCCTGATCACACTCTGTTGTAAAGAGTCATTTCTAGTGATGAAAATAATACTGGAGTCTTCATGACACAGTCTAAGGCATAAGCAACACATGTGTGAGATAAGATCATACCAAAACAGCCTTCCTTGTCTTTTCTCTATGCCACTTTTCCTTCTAATTCACCAGTCTTTCACTCCCCCTGACCTTATCTCCTAGAACTTCTGCCAGTGCTGCCAACATGCTTCAGATTCTGCCTATAAGACACAAGAGCTTCCCGGGTGGCTCAGTGGTAAAGAATCTTCCTGAAAATCCAGGAGATGCAGGAGCAAGCATTCAATCCCTGGGTCAGGAAGATCCCCTGGAATAGGAAATGGCAACCCACTCCAGTATTCTTGCTTGGAGAATTCTACAGACAGAGGATCCTGGAGGGTTATACTCCACGGTGTTGCAGAGAGTTGGATGTGACTGAACAACTCAGCACATACACGCACACACGCGTGCGCACACACACACACAAGGCCAATTCTCAAGCCACTGCTGCCTGTCTCTATTGTTTCCATTCATATGTTTGTGACTACAGCACCAACATCAGTTATCTCTTCAGCTTCTAGTTCCTCTGGGCTGTGTCTCACCCCAGCACATTTCCTCTGCGTCTAACATGCCTCCTTCAGCTGTGTGCAACAGCCTTCTCCTCTGCGCTCTCACTGTCATGGCAGTGATCAACAGAACTGCCAACAGTTGTTTGCACAGTACTAAGAAAAACAACTCAAACTTTTCGGTATCTAGGTCCACACATTCACCAAATTTGAATTTTAAAACTGCAGAAACTGTATAAAAAATATTTGATGAGAGGCTATCTTGCGTGACTAACTGAAAGTTCTTCCAGATTCTCAAAAGTGAATCAACTTTACTCATTTTTGTTTCTGATTTGTTTACCCATAACAACAATAAAAAAATTGAAAGTGGTCACCATGATAAATATCATTTTTTTAAAAAATCCAAAACTTTGCAATTTCCTGGACCTCAAAAAAAGCATCTTAATTATTAATTGACTGTCTATTTTGCACAGAACAGGGTGCTTTTCGTGGTGAGGGGTAATTAAATCTAGGCACACAAAAATCTTAGATACATGAGGAGACAAATGCACATAAAACATCATGTATGCAAATATCATGAGCACATCATATCCCTTTGTCTATAAACTGTAGCTCTACATAGCATTGAATCTCACTATTTATTAGTGGAACTCGTGCAGGATTCGCTTAGACTTGTTTTAAGTGCCAACAGTATACACAACACAAGGAACTACATTCCTGGAAAGTAGTTTCAAAATCTTCTCCCCAATCTCTCTTAAGAGATGTAAATAGTGTATATAGGCCTTGGATATTCAGTAATCCTGATAACAGATTTTAAAAGTCCCATTCTTCCAACAGTTTACCCTCTGAATATTAATTCGGACTTCCTTCTAGAATGCTATCCTTCTGGTATCTGTTTTGTATCAACTCAGATTGGACTTTTCCTTAAGGATTTTATCCCTACCAGGTTTGTTTAGATGACCTATTTGCCTTCCTTATTATTACAATGGGGTCAATAGACCAGTTTTGAACTTCTGGTTCTACTTAAAGAAAAAGCATAGTTTGATTCACTTATGAGAAAATTTGTATAGACAGTATTTTCTAGACAATGCCAAACTTACTTGAAATACTCTTTGCTCCCCTAGACTTTAGAGGTTATGCAACTGAATAATAAAAATCTTACAATGAGAGTTTCTTCTTGAATGTCACTCTTTTGGCTACAAAATCACAATATACTCTCACTCTATAAAGTTTTCTTATAAATGAATAAAGTTATTTTTTTCTTTAACTGCTTTAAAATGAGCTCATAGATGCTTTGTGAAAATGTATTTTCTATTTCTATTAATCAACTATCCAACTTAACCCATCTGGTATTTCAAATTTGTCTCCAAAAGGTGAAGGGTGAAAACAATTATAATTTATAATTTTCACTACTGAGGTCTGCAATTTCTATCTGTGACACATTTAGAAATCATTGATTAATCATCTCAATGCTTTTATGAAATGGATATTATCTCTATAGTTACATGGTTTAAAGTGAAAGAAACTTTTTTAAAAAAATAATCCTGAAAATAACCTAATTTTGAGGAGGATTTAAATCACCATCAGGGAAAATGTTTTAATAGGTGAATTTGATGGTTTAAATGATGGCTAATTTTGATTATTCCCTAAATTACCTTAGGACATAATGAAAATCATGCAAGTTTTAGAACCAATACTAAGGGAAATTTTTTTCAGGGCAAAAGGTCAATAACATCTTTTAAAAGAGTTCATAAGGTTGATTGCTGAGATTTGCAATCCATATGTTTATCAGGCTGCCAGTCTAAACTATCAAGCTTGAGAACTTAAAAAATTTAGTATATTTAGATTTGGCATCAAAAAACTTTATGTGAGAAAAATCCATGTTTCATTAAATCTCAAGGAAATATATATGGATAAAATAAGTAGTTAACCATATTTATCTTTATCTATCTCTCTAGTACACTAAGTATACAGATTGTTCTTGTCACCCGAGTTTTATATTTATTCAGTCAGTTATCTTTGTTTTCAGGCCTATTTACAGAAGTTTTAATTTTTTTAATTTAATAAGTATAAACTGATGATAGATGAGAAAAATGGAAATATTTTGCTTTGTGATAACTATCATGAACGCTTTAGAAAATTCTCCAAAAGATGAGCTATTACAAGTTTTCAGGTGAAGCCAAGGTGGTGGAGAAAGGAAACCCTGAGTTCCCCTCCTTCCACATGTACAGAGTGAGCATCAATGAGAACAATCTAAAGACGAGTGGAAAAAGTAATCCATAACTAAAGACATGAGGAGGGAACCAGGGCAGAGCCTCCATTCTCAATATGTACAAAATCTCACATTCTCCAAGTACCAGTGCAGAGGCAGCAGTTTAAAGGAACTCGGGTCAGATCTACTTGCTGATCTTGCAGAACCTCCTGAAGAGGCAGGAGGCAACTGGGACCTCACCTGGGAGTGAAGAATCTGGTGACAGGCGTTTGGCAGAGTTAATTTTACTGCAATGACACTAATGCTCACAAGGATGATTTAAAAATCCTTCCTTCCTCAAGTCCATTAGTGCTGGAGGCTAAGCTGTCTTCCAGTGCACAGACGCCAGTGCTGTGGCCTGTGTAGCAAGCCATATGAGGGCCCAGTCCCACCTCCAGCGGGCCAGCACCTGGGGTTACAACCCTTGGCCCCCAAAGCCAGCCACGTTGGGTTTCCACTGGCCACGGCTTCCCTGACTTCCCCACCAGCAGGCAAGTGCCAGCCTGCGGATAAGTGCCCTGTTTAGTCATCTGCCCAGGAGCACGTTCTCACTCTTTAGAGGGCCCACAGCCACCATGGGAGGCAAGGGCTTGCAGTCAGCTTGGCAAGGAGTCAGTCACGCCCACCAGTGAACTCCCAGTCATCAGACCTGACGCAACAGAAGGGATACCCTTAGAGAATATGGCTTTAGTGACTGGAGTAGAGCAAGCTGCTGGGTCCTATACGGCGTCATCTACTTAAGGCCACTTCCGTAAGATCAACAACCATAATCAACCTTCCAAATACACAGAAATAAACACAGATTCACAAAATGATCAGAAAAAGAATATGATCCAAACCAAGGGATGGAAAAAGACCTCTGAAAAATAGGTGAAGGTGAAGTCGCTCAGTCGTGTCCAACTCTTTGCAACCCCATGGACTGTAGCCTACCAGGCTTCTCCATCCATGAGATTCTCCAGGCAAGAATACTGGAGTGGGTTACCATTTCCTTTTCCAGGGGATCTTCCCGACCCAGGGATCGAACCCAGGTCTGTTCGCATTGGAGGCAGACACTTTAACCTCTGAGCCACCAGGGAATAACTAAACTTAAATGGAGACAAGTAATCTACCCAATAAAGAGTTTAAAAATGAAAGTGAAAGTACTTGTTGCTCAGTCATGTCTGACTCTTTGCAACCCCATGGACTGTAGCCCACCAGACTTCTCTGTCCCTGTAATTCTTCAGGCAAGAATACTGGAGTGGGTTGCTATTCCCTTCTCCAGAAGATCTTCTCAACCCAGGGACTGAAACTTCATCTCCTGCACTGTAGGCAGATTTTTTTTTTTTATCATCTGAGCCACCAGGGAAGAAAGAGTCAGATAATGACCACAAAGATGCTCAGTGGACTCAAAGGTTGGATGAACACAGTGAGAAGTTCCACAAAGAGAAAATAGAAAAATCAAACATAGTTGAGAAATATAATAACTGAAATAAAAATGCACTAGAAGGAATCAAGAGTAGATTATATGATAAGAAGAATGGATCCACAATCTGGAAAAGAGTGTAGTGAAAATCACTCAAACTGTACAGAAAAAAAGAGAAAACAATTACGCGAGAATAGCTTAAGAGACCTCTGGGACAACATCAAACATATTAACACTCATATTACAGAGGTCCCAGAAAGAGAAGAGAGGGAGACATGGATAGAGAACTTATCTGAAGAAATAACAGCTGAAAACTTCCCTAAACTAGGAAAGAAAAGACTTCCAAGTTCAGGAAGCACAGAGAGTTCCAAACAAGGTGAACCCTCCAAAAAAAAAAAAAAAGAACATTCAAGGATATTGGCAATTAAAATGGAAAACATTAAAGACAAAAAAATAATCTGTAAAATAGCAAGTGAAAAGTAACTATTTATGTATGTATAAGAGAACAATCGGAGAAGGCGATGGCACCCCACTCCAGTACTCTTGCCTGGAAAATCCCATGGACAGACGAGCCTGGTAGGCTGCAGTCCATGGGGTCGCAAAGAGTCAGATACAACTGAGCGACTTCACTTTGACTTTTCACTTTCATGCATTGGAGAAGGAAATGGCAACACATTCCAGTGTTCTTNCCACTCGTGTTCTTGCCTGGAGAATCCCAGGGACGGGGGAGCCTGGTGGGCTGCAGTCTATGGGGTCGCACAGAGTCAGACACGACTGAAGCGACTTAGCAGCAGCAGCAGCAAGAGAACAATGACCACTTGACATCTGAGCAGAATCTCTAGACTAGAAGGGAGTGGCGCAATGTCCAAAGTGATAAAAGGAAAAAAAAAATCCTAAAACCAAGAATATTCTACCCAGCGGGATTTTTATTCAGATTTGAGGGACAGATAAAGAGTTTTAAAGACAAGAAAAACTAAAAAGCTTTAGCACAATTAAACTAGTTTTACAAGGAATGTTAAAAAGAACCTCTCTGAGCAAAAACAAAAACAAAAAAAATCTACAACTAGAAATATGGAAATTATGGCAGGAAAAAAAAAAATCTCACTGATAAAGGCAAACATATAGAAAAAAATAATAGATTGGTCACTTAACAAAGACAGTAGAAAGAATAAAAGAGAAAAGTAGTAAAATTATCCATATCTATAGTAAGAAATTAAAGGGTATACAAAATAAATTTTTAAAAAAGCAACCCAAGGGCATAAAATAAAACATAAAAGTAAATAAATAAATAAAGCCTGGACTTATGAGAACTTCAACTTAAAATAATCATAGGAATATAAATATATTCATATAACTCACAGTAACTATAAAACAAAAACTGTAAAAGACACAAAAATAGAAAAGAATCCAAACATAACATTAAACATAGTCTTCAATCACAAGGAAAGGGAACTAAAGTAAAAGAAAGTAAAACAACAAAATGTAACTAAAACACAAGAAATAAATCGACCACATGGCAATAAATGTATACCTATCAACAATTATTTTAAATGTAAATGGATTAAATGCTTCAATCAGAGACAGAAAGAGGCTGAACGGACAATAAAACAAGACCCATCATAACTAAAGATATATACTGCAGACCTAAAATACACACAGATTGAAAGTGAGAGGATGGAAAATCATAATCCATGCAAAGGGAACCAAAAGAAACGTGGGACAGCAACATTTATTTCAGACAAAATAGACTTTAAAACAAACACTGTAAGAGAAGACAATGAGCAATACATAATGATAGAGATCAATCCACACAGATTTAACAATTGTAAGGGCAAAAAGTGAAGAGGAACTAATGAGCCTCTAGATAAGGGTGAAAGAAGAGAGTGAAAAAGCTGACTTAAAACTCAACATTCAAAAACCTAGATTATGCTGTCTGGTCCCATCACTTCATGGCGAGTAGATGTGGAAACAATGGAAACAGTGACAGACTTTATTTTCTTGGGCTCCAAAGTCACTGCAGATGGGGACTGCAGCCATGAAATTAAAAGACACTTGCTCCTTAAAGGAAAAGCTATGGCCAACCTGGACAGCATATTGAAAAGCAGAGACGTCACTTTACTGACAAAGATCCATCTAGTCAAAGCTATGGCTTCTCCAGTGGTCATGTATGGATGTGAGAGTTGGACTATAAAGAAAGCTGAGCACCAAAGAATTGATGCTTTTGCACTGTGGTGTTGGAGAAGACTCTTGAGAGTCCCTTGGACTACAAGGAGATCCAACCAGTCCATCCTAAAGGAGATCAGCCCTGGGTTCATTGGGAGGACTGATGCTGAAGCTGAAACTCCAATACTTTAGCCACCTGATGTGAAGAGCCACTGGAAAAGACCCTGATGCTGGGAAAGACTGAAGGCAAAAGGAAAAGGGATGACAGAGGATGAGATGATTAGATAGCATCACCATCTCAATGGACATGAACCTAAGCAATCTCTGAGAGATAGTGAAGGACAAAGGAACCTGGCCTGCTGCAGTCCATGTGGTCACAACGAGTTGGACACAACTTGGCAACCAAACAACAACAAACATAAAATCAAAAGAAAACGCTGGTTTTAAAAGACATATTAGGTTAAATTCAATTATTAGATATACACAGAGAATTCCACTGAAAAGCAACAAAATACACATCTTTTTCAAATGCACAGAAAACATTCTCCAGGATAAAACATTTGCTAGACCTTGAAACAACTCTCAATAAATTTAAGAAAAATGAAATCATTTCACACATCTTTTTCAACTTTGACAGTATGAGACAAGNTGACAGTATGAGACTATAAATCAAAGACAAGAAAGAAAAAAAAACCACAAACACGTGGAATTTAAACAATATTCAAGTAAACAACCAATGGGTCACTGAAGAAATCAAAGAGGAAATAAAAAAATATCTGAAGACAAATAAAAGTGAAAATACAATGATCGAAAATCCATGGGATGCCGCAAAAGCAATTTTAAGCAGTAAGCTTATAGTGATACAGGCCTAACTCAGGAAACTAAAAAATCTCAAACAAATGATCTAAACTTACACCTAAAGAAACCACAAAAAGAAGAGCAAACAAAACTCAAAGTTAGTAGAAGGGAAGAAATAATAAAAATCAAAGCAGAAAAAAATAAAATAGAAACCATAAAAAAACAGAAAAGGTCAATGAGACAAAGATCTGTTTCTTTGAAAAGGTACATAAAATTGATAATCTCTTATTCAGATTCACCAAGAAAAAAGGGAGAGGGCCTCAAATTAATAAAATCAGAAATTAAAAAGAAGCTACATCCCACAGAAATGCAAACAGGACAAAATAGTTTTGAATTAACGTGTGTACATTTTTTTTTTTTTTAGGATTAATGCTATTCCAGACTTAGCAGGATACAATAGAGTATAAACATACATTTTATAGACACTGGAAAAACAAAAAAAGTTGGGACTCAAATTTTCATAATATTTGCTTTACTGCAGTGGGGTGGTCTGGAGCTGAGCCTGCAAGATCTCTGAGGTATGTCTGGATATATGTTTACAGTTGACATTTTAACTTATAGTTCCAATTCTCTGTGGATTTTTTCACTAAATACTACAGTAGCTCTGTAGGTGATTGAGTCTGAAAATGCTGAGCAGGGGAGGGAGGGCTGGCAGGAAAGTTTTATGCAGATTTTTGACTGCACAGGTATCCATACTCCTAAATGCCATATGGTTTATACTACCATGAAAGCACTCATAAGGGTGCTTTCTGGGTCAGGGACAGGTTATTATTACATATGGCAATAAAAATGTGGGTTCCTCACATCCCATTTCCCTCTTCAGAGAAACACAGAGAACCTGCAATACCCTATGCAAACTCCCCCCCACCATCACCACAGGAGAGGAACTCTGTGAATTGGGGAGTTTTTATAGGTTACCTGCTGTCCTCTCACTTACCACCCTCCAGAGAAGAAACACATAAGGACTTTACCTTCATAAAGCAAAGGAATCTTCACTGGGAAGGGGAGGAGAAAGGGAAGCCTTTGGCTCCAGAGACAATCCATTTTATTATCCTTTGAATGAGAGTAGATAGTTCCACGAGATAAGCACTAGTTGTAACGCCTTTGAAATATGAGGAATGAATAATCTAGGAAAAAATTATATTATTTATATATATTATTTTACATATTCATAGCTTGTCCTTTTTTTTTCCCCAGAATCTCCCAGTCATACAGGGAAAGCGTTAGTCACTCAGTTGTGTTCAACTCTTTGCGACTCCATGGAGTGTAACCCACTTGGATCCTCTGTCCATGGAATTCTTCAGGCAAGAATACTGGAGTGGGTAGCCCTTCCCTTCTCCAGGAGATTTTTCTGACTGGGATCAAACTTAGGTCTCCTGCATTGCGGACAAATTCTTTACCATCTGAGCCACCGGGGAATCATACAATAACGTGAAAGTATTCATAATTCTTCCCCACACCTTAATATCCTCATCTGTAAAACACAGTGTTGCTATACAAAGTTCCTAAATTCTATCCATTTATGATGCTTTCATTGATGAGATAGCTCCATACAGGAAAAATAAAAATATCAGAAAAAATAAAATTAACTGAAGACATCCACAGGCAAAATGGTGAACTGGAGACATTGCTAGCTTAGATGTTATACATCTCGCACAGACGGCAGATCAACTAAAATGCCCAATTTCATGTTCTTATTGGTTAAATAAATAGCTTGGACTAAGTGAATTAAACACTCATATGAAATTATTTTTGAGTCAAAATGATGGCTACATAAGCTTAAAACTATTCACATATAATTTCATTTCCATTCTCAAATTTGCAATAATGTTATTGGCCAGGTCTTTATAGCTATGTGAAGTAAATAAATATTTTAGTCACTCACATAATTGATGCTCTGAATCCACTTTACATTAATCATAGTTCAGAGCAGGTGTTGGCTGATTTTCTTTACTTTCTCAAGAGAGTTGGGGAGAGAGGATGACATGTATAATAGCGACTCTCAAGCCTTAGCATGCGTTAGAATCGCCTGAAAATCTTACACCTGTTGCTGTGCCCCAAGGAGGGTTTCTAATTCCCTCCATCAGGGATTAGGCCCAAGAACTTGCCTTTTTAAAAAGCCCCCAGGTGATGTTGATGGCACTTGTCTAGGGAAGGCACTTGTAGAACCATTGAATTACAGTGTTTCTAAAACTTTAATTGACAGAAATTTCTTGGAGATCTTGGAACAATGTGATCTGAGATCTGGGCGGAACTTGCCATGTTATATTTGTAACAAGCTCCCAGGTGATGCTGCCGTTTCTGACCCACAGATTGAACACTTTGAGTAGAAAGGACCAGCATAGGCATTACACAGTAGATGTTAGAAAAGCAAAATTGAAACTCAGTTGATTGTCCACTATGGATCACACACTATAAAAGTTGCTAGTGTCCTGAAATGAATTACACCCTGTCTGTACACTCAATAAAACTTAGACAGGAAATCAGAAAATTAAACACATGAGTATCATCATGAAGGCATGATAAAAGTTGCCCCAGAAACACAATGCTAGCTCTGACTAAGAGGGAGTAATGTTTGGGAACAGCACAGAGGGACAGGTTTTTCTTGAAAAAGAAATGCAAATATGATTTACCTTACCTAAAATACTCAAAAGAATTAAACTTCAGAGGCAACTGGAACATTTTGAACTTGTCTGAGTTGACACAGACACTGGAAGAGGCAAGAAGACAAAAAAGCACTACTTTAATTAGTTAGACCAAGCAAACAACCATTTTCACTTTAGAAGTTCTTAAATTTAGCTAGCCAAACAAATAAACATGTTAAGCTCCACTTTAGAAAGAAAATAAAATGAATAAGCAAATAAGACCATGGGATTTGAGGTAAGGTAAACAATGCTTCACAAAATCACTCAGATCCCCACAGATTTAAGTTAATGCAAATATCACACGCCAAACCAAAGCCATGTCAGCTTCTTGTAGGTCCTGTGAGAAGGCCCTCTGAGGTACCTGGACCAAATCTGAACTCTTTACTCTGCTCTGATGGGCCAGCAGATCTCTACCTCCAAACAGCCCCTGAGCTGGCTGGGGACGTTTGGCCTCAGGGCACTATAGTCATTTGATTCCTATAAAACTGAAAGTCTTCTAAAGAAGTGTTTTCTCCTGATTAATGCAAAATGTAAATTCCCCAAGTTTTCAGGCACCAGACATTTGTGAAAAGTGAAAGTTGCTCAGTCCTGTCCAACTCTTTTTAACCCCATGACCTACAAAGTCCATGGATTTCTCTAGGCCAGAATACTGGAGTAAATTCACCTCAGTTCGGTTCAGCCGCTCAGTCATGTCCGACTCTTTGCAACCCCATGGACTGCAGCACGCCAGGCCTCCCTGTCCATCAATAACTCCCAGAGCTTGTTCAAACTCATGTCCACTGAGTCAGTGATGCCATCCAATCATCTCATCCTCTGCCATCCCTGTCTCCTCCTGCCTTCAATCTTTCCCAGCATCAGGGTCTTTTCTAATGAGGTTCTTTGCAACAGGTGGCTAAATATTGCAGTTTCAGCTTCAGCATCAGTCCTTCCAATGAATATTCAGAACTGATGTCCGTTAGGATTGACTGGTTTGATCTCCTTGAAGTTCCAGGGATGCTCAAGAGTATTGTCCAACCCAACACTATAGTTCAAAACCATCAATTTTTTGACATTCAACTTTCTTTGTAGTCCAACTCTCACATCCATACGTGACTACTGGAAAAACCATAGTTTTGACTAGACAGACATTTGTCGGCAAAGTGATGTCTCTGCTTTATAATATGCTGTCTAGGTCGGTCTAGCTGTCTAGCTTTTCTAACAAGGAGCACGCGTCTTTTAATTTCATGGCTGCAGTCACCATCCGCAGTGATTTTTGAGTCCAAGAAAATAAATTCTGTCACTGTTTCCATTGTTTTTGCATTTATTTGCCATGAAGTGATGGGACCAGATATCGTGATCTTAGTTTTTTGTATGCTGTATTTTAAGCCAACTTTTTCACTCTCTTCTTCACTTTCATCAAGAGGCTCTTTAGTTGCTCTTCACTTTCTGCCATAAGGGTGGTATCATCTGCATACCTCAGGTTATTGATATTTCTCCCAGCAATCTTGATTGTAGCTTGTGCTTCATCCAGCCCAAAGTTTCTATTGATGTACTGTGCATATAAGTTAAATAAGCAGGATGACAATATACAGCCTTGATGTACTCCTTTCCCGATTTGGAATGAGTCTGTTGTTCCATGTCTGGTACTAACTGTTACTTCTTGACCTGCATACAGGTTTCTCAGGAGGCAGGTAAAGTGGTCTCGTATTCCCATCTCTTTAGGAATTTTCCAGTTTGTTGTGATCTACACAGTCAAAGGCATTGGAGTGGTCAATAAAGCGGAGGTCAGCATTATTTTCAGGAACTCTCTTGATTTTCTGTGATCCAGCAGATGTTGGCAATTTGATCTCTGGCTCCTCTGTCTTTACTAAATCCAGCATGAGCATTTGGAAGTTCACAGTTATGTATTATTGAAGCCTGGCTTGGAGACTTTTGAGCATTACTTTGCAAGCATGTGAGATGAGTGCAATTGTGTGGTAGTTTGAATATGCTTTGGCATTGCCCTTCTTTGGGATTGGAATGAAAACTGACCTTTTTAGTCTGTAGCCACTGCTGAGTTTTTCAAATTTTCTGGCACACTGAGTGCACCACTTTAGTAGCATCATCTTTTAGGATTTGAAATAGCTCAATTGGAATTTCATCACCCCCACTAGCTTTGTTTATAGTGACGCTTCCTAAGACCCATTTGACTTCACACTCCAGGATGTCTGGCTCTAGGTGAGCGATCACACCCTCATGGTTATATGGATCATGAAGATCTTTTTTGTATAGTTTTCTCTGTATTCTTGCCACCTCTTTTTAATATCTTCTGCTTCTGTTAGGTCCATACCATTTCCCTCTTTTATTATGCCCATCTTTGCATGAAATGTTCCCTTGGTATCTCTAATCATCTGGAAGAGATCTTTAGTCTTTCCGTTTCTATTGTTTTCCTATATTTCTTTGCATTAATCACTGAAGAAGACTTTCTTATCTCTCTTTGCTATTCTATGGAACTCTTCATTCAGATGGTTATATCTTTCCTTTTCTCCTTTGTCTTTAGCTTCTCTTCTTTTCTCAGCTATTTGTAAGGCCTCTTCAGGTAAACATTTTGCCTTTTTGCATTTCTTCTTGGGGATGGTCTTGATCCCTGCTTCCTGTACAATGCCACAAACCTCTCTGTCCATAGTTCTTCAGGCACTCTATTAGATCTAATTCCTCGAATCTATTTGTCACTCCCACTGTATAACTGTAAGGAATTTGGTTTAGGTCATACCTGAATGGTCTAGTGGTTTTCCCTACTTTCTTCAATTTAAGACTGAATTTGGCAATAAAGAGTTCATGATCTGAGCCACAGTCAATTTGTCATCTTATTTTTACTGACTCTAAAGAGCTTTTTCATCTTTGGCTGCAAAGAATATAATCAATCTGATTTTGGTATTGACCATCTGGTGATGTCTATCTGTAGATTCTTCTCTTATGTTGTTGGAAGAGGGTATTTGCTATGACCAATGAGTAGCCTTTCCCTTCTCCAGGGGATCTTCCCAACCCAGGGATTAAACCCAGGTCTCCTGCATTGCAGGTGGATTCTTTACCAGCTGAGCCACAAAGGAAGCCCAAGAATACTGGAGTGGGTTACCTTTCCCTTCTCCAGGGGATCTCCTGAATCAGGAATGGAACCAGAGTCTCCTGCTTTGCAGGAGGATTCTTTACCAAGTAAACTATCAGGGAAGTCTTTTCGTGGGTGATAGAAAATTAAAATAAGCAACAATGGCAAAGCTGCTTTGCTTCCAAACAGAAAATGAACTTATAAAACGTCAAACTTTCATGCAAAGAATTAAGTATAATTGAGCGAGCCCTTTAAATATGGTTTCCAATAGAATTTCATGTCATTTTCACAGTATGATAGTGAGGAGAATAAAGATGCCATCATGTGGGGGGCGTTTTTAAAGTGGTGCTCTTTGGAGGAGGAAAAATAAGATAGGGTCAGTCAAGCCTCATCATGTTATCTGTTCAGAGAATTGACCTTGAACTCCTGGTGGGTGAGCAATGGCTGAAGCAGAGGCTGAGTCACTTCCAAACTCACACTCCTGGCCTCTTTCTCTCCTCCCTGCTGGGGGCTTTAACCTCAACCCCAGACCTCATTTTAGAAAGTTAGAAGACAGCAACCAAAAAAGGATTTAAGCAATATAGCAAACAGATGTGTGGAGAGTTCAAGTTTAAGGGTCTTCTGTCTCTTCAGATGCAGAGTTTTGAATGTACATTCAAGAGCATGGTTCCCCCAGAAAGGAAAGGACAGCTACCCTCTGACCATGAGCTTAACAAGTGTCAGAAAAACCCAAGAACTAACTTTTTTTACAGGAGTCCTTTGAATTTATCACTGTCAACTCATGTCACTTAAAGTTAATCCATAAATATAATATTAATGTATCCTTTCCCTTCTAATTCTTAATTATGTTCAGTGTTGACTGACTACCTACTCTGTGTGTGTGTTTGTGTGTGCACGTGCATGCTCAGTCAGTCATGTCTGACTCTGAGACCGCATGGACTGTATCCTGCCAGACTCCTCTGTCCATGGAATTCTCCAGGCAAGAATGTTGGAGTGGGTTGCCATTTCCTACTCCAGGGGATTTTCCTGACCCAGGGATTGAACTCAGGTCTCTCGTCTCCTGCCTTGTAAGGCAGATTCTTTGCCATTGGACCCCATAGGAAGCCAACTACCATGTATCAGTTCAGTTCAGTCACTCAGTCACGTCCGACTGTTTGTGACTGCATGGACTACAGAACACCAGGCTTCCCTGCTATACATAAAAGGTTACAAATACATAGCCTCTGGGCAGCTCCATAGTCATGCTGATCAGTTTGCAATCTAGATTACACTGGGTGGAATGGAATACCATCGTATTCATGAAACAACTGGTTCAGCATGGAATGGAATACCATCATATTCATGAGACAACTGGTTCAGCACTACCAACATCTTTCAAGTACATGCCCTCCAATCCTTGTGTTATAGAACTCCTACAAAGGCATATGACACCATTTCTACTTTGCGGCTGTCACTCAGCTCTTGCTTATTTACTTCATGCAATGAATGCCAAAACTAAGGGGCATTTGTGTATCTAGTGCTGTGAGTACTATCCTTGTATTAAATGGAATAATACAAAATCTGGATAACTCATGATCCTGAATTTTACTTTAAATGGAGAAGGGAGAATGAATAGGAAATAATGTGGGGTTTATTTCCCCTTAAAATGCAGCAAAAAATATTTTTAAGAGAAGACATTTTATCTGTTTAGTTTCACTTTGTTTTGAAGTATCTGTTTCTTTAAACACCTAACAGTTAAAACCTATGCAATAAAATACAGAAAAGAAAATTAATGCAAACCTTTTCTAAGAAATACTCTTTGCAGATTTTAATGTGATGTTATCCTATATTTAAACATGTGTTTGTAAGTTCACTGACTCAGAGTATATTGAATGTGTCAGAATGTAGAGTTTTAATAACTAGAGGAAAATATCAGATAAACTTGACTCTAAGACATGAACAGAAATGTCATTCTTTTTGCAGCTAGATTTTAATATATCCTTCAAGGTGTAAGGAGTATGGGAAATCAATAGCAAATCCCAGGGTCCTTATGTTGAGATATTCAAAATGTTAACTCTAATGGGAGTCGTATCAGAAAAAAAAAAAAAGGATGATATAACCTAGGGCTGAACAGTTCACACAGTATCTGCAAAGAATTATTGTTCAAAATCTAAACACATCTTGTGTCTTTAAATAGCAATACATATACTTGTAGTTGTCATAATTTTTACAAACAATGTAACCTTTTTTTTTTTTCCAGAACTGAAAGCACTGATTTGAAGGTAGTTTGGGAGAAATTATTTTCTCTTGTTTGGTAATTATCATTAATGAAAGAAAGATTTCTTAAATACTAATAAATCAGGGCTGAATTGACTGACCATGCATCCAAATTGCTGCATTATTCACACTGGAATTACTCCAAAGATTAGCTGCAAATTGCCCTCTAAATTGAATTTATGGTTTCATTTTTCATGACTACTGTATTGTGACAGATGAAAGGAATCTGAGAGGAAAATGACAGTGATGGACCCAATTTCTTATGCTCCATCTTTGGGTTAGAGCCAAACTATCTCTATAATTTATTTTGGCAAGCATAAAAACCTGGTGGGCTGAAATCTGGGAGATTCTACTCCATATTCTACTTGGAAATGAAAAGGTCAACATTATATCTTTTGTCAAGAGGAAGCTAATCAAATTGACATCCAAGGAGGGGAAAAGGATTCACATGTAGGATGCAGTTATTTTGCAAGTGTCCACCGAAAACACTGCACAGCCTCAACGTTGAGAGATACATTTTACTCCTCAGACAAAACTGAGGGCTAAGCCAAGGACACAGCAACTCAAATAGCAGTGAGAAACTGCTCCAAAGAGGCAAGGCTGGTGGGGAACTGGGGGCAGGGAGGGAGGAAGCCAGGATATATAGGAGTTTTTGCAACAAAGATCAGATAGTCAAAACATCCAAAGATGACTGTAAAAGAAAACCAGATGTCTCGAATTAAGGAACTGAGGGCTTTCCTATGTATGGGAAGATGCAAGAGCTTGGGCTCACTGATACCATTCCTCTGATACGTATCTCAGGACCTTGTGCTTTCTCGTCTTGAGTCTCCTCAGGGGCCGTCAGCATGGGGTGTCTGCAGTGGCTGATGGCTTGGCGGTGGACCTCCTCTTTGTATCCTGTGTTCCTTCCGGGCTCACCTGTACCGCAATGGCTGGAACACCCTTTGTTTCCTAATAGGGCAGGCATTTTTTAAAATTCACATGTGTGATAGTATTCCATTAATCTTTGCAACAACACCATGGAACAGGTAATTGTATCCTCTGTAAAAAGAAAGAAAAAAAAAATGAGGCCCTGAGAGGCTGGGTACCCTGCCCAAGTCTGGCCTTTTGGCCTTTCTATATGCTTCCCTAATTGTTCAGATGGTAAAGAATCTGCCTGTAATGAGGGAGACCTGCATTCAATCTCTGGGTCAGGAAGAGCCTCTGGAGAAAGGGAATGGCAACCTCCTCCCATATTATTGTCTGGAGAATCCCACAAAGGAGCCAAGTGGGCTACAGTCCATGGGGTCCCAAAGACTTGGACACAACTGAGTGACTAACATTTTCTATATGCAAAAAAACCATTTCCGGGATCTCCTGCTGTGACACCTCCCAGAAAAGGTTACCACTTTGATCCCACTGCCGATTTAGACATATTAATTTTGTGTCTGTCAAATAACTTGCAGTTCATTCTCACACTAAAGAAAATAAAAATGATGACGGTCCAAATTACGTGGGGAAACATAAACCTATTCTACCATCTGGGCATTGTGAACACACCTAAATCTTTGGAACAACTGGTTTTAGACTATTATTGAAAAGCTGAAACAAAAATAAAAGCTGCCAGATTGGAGAGACAGTAAAGGCCTCCCTCTTTATATGAGGTATATAACTTGCTGCAACACATGGAGGGGAAGACAATTTTGTTAGCCTTTAAATTGGGTTTGTATTGTCTGGGCCTCTTGGGTTAGAAATGATTGAAAACAAATATTGGGTTGGAGTTAGTGACAAATGCAGTTGATGCCTTCAGGTTTAGAAGGCACCAGTATGTGAACACATGCTTTGTTTGTGAGACAAATGATGAGACAGCCTCCTACAGCTTTTTGTTTCTAAAGGTTTAGGACCTGTCACCATTTTCCTTCTGCAATGGCCTCAGGCATCCTTTCTTTTCTCAAACTAGCTCTCACATTAACATACAGGTACTCAGGCAGGAGCATTTCTATAAGAGCCAAAGCAAATGAAATTATTTTTATTGACAAATAAAGAGTTTTTACATTTTTTACACTCAGGTTGTTAATAGAGAATTTGATAATAAATCCTTTAAGAAGACAAAAATAAACCCTTAATCTGTTAGAGAGGAAATTGCCAAACTCTGGGTGTCTAGATAAATCTCTTCGCATCCTTTATTTAATCCAATTACTTTATTACTGATATGCTATCTTTCCTTAGTCATACAATTTAAGTTTTTTCTCTTCTGATGATGGTTTTTAGTATTTTAACTTATGCTAATGTGGCAGAAGTTTTCAAATCTCTAATCTATGGATGTCAGATGCTGCCTTTATGGTATCAATTTGTCCATTCATGTTTTCCCCTTATTTGATTATTTGAAATGAAACTGAAGTGTTGACACTTGAATTTAAGCTCAAACCCTATTCTTAACTGATACAAATGTGAGAACAAGCTTTACCTAACCATTCCATGTAACTGAACAATATAATACCAACTCTGGATGTCTAGAGCAGCTATGTCTTCTCATGGTGAGTTTGGCTATTGTATAGAAAAGACCAGCCATGATCCACGGGACACAGATATTTCAGTGAAGCAAACTCAAATGGCCAAGCAGATGTGTGACCTCTGACACACTTCTTATCTCTGAGTTCTTACTAAGAATAGGGTTAAAAATGCCTACTCACAGAGGGTATTCTGAGGATAAGATGAGAGAGCCACCTCTCATGATCTTACGCTTGAGGCATGTACTCAAGACTTCACACCAACTCTGGGGAGAAGGGGTCAGAACTTCACTATTGACCGAAGAGAAGAGGACTCCAGTAATGAAAGAGAAAGCAATACTAAGCCCAGATCAATGGTTTGGATCTTAGCTTTCAGGGTGGCTTTTTTTTGTCTTTTCTTCTTCCTTTTTTATTTTTTAAATTATGGAAGTATGATAACACATTTACAGGAGACTTGGAAAATACAGAACAAAGTTACATATAGTTCCACTATATATTACAATTCTTTTTAAAGTAGATTAATTAATAGATTTAGTTGGAGTTTCAATATCAAACTCTCAAACATTAATGGAATGAAAAGACAGAAAAGTAGAAGACTATAGACCTGCAAACACTATGAACCAATTTAACATAATTAAGATTTATGCAATTTCCACACAATCGCAGGATACAAATTCAAGTTCCCATAGGCTATAATCCAGGAGACACTGGAACATATCCAGGGACAGAAGACAAGGTGCAAAAATTTCACGGTCTAAAAGTATCAAAATCTTACAGAGTCTGTTCTCGCATTACTGTGGAATTGTGTTAGAAGTCAATATCAAAAGATATTTGAAAATAACCACATATTTTCAAGTGTAACATGACATTTAACAAGAGAGCTTTGATTTAGCCATTGAAAGTCTCATAAAGTTAAAAGATTGAAAAAAACACAGAGGGTAAGTGCAGACATGAAAATATTTAAATGAGAAGTTAATATAAAATGAGAAATTAATAGCAAAGATATTTAAAAATCCCACATATTTGGAAATTAAATGTCCACATTTAAATGTTGGGTGGTGTACCTAAGAAGTCATAATAAGGAAAATTAGAAAATATCTGTAAAAAAATAAAAATGAAAGGAGAATTTATCAGAATTTGTTACGTGCTGCTAAAGTTGCTCAGTGTAGTTAAATACAATGTGGAATGTTGAATAATATATGAAAACAAATAATGGGCACTAGCATAAAATTTTTTAATTTGAACAAATTTAATTTGAACACAGGTCAATTTCCTTTTTTGTTTTTTTTCACAACATATTAGTTCTTTATATTCTTGGAGTTGGATTAGAAGTTTCAAGCCTCGATCATTTTTTTGAAATCGCTAAGATAATAAGCTTTCTAGACTTGTAGCAGGAATACTAGAGGCCAGAATAAATGGAACTATATAAAAGCTTTCAGTGAACATAAATTAGAAACTTAGCATTCTATTCATAGTTTGCCAAACAAGTAGAACTAAGATGTAATAAATCTTTTGGCTAGGCAAAAATTCATAAATTTTCAAATATGTACATATTATATTATATGTACTATATATACATACATACATATATATGTGTATATATATATATACACACACACACTCTGCCAACAAGGTCTGTATAGTTAGTTCAGTTCAGTTCAGTTGCTCAGTCGTGTCCAACTCTTTGCAACCCCATGAATCGCAGCACGCCAGGCCTCCCTGTCCATCACCATCTCCCGGAGTTCACTCAGACTCACGTCCATCGTGTCCGTGATGCCATCCAGCCATTTCCCAGTGTTCACCTATATTTGTGAGAGTTGGACTGTAAAGAAGGCAGAGTGCCAAAGAATTGGAATTGAAGCCTTCGGACTCGAGCTGGAGAAGACTCTTGAGAGTCCCTTGGACAGCAAGGAGATCCAACCAGTTAATCTTAAAGGAAGTCAACCCTGAATACTCATTGGAAAAGCTAATGCTGAAAGCTGAAGCTCCAATACTTTGGCCACCTGACACGAATAGCCAATTTATTGGAAAATTCCCCAGTGCTGGGAAAGATTGAGGGCAGAAGGAGAAGAGAGCACCAGAGGATGAGATGGCTGGATGTCTTCACGGATGCAATGGACATGAACTTGGGCAAACTCTGGGAGATGGTGAGAGACAGGGAGGCCTGGCATGCGGCAGTCATGGGGTTGCAAAGAGCTGGACATGACTGGGCGACTGAACAAGAACAGCATAGATATATATCCTGGAGGAGGACATGGCAGTCCACTGTATTATTTTTGCTTGGAGAATCTGCATGGACAGAGGAGCCTGGCAGATTACAGTCCATCAGTCCACAGGGTCGCAAAGAGTCAGACAAGGCTAAAGCAACTTAGCATGCATGTATACACACACACACACACACACACACACACAGAAGCTTGTCTACTACTTTGATAAACACTTGAGAAAGAGCAATAAAAAATGAGATGGTTAAATCATAAAACATATCTAAGTGAAATGGGAGCACTGAGTATGAAATAGAAAAAGCTAAACAAACTAGATAAAAGACCATCATATAGCCCAGGTTTTTTTTTTAAACATGGCTGCTCATCAGAATTAGAAGACGATACCTGTGCATATGTATTTTTCAAAAGGTTCTGAGATAATTCTAATGTTCATATGAATTTTAAAAAGTGATTACAGGTTTTTCTATTAAATGGTAATTTTAGTGATATAGAATTCTACTTTTTTTGTTGACCAATCATGATAAAATAGTATTACGATGAATAATAGTTACATCAGGATGGATTTGAATGTATAATGGTGATGTTGGTTTTAGTCACTAAATCATGTCTGACTCTTCTGACCCCATAGACTGTAATCCACCAGGCTCTTCTGTCCATGGGATTTTCCAGGCAAAGTATGTAAATATGTATGACAGAAAAATCTAGGGGACTATGTAAATGGTTGTCACCTTGGGAACTAGATTAGGTGGATTTTCATTTTATATTACATGTTTCTAGAATGTTTGAAGTTGTTAATAATAAGTACTTATAACTCTTTAATGAGGAATTCTAATAAATATAAAAAAATTAAAGTGCCCAGAATTCAGTAAGTGTTCATTTAATTTGAATTTCTACTTGTCTTCCAGGTACAGCACCTATAAAAATCAAAGTAGTCATTTGAGCATTCGTGCAATACTTAATGCCTGCCTATGCATTCTGAGCTCTTCTCTATTCCGAGGGTTTAAACTGAAAAAAAAAAAATACAAGTCTCTCTTTCCTATCTTTCAAGGCAGACGTACAAGTAATATCAGTATAACTTTCAACAGTCCCTGTAGGAAAAAATTGTAAAAGTTTTTTTTTTCTCAGTCTGATTCTCTCTTAATTAAATTGGCACCACAGTCTTCTCACCTGAAAAATGGCCACTATTCTCTGAAAAGTAGTTAGAAAAATATTTTGGGAATATGTAAGTAGAAATTGTTGTGATACTATGATATCATTTTGTGAGTAAAAACTAAATAATCACTCATTCACTTGGACTAAACATATATGTAATGTCTGTTTTTATAGGTCAAAATGGTCAAATAGCAATTGCACGTTTTTGCTTAGTGATTGCTATCAAGATAGTTTTAAGACAATACTGAGTCCAGATTTCAGTGAAGATACTCACAAAATAAATGCATTTCTCATTTTATTAACCATGACTTGAGTGTGGCTAAGAATTCTCAGAATAGTTTTCTGGACAGTTTTTGATGTCTGCACAAGTGAATGGGAGCAGCAACACATATAAGGCAAATTAACTGAAAGTCCAAAAATTATTCACATATGCCTTTCAAATATTCCCCAGAAAGTACAAGGATCTCCTTAGTGAAATGTATCAACAAAAAGCTAGACCACCTGTTCTGTGAAACTGTATCAATAATTCAAAAGCAGGACGTATGGGATGGAGGGTCCTCAAGTTCTGCAAAGAATACTTCAGTGATTATGCTGTTCCAACGATTTAAGCAGAGCAAACTTGTGCAGTATATGTCTCATTCTAAGAAGAAAGAAAATCTTCCCTGTCTTGGACAGAACCATTGTCCCTTCATCATGAATACCTATGAGAGGTGGGTGATTAACAGAAACAAAGAAAACAACAGACTAAAGCACTCTGAAAATCAACTTCTTAGATAAAACCCTAAAATGTTTCCTGGAACTCTTAGAGGAACTGAAGATCAGTGTCAGTGCCCAAGTGGAAAAATGCTGAGAAGATTGTGGAATTTCTGGATTGCCACCGAAGTCGGTATTTGGAAGGATCAGGATCCTGTTTCTGACACACCTCTTGGAGCAAAGAATGGGAATCTGGGGTTGGTCACTGCCTTGCATCCTGGAAGTTGACAGTGTGGGTGCCAGTAAACTGAGATGGCCTCTTGGAGGCCTCCTGGAAAGCAAGAGTTCAAAGGAGAAGAGAGCAGGCAGACTCTAAACACAGGTTCAGGAGCAATGAACAGAGGCAGGTGCGTGGAACCTGTGGGTTCACCAAAGGACGGATGTAATGCTCCTAACTTCCTTGTGTCATACATGCTGTTACTACTTTGTATTTTGGGTCTACCTTGTTTGTACATTCCATAATCTGCCATAATTGACTATTGCTTACCCAGCTTTACCCAACATGTTAAAAAAAATTGTCCACTACTGTTTCTTGAATCCCATCCCTTCATTCTAATGAGATATGTTCTCATTAAGATGATGAGATATATTCTAATGAGATATATTCCTCTTAATGAGATGTATCTTTAGTAACTTTCTGAGCTAGAAGCTGTGGGTCAGGTAATTTTCAATGTCTGAAAATGTTTTAATTTTACCCTCTTTTTAATTAGATATATTTATTATATATACAAATGCATATACTGTTTTGTTGGAATATAACATACATTGACAAATGCTCTTTAAATTGACAAACAAAGGCTTAAACAATTTTTGTTCAGTGAACATATCAATAAACCCAAACCAGCACAATAAGTAGAACATTACTCTCAGCTCAGAGTCTTTCCTCACGACCTATTTCAGGTCTTAGTCCCCTACACCAACATAACAGTAGTCCTCCATGGTTAATTACTTTTGGATTAGATCTGCCTTTTTTTGAACTTTATATAAATGGAATTATCCTTGTAGTCTTTTGTTTGGGCTTCTTTCATTCTATATTATGATAGTAATAATTTACTTATATTTTATAGAGCTTTTATTTTGTGTTGTTGTTTTAATTATTGATGGATATATTTCATACTTTGTGCTGTTGTGGACCTTCAGCTTTCTTCCAGTCATAAGGTACTACAAATAAGTCTTGATATGAACACTCTTGCATCTGTCTTTGGTGCATATATATACACACTTTGTAAAAATACATACAAAGTATTTGAATATGTTCACCTTTAAGTATTGCCAAACCATTTTCTAAAGGAGTGCTACCATTTCATACTTCCACCAGCAGTGTAAAAGAGTAAAAATAATTTTTATAAATGTGTAAAATTATGACTCTCATATCATATAGACACGAAAGTGAACACCTTAAACATTTTAACACATTCAATGAGAGAAGTAAGTTGATGAAATCATCAGCTTGAAAGAAACCCCAAAGGAAAAAATATACTGATAATGAGTTGAAAATAGGTGAAAGGTAACAAACAGAATCAGATTACCAGAGTTTGTCCTATATAGACAATGAATACATTGTTTAAAAATAGTTTCAAGACAAGGAAAAGTTAGAATCAAATGAATTACAGGAGTATGCTTTAGTTAACACATAGTTTTTCACTGAAACACATTTTCTTTTCTTCTACAGAGCCTTCTAATTGACCCATAGACTCTCCAACACTTGTCACTTTTTAAAGTTTTTAACTATTAATATTTTGATGACTGTGCACTGTAGTTTTAGTTTGGTTTTCATTGATGATTTACAACATGATCATGTTTTCATACGTTAATTGGCCCATTAGCCATCTTTTGGGATTAAGTGCTGTTGAAGAAATTTGTCCCTTTGTTGCGGTGTGTTGACTGTTTTTTCACTTGTGTATTTGTAGGATTTCTTAACCTATTTTCAATGCAAGTCCTTTATCAGTACACGTACAAGTATTTACCTATGTTTTGCCTTTTCACTTAATAGTATTAGTAAAAAAAATATAGTAGGAATTACAATTAAAATACTCCTTGTTCAATTTTATGCTTGAACTTTAATTTGTTTTTATTTTAGCCTTTTGAGGAGCTTAGTGGATCTCTTAGTGGACTTCTAATTTTGCTTTTGAGATATCTGCTGTTTCTTTGTTATTTCTTTGCAGATCTCTGCTTGCTTTTACAATCTGTTTTCTTTGCTCAGAAGATATTTATTTTGAGTCAAGGGTCATACCGTTTAAATAAGTTAGGCCAAGGTGTGAATTTCCTTGTATTTAGTCCACCTGGAATTCTTTCTATTTCCTAAATCTGAGTAATCAGTTCTGTCAGCAAAGGTCTTACCGTAATTCTCTTCAGATTTCTCTTCTGAATCTTGTACCTCTCTCATTTCCTCTATTGCTCCTTCAGGAACTCAGATTTGGCATTTGCTAGATGTTTCATTATCTATGCCTCTGAACCCTCCATATTGTCCATCTCTGCATTTCACGCTGCTGTATTCTGTGTAATTTTTACAATCTGTTTTCCACTTTACAGATTCACTCTTCAGCGCAACCCATCCTTTTAAGCTTTCAATTTTCAGTAAGAATGTTTATTAGTTTTAAAAGTTTATTGTGGTCCTTTTGCTGATGATTCTACTTTTTTTTTTAGATTCTCATTCTTTTGTTTTTTATTCTTTAAGTTATATCTTCAATCTTCTCTTTAAAAATTTTGGTAAACACATAACAGAAAAGCTATAAGAATACCTATTTTTAAGCACACAGCATACTTGGTCACAGTCAAATCATCTCTTTGGTCAGATCAACAAGGGCTGCAAGGGCTATAGAATGGAGAAAGGGTTGTCTTTTCACCAGAAAGCCATCTGGCCCTGGGCTTTTCTCTGTTTGGAAATTTTGGATTACTGACTGAATCTATTTATTGTTATAGGTCTATTCAGGTTTTTTGTTTCTTCATGATGTTGTCTTGGTAAGTTGTATGTTTCTAGAAATTTATCCATTTCTCCTAGACTATTTATTTTGTTCATAGTAGTTTCTTTTAATTATTTTCAGTTGTGTGCCATCAGCTGTGTCTCTTCTTTCATTTCATTCTTTTTAAATTTTAAACCTATCTCTTTTTAAGGAAATCAACCCTGAATATTCATTGGAAGGCCTGTTGCTGAAGCTGAAGCTGAAATACTTAGGCCACTTGATGAGAAGAGCCAGCTCATTGAAAAAGACCCCGATGCCTGGAAAGACTGGAGGCAAAAGGAGAATGGGGAAGCAGAGGATGAGATGGTTAAATAACATCACTGGCTCAATCAACGTGAATTTGAGAAAACTCCAGGAGGTAGTAGAGGACAGAGGAGCCTGATATGCTGCAGTCCATGAGGTCACAGAGAGCCAGATATGACTTAGAGTCTGAGCAACAACAGAGTTAAGTGTTTATCAATTTTGTTGATTTATCTACTTTTTATATTCTCTATTTTATTTCTATTCTAACTTTTGGTGTCTGCTTAAGCTAACTTTAGGTTTAGTTTGCTATTCTTTTTCTGGTTCTGGAGGTATAAATTCAGGTTGCTGATTTGAGATCTACTTAAATGTAGATATTTATCACTGTAAACTACCTCTTGGTATTGCCTTTACTATACCTCATGTGTTTTAGTGTGTTTTATTTTCATTTGTATAATTACATTTTCTATTTATTTTCTATTTACCCATAGTTTCTTTTTAACCATTAGTTTTTCAAGAGTATTTTCTTCAATTTCCACATACTTGTGAATTTTCCAGTTTTTCTTTTGCTGTTAATTTCTGGCTTAATTCCTTGTGATGAGAAAAGATGTTTGATATGATTTTAGTCTTTTTAATTAATGCTGGTCAGAGTGGCCATAATCAAAAAGTATAAAATAATAAATACTAGAGAAGGTGTAGAGAAAAAGAAACTCCTAGAGTGTTTACACTGGTGTTGGGAATGCCAATTACTATATTCACTATGGAGAATAATATGGAGATTGCTTAAAAACATAAAAATAGAGTTACCAAATGATCTTGCAATTCTACTCCTGGGTATATATCTGGAGAAAGTCATAATATGAAAAGGTACGTGCACCTCAATGTTCATAGCAATACTATTTAAATAACTAAGACATGGAAACAACAGAAATGTCTCTCAACAGATGAACGGATAAAGAAGATGTGGTATGTATATATGTATAAATAGGCACAATGGNCTCAACAGATGAACGGATAAAGAAGATGTGGTATGTATATATGTATAAATAGGCACAATGGAATATTACTCAGTCTTATAAAAGAATAAGTTAATGTCATTTGCAGCCACATTGAAAGACCTAGAAGTTATCATACAAAGCGAAGTAAGCCAGACAGAGAAAGATAAATATCATGTGATATAACTTACATGTGGAATCTTAAAAAACATGCTACAAATAAACTTATTTACAAAACAGAAACAGACACACAGACATAAAAACAAATTTATGATTATCAAAGGGGAAAGTAGGGTAGGGATAAATTAGGAGTTTGGGATATACACATACACACTATTATATATAAAATAGGTAATCAACAAGGACCTACTGTATAGTACAGGGAACTACATGCAATATTTTGTAATAACTTTTAAGGGAAAAGAATTTGAAAAAGAATATGTACATATAACCAGCTTGCTATACACTTGAAACTAACACAGCATTGTAAATCAATTACAAGTCCTCTGTTTTTTTTAATTGATTTTCTGTCTATTGATATATCTTTATTGAAAGTGGAATATTTATTGAATATTCCACTTTATTGAAAGTGGAATCTCCCATGAATATTCCACTTTATTGAAAGTGGAATCTCCCATTATAATTATATTCTTATCTATTTCTCTCCTTAATGCTTTCAATATTTTTTCATATATATGGATTCTTTTTTGGTAGGTGTATATTTATTTATAATTGCTTTATCCTCTTAGAGAATTGATTCTTTGTTATATAATCTTTTCCTCCTAAAACAGTTTTTGACTTAAAAGTCTCTTCTGTCTAAGTGTGACCACCCCTGTTATCTTTTGGTTACTAATTGCATGAAATATCTTTTATAATTCTTTTGCTTTCAACCTATGTATGTCCCTATATCTAAAATGAAAGTGAAAGTGAAGTTGCTCAGTCATGTCCCACTCTTTGCAAATCCATGGACAATACAGTCCATGGAATGCTCTAGGCCAGAATACTGAAGTGGGTAGCTTTTCCCTTTTCCAGGGGATCTTCCCAACCCAGGGACTGAATCCAGGTCTCCCACGTTGCAGGCTAATTCTTTACCAGCTGAGCCACAAGGGAAGTGCCTAAATATCTAAAGTGAGTACCTTATAGATATCATTTAGTTGGGTCCNCCAGGTCTCCCACATTGCAGGCTAATTCTTTACCAGCTGAGCCACAAGGGAAGTGCCTAAATATCTAAAGTGAGTACCTTATAGATATCATTTAGTTGGGTCCTGTTTTTTATCTATTCAGTCACTTTATGTCTCTGGATTCTGGAATTTAATCCATTCACACTTAAAGTAATTACTGTTAGTATAGGTCTTCAGTTCAGTTCACTTCAGTCGCTCAGTCGTGTCTGACTCTTTGCGACCCCATGAATTACAGCATGCCAGGCTTCCCTGTCCATCACCAACTCCCGGAGTTCACTCAGACCCATGTGCATCGAGTCGGTGATGCCATCCAGCCATCTCATCCTCTGTCATCCACTTCTCCTCCTGCCTTCAATCCCTCCCAGCATCAGGGTCTTTTCTAATGAGTTAGCTCTTCGCATCAGGTGGCCAAAGTATTGGAGTTTCAGCTTCAGCATCAGTCCTTCCAATGAACACCTAGGACTGATCTCCTTTGGGGTGGACTGGTTGGATCTCCTTGCAGTCCAAGGGACTCTCAGGAGTCTTCTCCGACACCACAGTTCAAAAGCATCAATTCTTTGGTGCACAGCCTTCTTCACAGTCCAACTCTCACATCCATACATGACCACTGGAAAAACCATAGCCTTGACTAGACGGACCTTTGTTGGCAAAGTAATGTCTCTGCTTTTTAATATGCTGCCTAGGTTGGTCAGTGTCTGTCTATGATGCAGGAGACCCGGGTTCGATCCCTGTGTTGGGAAAATCCCTTGGAGAAGGAAATGGCAATCCACTCCAGTACTATTGGCCTGGAAAATCCCATGGACAGAGGAGCCTTTTAGGCTACAGTCCATGGGGTCCCAAAGAGTCAGACATGACTTCACATTCATGTTCAAGTTGGTCATTTCTTTCCTTCCAAGGAGTAAACGTCTTTTAATTTCATGGCTGCAATCACCATCTGCAGTGATTTTGGAGCCCAGAAAAATAAAGTCTGACACTGTTTCCACTGTTTCCCCATCTGTTTCCCATGAAGTGATGGGGCCAGATGCCATGATCTTAGTTTTCTGAATGTTGAGCTTTAAGCCAACTTTTTCACTCTCCCCTTTCACTTTCATGAAGAGGCTTTTTAGTTCCTCTTCACTTTCTGCCATAAGGGTGGTGTCATCTGCATTTCTATTTTGTAAGTTGTTTTAAACTGATAGAAACTTAACTTCAGTCACAGATATAATCTCTACTCCTTTACATCTCTCTTCCCCTATCTTACGCTATTGAAGTCATAAATTGCATTTTTAGTAATTTGTATCCACTAACATAGTTTTGTTGTTACAGTTATTTTATGCTTTTATCTTTAAATTCTATGCCAAAATTAAAAGTGATTTATGTACAACCATTACAGTAACACAGTGCTGCCTATGTATTTTTCTAAAATTTATTTATTTTCTTTTACCAGGTATCTTTATATTTTCACGTTTTCACGTTGCTTTCTAGCTGCCTTTTGTTTCAACTTGGAAGACTCCCTTTAGCAAGTCTTTAGACAAATCTAGTAGTGATAATGTTTTTTCTAGTTTTGCTTATTGGGAAGGTCTTTATTTCCCCTTTACTTTTGTGAGACAGTTTTGTCAGATATAGTATTCTTGGTTGTCAGTTGTTGTTTTTCTTTCAGCACTTTGACTGTATCATCCAATCCCTTTTGATCTGGAATGTTTCTGCTGAGAAATCTGCTTATAATCTTGTGAGAGATCCCTAGTACATGATGAGTCACTTTTCTCCTTTTGCTTTTCAAAACTGTCTTTGAGTTTTTATAGTTGGATTATAATGTGTATTCACATGGAACTCTTTAGGTTCCACATATTTGAAGCCCTTTGAACTTATTAAATTTGGGTGTCCATTTCTTTTCCTAGATTTGGAAAGTTGAGGGTCTTAATATCTTCAAATAAGTTCTCTGCTCCTTTCAATTATTTTTCTCTTCTGTGGTCCCATACAGAGTATATTGGTCTGCTTGATGATGTCCCTTAAGTTCCTCAGTCACTATAATTCCTATACATGAATTCTCAGCAGTCTAATTCTGTTATCTATTATTTCTGCTGAATGCAATCAGTGATCATGACCTGTTTCCTTGAATATTTTGAAATTTTTCACTCTGAGATTTCATATTTCTTAAAACTTTATCTGTGAAAATTATCTGAGTCCTGCTATGCAACGTTGATTCCTCCATAGGAGATTATTATTATTTTTCTAATCTGCCAGGTATCTGTCTTGAGTTTATATCAGACTTGCCATATAATGTGACTTTGGTTACAGAGGTAATTGAGATCCAGTTTTTAAGTGTGAATTTTCAAAAAAAAATGTTTTTTAATCTCGTCTCAGAACCAAGAACATCTTTCTTGCAGTGGAGTCCCATAGGTGACAGACGTATTAATAATCACCTGTACTCAGGTAGAATAATCCCTTAGGGCATTTCATGGCATTTTCAGCGCATAAGGCAAATAACCCCAAGGCCTAAGCCAGCTCCACTGATGTTTACTCCAAGGAATGTGCCTTTA
The DNA here is from genome assembly GCA_006410935.1 of Redunca redunca. Classification (NCBI taxonomy): domain Eukaryota; kingdom Metazoa; phylum Chordata; class Mammalia; order Artiodactyla; family Bovidae; genus Redunca; species Redunca redunca. The sequence goes on from SJYQ01000970.1 coordinate 85,143, forward strand.
CTTGTTTTGGCTTCTGAGTGTGCTTTATATTCTTATTAGTCCATTAATGCATTTTAATATGTTTAATAAAAAGGAAGATTCGATAACAAAATATTCCAGACTCTCAGGGGGAAAATGGCATCTTTTTACCCCTAGAACACATTTTTACTGAACAGGAAACCTCTCAAAGAACACAACTTGCAGCAGAGAAGTCCCAGATATTCTACCTTTCAAATATATGGGCTTCATCCTTTCTCCACTGGCTCTAGACTCAGCACACTATTGCCTAAATCAGCATCCTCCCATCATTCGCACCCACTTTCCTCAGAATGGACATCCACAGTGCTTTAGTGTCCTCTTTGCTTTTATTCATTGCAAATTTTGCTTGACATTTAAATTATGCTATTTCAGGTTCTGTCTGCATTTTAAAGGAATATTTGTAGTATTTTTACAATTATTTTTGGAGCATTCCTAGACTTTTACAGCAGAAGTAAAGTCCGGTTATACAGTTCACCACATTGTTCCTTAGAATTTTGGCATATCCATGTATTGAAAATCAGTGGATTAAAAAGTAAAATTATGTTCACAAATTTTAAAAGAGGTAATTTGGTAGCTTAATTCTACTGACTTTCATAGAGACATTTTTCACTGTATATAATTTATATTTCCTTGAAGCATGAATATGGTATCTTGTACATTTTTGTAGTAATCTTTTATGGAATCTTTTTTTCAGTTTGCAATCACATTATTATGTTTAAAGAAATAAATATTCTGATTGTTTTCTCCATTACAAATATTCCATTTTTACTCCAAGTACAGTACTGCAGNACTGATTCAATGAACATGAATTTTAGCAAACTGTGAGACAGTGAATGACAGAGGAGCCTGGTGTGCTACAGTCCAGGGAGTTGCAAAGAGCTGAGCATGACTCAGTGACTGAACAACAACTGCCTTGCATACAGTAGGAAGTTAAAAGTGCTTTTAAGATTAATCCAAAACCGAGGAATAGATAGATAACAAAAAAAGAGAGATTCTACAAATTTAGTGTGAAGGAAACAAAGGTATGTATGCATGACTGGCTAAATCACTAGCCACATGATAAAACTCATTCTATAGTCCCCCTTCCTTCCTGGAGGCCAGACTGACCGGAAGTTCCAACATTTAATATGTAGTTGGCCTTTCTGGGAACAAGTGTCTACATCCTGAAGATATATGAGGGCCAATGATAAGTTGCATGATTAGCTCAACAATAACATTCTTTGCTCAGAAAATCCCATGGGTTTTTGAAACCGTACACCCTGGGAACCAGGGAAAAGGACCAGGTATATTCTATATTATACTACAATCAAGCTTACCAAAAGTATCATAAAATATGTTAAGCTATGAAGCACTTCAGAAAATTTAATAGATAATAGAAGTAATGAACAGGTCAATTCATTCCTAATATACATTAACACAGTGTTAATTCTAAATAGTCTAGGTGCAAATTTATCTTTCACATGTGTCTAATGCCTCAACATTTTTTAAAAAGACATTCTCATATACTACATCATTCTATTGTTATGTCCAGTAAGTATGAAAATCCCATTTTTATAGGTAAATTAAGATTTAATGACTTGCTTAAACTTGCAAAACTCTGTAGCAAATCTAGAGTCAAATGACTTCAAATTAAGTGATCTCCAGCTAACATCACAGTTTCTTCTTTAATGCCTTTGATTTTTATCTGATGGAATAGCATGCATTTTTGTGTTTATTATTTTGCTTCTATGCTCCCTCACTGTCATCAACAGGGATGAAATCATCTTTGCCTTCATATCCCTGCAGAGTCCTTTGGCCACAGCCAATTAATACTGTTGTTACTTTGACCTGAAAAAAGGATGCTAATTTGGCTAACAAACTCATAGTAAGATAGAAACTAGCTGGAGAAGCTAACTGCAACTCAGTGGTTGTATTCCTTTCTCTTATGGAAGGCCTCCACTGAACTTGATTTAATGCCAGTACAGTACCACATAATGAATATTGCATTTTCCATTTCTATAGTGAACTAAAATAACATATCTTGAGTGTTAGAATGTAATAATCCATACATTATTATGTTTTATTGATAGGGTTTTACATTCTGAAATCCATTCAGGCATATCCAGCCCCAAATACCTTTAACCGAATTTAATTCTGTGCATGAAAGTTAGTATATACATCATCACACTTTTCCCCTAACTGTATAGCATTTAATTTCATGACCATAATGGAACTGTAGACATTAACTCTATTTCCATATATTGGGTTGGAAAAAAATGAAATCCTCTTTTTAATATGATTGAGAGTGAATTGTTACACTATGACACAATGGAAACTAATACTCAGTTTTAAACGGTCCCTTAAAAATAAAGATGATGAATCAATTAAAGTCAGGTTATAATTCATCAACCTGCATTTAGGCTAGCAGATATTCTATGCAGGGCAAACAAAAAAGTTTTCTTTTATATTTTTAGTTAGTAATCAATTTTTATGTCTAGAATTTAAATAAGCATCTTTTTTTTTCCCTTCCAATATATGCAAAGGCTATTCCGACATAGAGAAGCATAGCAAAATAAGACATATTGTAATAATTAACTGAATTATTCCTGGCATGCCGTGAACAATTACAGGATTAATAACTACCCAACCAAATGGTGTTATGTTGGAATAAATTGACCGACAAAGATTCTCAGTTAGGAAATGAAGCTCAGATAGATCATCAATAAAAACGACTGTGACGAGCATACTTGTGAGAACTCTAATGTTTTACATTTTACAAAATATGGCCATGGTCACTGTGCTTAATGATTGGAAGAAGGTATTTAAAAATTCATTTAGACTATTTTGCCCTTTTTAATTGCCTGCTGAAAGACTTAATGTTTGATGGTTACTAATGTACCATACAATCTACACTTAATTAAATACCTGTAAGTTCTGAAAGCTGCTAAGAAACAGTGTTTCTAAATAAAGAAAAACAGCAAAAGGAGAAAAAAAAAAAGAAAAAAATAAGAACTGCAGCTTGTTTGAAATATGTGGTTTGCCATATGCGTCCATATTAAGAATGATACTATCTGAAAAACAGAAATAATTTAGAGAATGAATGACATCATATGCCACACTTTGAGATAATATGTAGTCTAATGTGAGATTATATAAACTGCCTTTTGGATACTTTTATTAAAAAATATGGGCTTCCCAGGTGCCTCAGTGGTAAAGAATCTGCCTGCAAATGCAGAAGGCACAAGTTCGATTGCTGGGTTGGGAGAATCCCCTGGAGAAGGAAATGGTAACCTCCAGTATTCTTGCCTGGGAAATCCTATGGGCAGAAAAGCCTGATGGGCTACAGTCAAGGGGTTCACAAAGAGTCAGACATGACTTAACAACTAAAAAACAACGTTAAAACATATGATTTGAAAATAACTAAAGATAAGATATAGCACCCATATTTACATTTTATTGTTTATAGTTTTTGTTGATAGCTGTTAACTTTAAATCAGAAGAAGTTGGTAGAAAAAAATGTTATGGGAGGAAGAAGAGTGAAGGAAAAAAAGCTTGAGAGATTGAAGATAACATATATGTAAATGTCTAAAAATATTTTCAGACTAATTTTGTTTTAGTTCAGTTCAGTTCAGTTCATTCTCTCAGTCGTGTCCGACTCTTTGCCACCCCATGAACCACAGCACACCAGGCCTCCTGTCCATCACCAACTCCCGGAGTTTACCCAAACCCATGTTCACTGAGTCGGTGATGCCATCCAACCATCTCATCCTGTGTCGTCCTCTTCTCCTCCTGCCCTCAATCTTTCCCAGCATCAGGGTCTTTTCCAATGAGTCAGCTCTTAGCACCAGGTGGCCAAAGTACTGGAGTTTCAGCTTCAGCATCAGTCCTTCCAATGAACACCCAGGACTGATCTCCTTTAAGATCGACTGGTTGGATCTCCTTGCAGTCCAAGGGACTCTCAAGAGTCTTCTCCAACACCACAGTTCAAAAGCATCAATTCTTTGGCACTCAGCTTTCTTTATAGTCCAACTCTTACATCCACCCATGACCACTGGAAAAACCATAGCCTTGAATAGACCGACATTTGTTGGCAAAGTAATGTCTCTGCTTTTTAATATGCTGTCTAAGTTGGTCATAACTTTCCTTCCAAGGAGTAACCGTCTTTTAATTTCATGGCTGCAATCACCATCTGCCGTGATTTTGGAGCCCCCCAAAATAAAGTCTGACACTGTTTCCACTGTTTCCCCATCTATTCGCCATGAAATGATGGGACCAGATGCCATGATCTTAGTTTTTTGAATGTTGAGCTTTAAGCAAACTTTTTCACTCTCCTTCTTCACTTTTAGCAAGAGGCTCTTTAGTTCTTCTCCACTTTCTGCCATAAGGGTGGTGTCATCTGCATATCTGAGGTGATTGATATTTCTCCCAGCAATCTTGATTCCAGTGTGTGCTTCTTCCAGTCCAGCATTTCTCATGATGTACTCTGCATATAAGCTAAATAAGCAGGGTGACAATATACAGCCTGGACGTACTCCTTTTCCTATTTGGAACCTGTCTGTTGTTCCATGTCCACTTCTAACTGTTGCTTCCTGACCTGCATACAGGTTTCTCAAGAGGCAGGTAAGGTGGTCTGGTATTCCCATCTCTTTCAGAATTTTCCAGAGTTTATTGTGACCCACACAGTCAAAGGCTTTGGCATAGTCAATAAAGCAGAAATAGATGTTTTTCTGGAACTCTCTTGCTTTTTTGATGACCCAGATAATCACGATGGTGTGGTCACTCACCTAGAGCCAGATATCCTGGAATGTGAAGAAAACTGGGCTTTAGGAAGCACCACAATGAACAAAGCTAGTGGAGGTGATGGAATTCCAGTTGAGCTATTTCAAATCCTGGAAGATGATGCTGTGAAAGTGCTGCACTCAATATGCCAGCAAAACTGGAAAACTCAGCAGTGGCCACAGGACTGGAAAAGATCAGTTTTCATTCCAATCCCAAGAAAAGGCAATGCCAAAGAATGCTCAAACTACTGCATAATTGCACTCATCTCACACGCTAGTAATTTGGTTTATGGGGATGTAATAACTAAAGGTATATGTTCCTGAAAAGGGGAGGAATTAGATTGTAAACAAATTTGAACCCTCTCTAGATATTTATTTTCCAATCATTTTTCAAATAAATTGCTTGGTCAAGTCATCAAATTGCTATATAATAAGAGGAGTATCACAGAACCGTTCCTTAAGTTGGTTTCCTCATTTATAGTCTAAGGGTCATTGTCCCAAAGAAACTCCTGTCAGAACACTTAAATGTGCACATAAAATGAAAAACTCAAAAGCTTAAAAATGTCTTCACCTTGTTATAAAGTCGATAGCAATCATAACAACCAGTTCCAGAAGCTTGTCTCTGTGGCCTCCTCCCATCACCTTGCCTTCAACATGCTGATTTCCCCAAAAGGACTGTTGACATCTCTCTTTACCCTGTCCATTCTCCCCACAGCCCAAGTCACAGCTTCACGTAGAGCCTGTATGTCTCTGTCTCTCTCTCATTTTCTCCCCTTTTCAATCAGTCCACTCAAATAACCCATAAACACTTCAAATTCAATGTGTTCAAAGCTAAAATTAACACCTCTGTCCCTCAAATCTCTTCTTTCACGTTCCTATCAGTTCAGCCTGGAGGCGCAGGTCTCCACATCCTTATCCCTTGCATCCTTGAGCCCCCAAGTCCTCTCACTGTGTCTTATCGTCTGCCCTATATCCAGTTTCTCTACTTGATTTTCCACAACTTCTTCTTAAAGGGCCTCCAAAGCTCATGCTCACCCACTCCAACTCACGTTCACATTATGGGCAATACAACCTTCTGAGCTTTTGGCTTAAAACTCCAGAATTTCAAGTATTCTCAGTATAAAATGCACGTTCCTCAGCATGAGATACAAGGCCATCATGAGCCGGGTCTTGCATTTCACTTCATCCTCACAGCCCTGCACTTCCTCTCTTGCCATTGGCTCAAGTCATACTAGCTTTCCAAAAGATTTCTGAATGTGCCATGCCCACTTATAGGTCTGTCTCTTCATGCCCCATTTTCTCTGTCCAAAAAGCCCTTCTCTTTCATTCTCCCTTGCTCACATCTCTGTTTAACTTTTACTGATAATAAAATCTAAGCTCAGAAACAACCTTTTCTAGAAAAACTTTCCTGGCCCCACTTCCATCCCAATCTGAGATAAAGGCTTCTCTGCTAATGGCATGGTGTGGCCTCTACTAGAGCAGTTTTAAAAACATGATCACATTTACTAATGCTGTTGGTGACATGAGGTTACTTATGCTAATTTATTAAACACAATATGAGTATATTTAAATGAAAGTGGAGTGTGAGTCTCTTGGTCATATCCAACTCTTTGCAAACCTATGGACTGTAGCCCACTAGGCTCCTCTGTCCATGGAATTCTCCAGGCAAGAATATTGGAGTGGGTTGCTATACTTCTATCTCCAGGGGGTCTCCCCCTCCCAGGGATCAAAGCCAGATTCCCTACATTGCAGGCAGATTCCTTACTGTCTGAGCCACAAGCAAAATACAGAACACCGTAGTAAACCAATGGCAATAAATATGGTATTTCATTTGCACCACATGACAAATGTTTAACATCCTTACTCATAAATGAGTTTTTAGAAACCAGTAGGAAAGACATTGATAGTTCAAGGAAAATGAAAACAGAAGAAGAAGAAAAAAATAACACAAGTCACTAACATTATCACAATTACTAAGCTTCCAGCCAAATGCTGAACTCTCATTTCGCAAGCAGGTTCCACAGGAATCAGACTCTGAAATACAGGTGTGCATACAGCAAGGTCAATGAAGGGTGTGTTCTGTCCTCAGAAAAAAAAAGATTGTGGGAAAGTAGAGGAAACAGGATTGGACAGGGGCAGAAACTGAACTGTATATTGATTCAATAACAATAGCTTCACCCAATCTTATAGGAGCTGTGAAGTTGGGATGTTCCTTGAGAGTTATCCCAAATTGAGGCAAGAAAAATAATCCTGGTATTGATCAGTCAGTAGATGCAGGCTTCCTCTAGGAGATGGGATTCCTTATGTGAATTATGGGCAAGGACCAAAGAGAGATTCAGCTAAAAACTGTTAACCACCAACTTTCTCAGCTGCTGTGCTGATGGTATACGAGCAAGCACCATGAAATCCACTACAGTTCCCTGAAGACAAATACTTTTTCTCATTCACTTTTATGTGCCCTGGGCTAGCAGAGACCCTGAAATATAAGAGGCATTCAAAAATAAATGTTTATTGAATGAATGCATAGCATGAATTTTAGTTAAATTCATCTTTCTGAAAGCAATATGTACGGCAGATACCTTATGTTCAATCTGAAAATAAAAACCAAAGAAAATACAAAGTGCAGAATAAATAGCTTTTAATCTAACTTCCGTGTCTTGGCTTCTTAGAAGACTCATAATGATCCTCTGTCTTTAATCTCTCCAACAAAATGGAAAGTTAAAACACAGCAGCCGGGACTGAAGTACAGAGGAAAAGTCTTTGTATTAAAAGGGCATTCAGATAGTTTTTCACTTGAAGAAAATGTAAGGTTGCAGCATTCATAGTATTAGTTGAATCTCAGCATTCTCTCCTGATTCACATTTTGTTAAACAAGGCGATGGTGTGGTCAAGTGTAGCCTCTGATGGTTATATTAATAATTTGCACATAGGCAAATGAGATGGAACAGATAGGAAATGCAATGCTAGACACTCTTTTTATGCTTAAATTTTATCTGAAAATAAAGAAAAATAGGAAAATGACACAAACTTGATTTGGCTTACTATTATGCAACATTAGCATTAGAGGTACACGTGGAAAAGTCTAGGAGTCGTGATACAACTGGGAGTGACGGGAAAAGAAGATGAAGATTGGTAGTTTTCAGTGTTAGGATCTAAGAGATGAAGGTGTCAATGGATACACCACGAAAGATGTTAAAGCAGCACTGAGGATGATGTTAAGTGGTGGAGTGGAGAGAAGAAAATATGGCAGGAGCTAAACTCCCTGCGGCTGTGGAAATGGGTCCTTTCGGATGAGGGTAATTACAAGATAACTGCAGTGATTTCAAAGTCTACAGGGAAGACTGGTAAATCAGCTCTTGAAAAGAAAGGCCTTATGCAGGAGAGAAAAGGTGAAAGTGCCCCTTCTCCCTTATCTATAGGAGTCCAATGAGCATCATACAGAAAAAAGAGATGCTATCGTCAGGCAAGATCCAAACCTCTAATTGTCTGAATGCTTTGATTTACACAAAAATCACACAGGAGTGCAATCAGTTTTGCTATAATATTTGTTTCAAAGGGTGGATTTGTTCCAACATTATTGGTATATTAGGTAACGATTGGAGAGCATAGTGCAGATTTCACCTGTGCTTATGCAAGATTTTATCTGGAAAAGGGTGAATTCCAGAAAGTTCACCCAACTGAACACATTGAAATATGCAAAAGGCACACAAGCATATGCGGGAAACTTCTGCCAGCTATCTCATTTCAACATGTGTGTTATGAGTCAAACTCCTATACATCTAGTATTACAACTTCCCACTTGATTTCAGGTAACTTTCTTTCTATTACTTGCTCGTAACACAAGCTGCAGCCCTCCTGACACCACTTCCACAAGCAAACCTCAGGGCTTTTTCAGGGTAAAGGACCATTTCTATTGTAGCTATGTATTTCTTAGCCCTTGAACATATGTCAAACTATACTACTGTATTCACTAGCATCTTATCTTTTTCCAGTGCATCACTAATGAAGCTTTTAGTGTTGTGTTCCTTATTCCACTTTCCTCATATGACCTGAAGTTATTATTGTGTGGTTTAGTACAGTGCAGTAATTTACAAGAGCACATATATCATATGGCAGCAGAACTGACTATATTTGTTTCAAAGTGCCAAGTCTCAGGGTTGCTTCCAACATTTTGATGCATTTCTATTACCAAGTTCAAGCTCAGACTGCTCACCACGTAACAGGCTAATTAATTAAGAGACAAATGGTTGGGGACAGGAATAATGATTTTATTCAGAAAGCCAGAAGACTGAGAGGATGGTGTACTAGTGTCTCAAAGAACCATTTTGCCTGAGTTAGAATGCAGGTTTCTTTTATACTATTATAAGAGGGGAAGAAGGTGAAGGTGAAGTTGCTCAGTTGTGTCCGACTCTTTGAGACCCCATGGACTGTAACCTACTAGGCTTCTCCATCCATGGGATTCTCCAGGCAAGAAGACTGGAGTGGGTTGCCATTTCCTCCTCCAGGGGATCTTCCCGACCCAGGGATCGAACCCAGGTCTCCCGCATTGGAGGCAGACGCTTTAACATCTGAGCCACCAGGGAAGCCACATAAGAGAGGAGGTAAACTCAAACATTTCCTGGTTCCTCTCAGTCTCCTGAAGAAATATATTAATTTCTTCTTTCCTGCAGTCATTCACCAGCAGATCTGGTCTGGATATTTCCTGTGAGGTAAATAAAGATATTTTAGCCTAATGCTCATTACCTGGGAGTCAGTGTTCCCATAGAGGGACTGTTACACATAATCTAAGCTTATAGGAAAAAAATCTCTTTCAGAGAAGGTTTTTCCCTATTACAAGAGGTTGGGTGGGGCCCACTGGGGTTGGAGCAGTGTAGTTGATAGCTGTTCTCTTTTCTTTTCCTATTGGGTTCCAAATGGATGAGTAATCCATTTTCAAACTTAGGGAAAATTAAGACATGGGCACTTAGCCAGTGGATGTTCTACCTTTAGAGAGTAATTTGAAATGATCCAAAAATGAATTCTGAAAAATATAAAACTGACTGGGAAGCTACTCTCAGGGACAGGAGAAGCTATGGTATCAGGAATGGAGAGGAGGCAGTGACTGAAGCACAGGAGGAATCTTGCCAGAAGTGGAATCTGACAGACCCTTCACCACGGTGGGACTCTGCTGCTCAAAGCCACTGATTTTTGCTTGTTCTCCAAATCTCAGTTTCCAACCTCTATGTTTACTTTCTGAGTTACCCAATAACGTACTGGTACACTTCTCTATTAAGAAAGCCACACCTGCAAATAGAACCCTGACACTAACTCCTCCTCAGATCTAACATCACAGCAAACACTCTGATGATTCTGACCAAGGTGCCCTGTGGAATTCAGTTTGAGAATTATTGTTCTTAAGTGGATCACAGAACTATTGTTTTGAAATAGTTCAATACTGTACTGTTCAAATTCGCCAGCCATTTTTTTTTTCTTTTTACTGAGATCTGTTCACTCAATCTTGAGAACCTTTTAAAAAGTGTTAACTTTGTCATGTTCAGGAAGACATGGTTTTTCTGGAGACAGTCACACATTTTGGAGGTGGAAGGGTGGGAGGCAGACAGAACTTTCTTCCCCCGCTTTCCTCAACTCTGATCATTTATTCAGGTCAGAATATTAAAGTTTCCTGCTTTCTAAACTACCACATTTTATATTAACAGAAAAAAGCCTGAATCAACGAAAACTACAAAAAAGAATACAATCTTCTGATAAGATTTTGGTCATCAATATTAGTCATATCCCCTGGAAGATAGAAATTTGGGAGCAATAAAATTTTATTTCTGAGTGAATCACAAGTTTCCTACATTCTCCCCAGGAACCCCTTTCTCCTCCTTCAAAAGATTTCAACTTTTTAAAATCCAGAGACTTTTGAAACCCAAATACAGTGAATTTGGCAATGTTTTATCGGTCAGTCTCTGTGAACCACTAACTTCACTGACTCCGAAAACCTCAGTCCACTGGGTCGCAGAGTTGGACACATAGTATGTGTTCAGTCGCTCAGTCGAGTCTGACTGTTGGCAACCCCATGGACTGTAGCCTGCCAGACTCCTCTGTCCATGGAATTCTCCAGGCAAGAACACTGGAGTGCATAGCCATTTCCTTCTCCAGGGATCTAACCTGGGGACTGAGGTTTCTTCCTATTGCAGACAGATTCTTCACTGTCTGAGCCACTAGGGAAGCCCATATATACTGTTTTTCTAGTGTAACTCTAATAATGCAACGAATAGCATAGTCCAATACTGGACAATGACCATAACTCCTATAGGGAATTGATGCATTCGTGTAAAATTACATACTACTTCATTATCCACACAGTGTTTCAAAACAACCAACAAGCCTTATAAGTGGGACTCAGTTTCCTCATGTGTGAAATGAATTGGTTGCAATCAGCAATTTCCCTGGTCCATTCTAGTTCTAACATTCTATTGTTTATATAAAAACTAACAGAAGTTCACTGTAAATATCCTTATTTCTTATTTAAAATGATTAATAACTTCATTAGTTTATCATATAGTAAACTGTTATCTGATTGTTTTTTAAAAACACAAATCCTAATTTTCCATTTCCAAGTGGACTTAAGTTAGAGTTCAGAGATTTTTGTATTGCAATCCTGTGCATTATAATTATTCATTTTATTGCCACTAAATATTCAAAGGTGATATGTTTTCAAAGAGCAAGTTATACAGCACACCTAACAGAATGCTAAGAAATCAAGTCACTAAACCATTACAGTGAGCCCTCAATTTTCTGGCAGTGGTAGTAAAATTGGTCATTTAGTGTAACTGAATTTCTAAGTTAATAGAATCATTACCTACCAGGTAATCCATTAGAAGAACTGTGCTACATTCAATTAACAGATACTTTTAGTGAGAACAAACCAATTTACATGTTTATGAAAAATTAAATAAAATTTAGAATAAGGTAAAAGGGTAGGAAACATGTCTTTATGAGAAATTGTTTAGTTGTTTTTTAACAGACTTTATATTTTTTAGAGCAGTTTTAGGGTAACAGCAAAATTGAGTGAAAAGTCAGAGATTTTCCTCATATACCCTGACCTCACACAGGGCATAGCCTCCCTCATCATCCACCTCCCTCTCTAAAGTGGTACATTTATTACAATTTATTAACCTACATCGGACTTCCCAGGTGGCACAGTGGTAAAGAATCTGCTTGTCAATGCAGGAGATGCAAGAGATGCAGGATCAATCCTTGGGTGGGGAAGATCCCCTGGAGGAGGAAATGGCAACCCACTCCAGTATTCTTGCCTGGAAAATTCCATGGGCAGAAGAGCCTGTAGGCTACAGTCCATGGGTTCACAAAGAGTCAGACATGACTGAGCGACTAAGCACAGAGCACATGAACCCACACTGACAAATCTTCGTCATCCAAAGTCCACAGTTTACACTCGGGTTCACTGCTGGTGCTACCCATTTAATGGCGTGGACAAATGTGTAAGGACATGTGTCCATCACTGTCATACAGAGTATTGTCATTGCCCGAGACATCCTCTGTGCTCATCTATTCTTCCCTCTTTTCTTCTAACCTCTTGCAACCAATTTTGCCTTTTTCAGAATGTTTTGCAGTTAAAATTGTCTGGTATGAAGTCTTCTCATGTTTGTAGAGGGCCTAGACCACCACTGGGGCCTCCTCACTCCAGTTCCAGAATCTTCACTGGACAAGGGTTTGGTGGTAATACAGCCCATCAGCTCAAGCCAGTGGACAGTTGCTCTGTGGGTTAGAGAAAACATACATTTTCAATATCATTCAGGAGTCAAAGCCACTTAAGCATTATCCAGTGGAATATACTGAGATCAGATCACTATCTACTTTTGATTAAAGCCCTCAGACCAAGTGAAGTTGTATGTTAAGTTGTAGACTTCTGTCCATAAAAGAGGCAAATAATTTCTGTCTTGTAGAACAGATAACTCCAAAGATTATAGTCTATTACACTTCAATACATTCACTTGTTTTGAATATAAGCCAGAAATATTCATAACTTCCCCGATCAAATCGTGCATGCACACACACCCACACACACACACACACACCTTCACACACAGACTTTCTTTATCAGATGCTCTTTGAACTGGTTGTACTGTCTTATCAATTCTCTCATTAATTAATGAGCTGGACAAAATTTCTGACACATGTTCATTTTATATTTGTGTGAGAGTTATCATGCTGCCTTTTTGAAAAATAGAATTTAAAATTCACTCACTACAAATGCCTGAAACACGTAACATGTTCAAGTCATGGTGTTGTGAGCCAAGTGGAACCGACAAATGAAAGTCATTCCCAGCCCTAGAGAATCTCACAATCTAATCCAAGAGCTAACTTGAGAGCAGAGATAAGTGCACTGGCCGGGGTTGATGAAACTGCCAACGAACTGAAGGAATCTTACTTGTCCTGTCAGGATTTTTTAAAAAAGGATGATTTCAAAAAGAAACGGCAATTGGACCTAACATTTAAATATATAGTGGACTTTCAGAGTTTAGAGATATAAGGTTAATTTCTAAGATCAGCACATAATATAAAAATCACCCATAAGCAAAATAACCCTACAGGAGACATGTATATTCAACCACAAAGTGCATTTTGTATATATAACCCTGCATGGTACTAAGAATGTAAGGATGTCTAATGTACATAGTAATGTAGGGGATGTAATCTCAGCCACAAACTATATTCAGTTATCTAATCTCTTAAATGTTTTGTTACCAGAAAAACGTGAATAAAGTTATGACTTTTTCTGACCATAGTTATCATTTATTTCTATAAACTATTCCTTTAACTCTTTTCTATAGACCAATACTTTTACCTCTTCATTAGGCATTGTTCCTCTATAAATGGCTCTGCAAATAAAGGCTATCACAACCAATTTCATGGCCAACTGAACCAAACATCTCATTTCTTCATTAATGGTCAGGGAGATATTAAAATTACTCACATAATGATTCCCATTGGCTCCAGCCGTCAGACATTTACTAATTCAGATTTGACTGCATTCGTTGCCTAGATCACACACTTGCCTTACCAATCAGAAAGGAAAGACTCACAAGCTCCGTGAGTCTTTAGGTTGTGGTTTGCAATTTCTTTTGAGCTTGTGTGTTGAACTGGGAAAGGAATAATGTTTGCATTTCTCTAAGCACGTTTTTTTGAACTTAGAGAAGTTAAAAGTGTTCCTGTACCATGGAACTCCACTGTTACAGAGAAGATAGAAAAATATATACAATATAAGCAAAGGGAATGGTATAAGCAATAGCAAGTGACTTAAATCTATAAGGTAAGTTTGAGGAACTGGGAACTAGGAACTTGAATTCGGTGTAATCATCTTTCTCTTTTTCTTTTCCAGCTTTATTTTGTGAAGCTGGAGAAGAAAATAAAGGTCTGTTTTGTGATTACTGATATACCAAAATGATTGATATTTAGCATTGTGTAAGTTTAATGTGTATAACATGCACATTTATTTATACATTGTAAAAGGATTGCCATGGTCGTGTTCATTAATAGCTCCATCACCTCATATAATTATCGACTCTATTATCAACTTCCAAGCATACGACGCAGTTTTGTTGACTATAATGACCATGACGTACATTAGATCCCCAGAGCTTATTCATCTCTGCTAGAACTTAGTAGCCCATGACCAACTTCTCTCCCTTTTCCTCACCCCAAGACCCTGGTAACCACTATTTATCATCTGTTTCTGTGAGTACAGCTTTGTTAGATTTCATATGTGAATAATAGCATACATAATTTGTCTTTTTCTAATCTGAATTATTTGACTTAACATAATGCCTTCAGGGTTTAACTATGTTGTAAAAAAGCTGGGTTTCCCTCTTTCTCATGGTTGAGAGAGAAGGAATATTTTAAACACTATATCAAGTTAATGTATGGCAAAACCAATACAATAGTGTAAATAAAATAAAA
>SJYQ01000970.1:100095-127566 GCA_006410935.1 Redunca redunca
CAACATTCAGAAAACTAAGATCATGGCATCTGGTCCCATCACTTCATGAGAAATAGATGGGGAAACAGTGGAAACAGTGTCAGACTTTATTTTGGGGGGCTCCAAAATCACTGCAGATGGTGATTGCAGCCATGAAATTGAAAGACGCTTACTCCTTGGAAGGAAATTTGTGACCAACTAAGATAACATATTAAAAAGCAGAGATATTACTTTGCCAACAAAGGTGTGTCTAGTCAAGGCTGTGGTTTTTCCAGTGGTCATGTATGGATATGAGAGTTGGACTGTGAAGAAGGCTGTGCACCGAAGAATTGATGCTTTTGAACTGTGATGTTGGAGAAGACTCTTGAGAGTTCCTTGGACTGCAAGGAGATCCAACCAGTCCATCCTAAAGGAGATCAGTCCTAGGTGTTTATTGGAAGGACTGATGTTGAAGCTGAAACTCCAGTACTTTGGCCACCGCATGCGAAGAGTTGACTCATTGGAAAAGACTCTGATGCTGGGAGGGATTGGGGGCAGGAGGAAAAGGAGACCACAAAGGATGAGATGGCTGGATGGCATCACTGACTCGATGGACATGAGTTTGAGTGAACTCTGGGAGTTGGTGATGGATAGGGAGGCCTGGCATGCTGCGGTTCATGGGGTCACAAAGAGTCGGACACGACTGAGCAACTGAACTGAACTGATATATTCTATATTAACATATATTAAAATGATAATTTTTATATGTTAGCCCCACAGATGAATAATATTCCACTGTGTGTATATATATGTATTTTTTTCTTCTTCACCATATCACATCTTTATTTATTCATAGATGGACACTTAGGTTGTTTCCCTATATTGGCTATTATGAACATGCTCTGATGAACGTGGGTGTGCAGGTATCTCTTGAGGATCATGTTTCATTTCCTTTGCATATATATATATATATATATATATATCTCCAGAAGTGCAATTGCTATATTATATGGTAGTTCTAGGGCTTCCCTGGTGGCTCAGAAGTTAAAGCGTCTGCCTGCAATGCAGGAGACCTGAGTTCTATCCCTGGGTGGGGAAGATCCCCTGGAGAAGGAAATGGCAACCCACTCCAGTATTCTTGCCTGGAGAATCCATGGACTTTCCCATGGTAATTCTACCTTTAATTTTTAGAGGAACCTCTATATTGTTTTCATAGAGTCTATAAATTCCCACTAAGGCACAAGAGCTTCTTTTTCTCCACACAATTGCTAACACTTATTGTTTCTTTTCGAGGATAGCCATTCCAGTCATTGTGAGGTAGTATATATGAAACCACAAATATTTTTTTTACAAAAAGAAGTAAAGTCTCTATTGCTTCCTTTTCTTAAAAATCGTAGTCACTGAAATGCTAGCTCCATAGATTACCCTATAATCCACTGTTGTATTCCTGATCCTCAGCCTGTCAAAGGCTCCAAGCCATGCCTTTCTGCCTAGCATTTCAGAATGTGCACCTTATGAAAAGACAGGAGGCTAAGGGCAGAGGGTCTGGCTCTTCTCAAGACATTTCTGTTTTCCCTATATCTTAGCTTCCTTGAACTCCTGACTTTCAGAGTTACTCTCTGCTTGCTCTTGGATCTGATGTTTTTGTCTTATTGTATCTGAATTTCAAAAGTCTTAGCTGAAGAGATGTTCTGATACAAGTTATTCTTTCATATCCTGAAGCAAAAAATGAGAAAATCACTCAATAATTTATTGGTGATTGCAGTGGTTTGAATAATGGTCCTCGAAAAGGTTTATCTACCTAGAACCTCAGAATGTGACCTTATTTGGAATGAAGGTCTTGACAGATCTAATTAAGACAAGGGTCTTGAAATGAGATCATCTTGGCTTCAGTTCAGTTCAGTCGCTCAGTCGTGTCCGACTCTTTGCGACCCCATGAATTGCAGCAGCCAGGCCTCCCTGTCCAACACCAACTCCCGGAGTTCACTCAGACTCGTGGGTCCTAAATCCAGTGACTGATGTCCTTGGAAGAAAGAGACAGAAAAGAAAACAGAAACACTGCAGAGGAGGCCCTTTGAAATGGAGGCAGAAACTGGAGTGATGCCTCCAAACCATGGCAACCCTGGAGTCAGCAGAACCTCGAAGAAAAGCATAATTTCCCTCCGCAGTCTTTGCATGAAGCACCTTCTCATCAACACCTTGATTCCAGACAGTGGCCTCCACAGCTGTGACGGAATATATTTCTGTTGTTTTAAAGCATGAAGTTTCTGGTAATTTATTATGGCAGCCCTAGGAAACTAATGTGGTGACAAATTGTGCGGTTTTAATTTATGATCAATGAAATGTAAACACCGTACCCCTACATGACAAAAGCACTTAGAGTCACTACTAATTAGATTTACCAGTTTATGTATTAACAAGATCATATTGTGTCAAAAATATTGGAAACGCAGATTTAATTCAGTTCTCTCATTTGACAAATGAGGGATCCATGGGCCTCAGAAAGAAAGGGATTTTCATTTAGAGTTTTAAATTGCCACCTCCCATGCAACATTTTGATACCAGATCCTGCCCGGCCTATTGGTGATTATTGATCTACCGGTGCAGTCACACAGTATTTGAAGTCTTTATCTTCTCTCTAAAAGCCTAAGTCAGGCAGTGTGCACGTGTGTTAGTCATTCAGTTGTGTCTGACTCTGTGTGATTCTATAGGCTTTAGCCTGCCAGGGTCCTCTGTCCATGGAATTCTCCAGGCAAAACCCTGGAGTGGAGAGGAATTTCCTTCTCCAGGGGATCTTCCTGACCCAGGACCGAACCTGGCTTTCCTACATTGCGGCTGATTCCTTACAATCTGAGCCACCAGGGAAGCCCTCACCTAGCAGGCAAGCCAGGTAGTACCTCACTGTAAATTCCCCAGCTCTGAAAAAAAAAAAAAAAAAAAATTCCCCAGCTCTGATTCAGTGTGATGATAAGGGATGAGGCACAGGTCAGCTGTGCAAGACTGCTTCCTATTGTATTTGAAAAGTGAAAATACCCTTCAGATAACCCTTTGGCTTTGTAGGAAGTTAAGCCACCACCACTTCATTTCTTCTAGCCCTTTTTTGTCTCATTAGGGTATCTGTTGTCACCAGTATAGTCCATTTACCTTTCTAAACAATTATCTAGTTATAACCAACTTCTTCCCTTGGACTGTAAGGACATCCAACCAGTCGATCTTAAGGGAAATCAGCCCTGAATACTCAATGGAAGGACTGGTGCTGAGGCTGCTGCTGCTGCTGTTGCTGCTAAGTCGCTTCAGTTGTGACTGACTCTGTGCGACCCCATAGACAGCAGCCCACCAGGCTCCCCCATCCCTGGGATTCTCCAGGCAAGAACACTGGAGTGGATGATGCTGAGGCTGAAACTCCAGTATTTTGCTCATCTGATATGAACAGCTGACTCATTGGAAAAGACCCTGATGCTGGGAAAGATTGGGGGCAGAAGAAGAGGGGAGCATCAGAGGATGACAATGCTGGATAGTATCACCAAGGCAATGGACATGAACTTGGGCAAACTTCAGGAAATTATGAGGGGCAGGGAAGGCTGGTGGGCAACAGTCCATGGGATCACAGAGAGTCGGATAGGACCAAGCGACTGAACAACAAACAACTTGTAGTAGGTTTCCAAACACATAGCATTTTTATGACTCTGAGAGTCTCCTCTGTACAACCAACACTCTTCCACTTGGTTAGACCATGCATACTCTTTAAAACTATCTAGTCAAAGCTATGGTTTTTCCAATGGTCATGAATGGATGTGAGAGTTGGACTGTGAAGAAAGCTGAGTGCCGAGGAATTGATGCCTTTGAAGTGTGGTGTTGGAGAAGACTCTTGAGAGTCCCTTGGACTGCAAGGAGATCCAACCAGTCCATTCTGAAGGAGATCAGCCCTGGGATTTCTTTGGGAGGAATGATGCTAAAGCTGAAACTCCAGTACTTTGGCCACCTCATGCGAAGAGTTGACTCATTGGAAAAGACTCTGATGCTGGATGCTGGGAGGGATTGGGGGCAGGAGGAGAAGGGGACGACAGAGGATGAGATGGCTGGACGGCATCACTGACTCGATAGATGTGAGTCTGAGTGAAGTCCGGGAGTTGGTGATGGACAGGGAGGCCTGGCGTGCTGCGATTCATGGGGTCGCAAAGAGTCGGACACGACTGAGCGACTGAACTGAACAGCAAGAAATCATACACTACTTACCTTTGAAAATGTTAATATCTGGCAATAAATTTATACTGAATTAAACAGAACAAGAATGGAGAAGTAAGCAAGGTACCACTGTCTGCAGGGCAGTCTGTAGGACTACTACCTGGACTACTATTCTGGCTGATGGTGAAACTAACAAACCACACAACTCCAGGCGCTGCATCTAACACGCTAGTTCACTGAAATGAGTACCATAGGGTCATTTGGTGCACAAACGATATGTTTATACAGGGAAGTTGTGGCAGCTTCTTGCTCTCAGACTCACAGAGAAGATCATCCTTTCTACTTTCTCTAGTCCAAAATCCATCATCAGATCCTGTACAGAATTCTTCATAGTAACAATATTTTGTTGAGAACTGACATAGTCGTAGACCTTTTTTACATATTGTTTCATTTACACTTTAGTACAATCTAATTTGTCTTCCTTCTTGATTCAGACAGTAAAGAATCTGCCTATAATGCAGGAGACCTAGCTTTGATCCCTGGGTGGGGAAGAACCCCTGGAGAAGGAAATGGCTACCATTATTACTCGTATTCTTGCCTGGAGAATTTGTTAATATCTTACAAATAAAGAAACAGAATTTGAGAATGATTAAATAAATCCAGGATTCATAGCTGTGAATTCCTGACATTAAAACATACCAGGTTTTCTGCTACATCATACTTTTTGCCCATAATTTTCATGGAACATGTTTGACTTATATTGTTTTTCTGATTTTAAACCTTCTAATTTATGTCTATGTTATAAAAAGGTGATAAGCATGTAGTATTCAGGAATATGCACTTTCCAGCGTATCCCTTAGGTCAAAGGTACATATTATTCTGGTGTAATTAACATGGTGAATGATCTTTTGTTAGTGGCAATGTGATAAATATCAATATCCTGGAAATTAAAAAATATATATATAATCTATTTTTTTCAAGTTCTTCCTAAAACATTCAGATCCAAAGATCCAAAAGGTTTTCTTTGTTTTTCTCTAAATTTAAATTCAAGGGGAAAGATTTTTTCTTGGTTTTCCACCTTTTTTTTTTTTTCTGGACTGGACATATCCCATTTAGAATAGTTTCATTGTGTGTCTGTCAGTACTTTTACTTTTGAAATACCATTTTTATTATTTCATCCAGCCTTGCAATATGATCCTAGTTTCTTTTTCTGCTGCTGATTATTTTACAATAGGCTGAGCAGTTGTCAACTACTTGCTCCCTGACTTCTGTTTAGTTTCTGGATAAAAAAGATGCTCTGTTGGCACCTCTCTGGGACCTTCTAGGTTCCCTATGGCAAAGCAAAATTTTAGTCCTCAGATGTTTCTTTACAGTTAGTGAAGTATAACTTACTGACTTGAGGGGAAAAGGCTTAAGAAGGCTTATCCAAAAGACACACAAGATTCCTCAAACATCAAAGAACTCTTAAAAGGTAATGTGTTGATGAATAAAATGCAATGAATCACAAAGTTGCTTGAATCTTATTTAAAATGCATGTAGATTTTAAAAAGGCAAAGTGACTGTGACTGAAAAAATATTTTTGATCACTTCACATGAAAATACATTACCAATATGTAGCTCATTTAAATTGAGTTCTCAAATAAATTCTTATTACCCAAATTATCCCTGTTCATCTGTTACTTGAGGTATTTTGCAGTCTACTAATGAGCTAGAAAAATTTAGCTGTCAAGTTAATAAGCACGACCTTTGAACTCATGGAGTTTTAAAATTATTTTG
Organism: Redunca redunca; assembly: GCA_006410935.1. NCBI lineage: Eukaryota > Metazoa > Chordata > Mammalia > Artiodactyla > Bovidae > Redunca > Redunca redunca. The sequence goes on from SJYQ01000970.1 coordinate 106,015, forward strand.
TGAAATTATTGAAGAAATTGATTTGAAGAAATCAGACCAGCAATTTAACATCACCATTGGCTGATCCCTAAAGAACTTTCCAGTCTTTTGTGTAGTGTCTGCTCTAGATAATTTTGCTTTTAAGAACTTCTTGTACAGTAATTGGATTATTGGTTCTTTTGGACCAGGTTATCTCTAATGCATTTGTAGAGAATGATTTTTCTTTCGAGCTCTTTCCTGGAACAGCCAGCCAAGCACAGTTTCCAGCTCTGTTGTCCACATCCATGTATCTTTATACGGATAACAATGGCTTCAGGATTTCAGTGGGGCCGAAATTGTCCATTTCCTCAGCTCTCCTTTCCAAGCAGAATAGAGGTGCTATTGAAAGTTCTTTGGCGAGACTGAGAAGTAGAGATGCTTGTACTTTTTGAACTTACTTTTTTCGTGTTACATGATCTTATCCTTTTGTACCGATATTATTAAAGAAGTCAATAAGTTCTTCTGCTATAGATTGCTCTAAATGACTTTTTCCACTCTAAAATTGTATTCTTCCTGATGTCAGACATCTACATCTTTTATTTTCCTTACCAATATCTTACCATTTTAAAGGTGTTTATGAATTGTACTTATATATATTTTCTTTTAAAACAGTGGTCTTTAATTTCACTTAAAAAAAAATGGTAACAGATGTACTGCCTGTGCAATTTCTCTTTCTTGTGTATGTGGACAATTTCATCTAGTATCTACAAATAGAATACTTTCTGGTAGTTTCTTCATTTATCAACTGAATTCTTCAAAAACTAAGGAAGTTCANCTATTGTATACCTTATTTTATATGTTTCATTGTTTTCTAAAGTTATATATGTAGTTAAGTTTAATCTTAAAGTAAAATAAAGCACTATGTTTTTAATAGAGTTTCAAACTCTTAATAAAATTTCTGGAGAGCTGATTTAAGAAAATAGATTTGAAAACTGAACATAAATTTTAGGCATATATAATTTTAAGGTAGAGTATATATGATAAATTCTTCTTGAATTGAACATTATTCTCTCTGAATGCTGGTTCAAATTCAACTTATTCTCAACATTAGCCAGAGCTTGAATTGACATTTTTATGAATACCTGTATTGTGGTAATTTTGAGATTACCTATAAATGGCTCCTTTATATTTAATTTTGTCAAGCACAAGCAAGGACTTTGCTAATTAACTAGGCTTATGAAGTATTACTCACACCCTTTTATTTCTGATAATTGCTGATCTTTAGAGATGCTTAAATTAGTTGCAAAATTAGTAATTTTCTATTTATATTTCCCACATTTCACAGTAAATGAATAAGCTTCAAGTTAGCTGAATTTCAGGTTTCAGTAGAGATAAATTTTGGTACAGATAAAGTGAAAAGGGGGGGAATGAGATGCAGACTTTCAGAAAAGCAAGCATGAAATACATTTATGTAAATGCTGGTGCCATGATGAGAACTACATAATCATGAAGTTAGAAGGGAAGTTAATGATAATCAAATTCAATGCCTTCATTTAACCAGTGATGAAAATTATGCCTGAGAAGTTTTAACAACTGCCCATGATCACACACCTAGCTACCATTTAAACTGGCCTGAAATTCAGATCTGTAACATTGTGGCTTTTCTACTTCCACTAAGTGTTCTAGAAATTATAGGTAAAAGATGAGAAATTTAACTGAACAGAGAGTGTGTGCCTCTTCTTATTCTTACGTTATAATTTCTTTCATGACCCTCAGCTAAGTTTCAAAGTAACAGTACCTGGAAAAATTTTTGAAGCTTAGAGAGTCCTCAGAATATATCATACCTATCAGTACCTGCCATCTTGACATGACAGTGATTTTAATGTATATATGTTTAATCTGCTTATCATAAGTCTTGGATTCACCTTCATTATGTTCAGAAGTTAATTCCATAATTTGTCTCTGGGTCTAGATTTAAATGGAATTTCTACATTGAATCAAACAGAATCATCCATTTCCATTATTCTAGTATAAAGTAGGTCTCCTAAATGACTAAGGTAAGTTGATATTACACTCATCTCACACGTTAGCAAAGTAATGCTCAAAATTCTCCAAGCCAGGCTTCAACAGTACATGAACCATAAACTTCCAGATGTTCAAGCTGGATTTAGAAAAGGCAGACGAACCAGAGATCAAATTGGCAACATCCATTGGCTCATTTGAAAAGCAAGAGAGTTCCAGAAAAACATCTACTTCTGCTTTATTGACTACACTAAAGCCTTTGACTGTGTAGATCACAGCAAATGGTGGAAAATTCTTAAAGAGATGCAAATACCAGACCACCTGACCTGCCTCCTGAGAAATCTGTATGTAGGTCAAGAAGCAATAGTTAGAACTGGACATGGAACAACAGTCTGGTTCTAACTTAGGAAAGAAGTACGTCAAGGCTGTATATGGAATCAAGATTGCTGGGAGAAATATCAATAACCTCAGATATGCAGATGATACCACCTTTATGGCAGAAAATGAAAAAGAACTAAAGAGCCTCTTGATGAAAGTGAAAGAGGAGGGTGAAAATGTTGGCTTAAAACTCAGCATTCAGAAAACTAAGATCATGGCATCCAGTCCCATCACTTCATGGCAAATAGATGGGGAAAAAATGGAAACAGTGACAAACTTTATTTTTTTGAGCTCCAAAATGACTGCAGATGGTGACTACAGCCATGATTTTAAGAAACACTTGCTGCTTGGAAGAAAAGCTATGACAAACCTAGACAACATACAGAAAAGCAGAGACATTACTTTGTCAACAAAGGTCAGTTTGGTCAAAGCTATGGTTCTTCCAGTATCATGTATGGATGTGAGAGTTGGACTGTAAAGAAAGCTGAGCACCAAAGAACTGATGTTTTTGAACTGTGGTGTTGGAGAAGACTCTTGAGAGTTCCTTGGACTGAAAGGAGATCCAACCAGTCTATCCTAAAGGAAATCAGTCCTGAATATTCATTGGAAAGACTGATGCTGAAGCTGAAGCTCCAATACTTTATCTATCTGATGTGAAGAGCTGACTCATTGGAAAAGACCCTGATGCTGGGAAAGACTGAGGGCAGGAGAAGGGAACGACAGAGGATGAGATGGTTGGATGGCATCACCAATGCGATGGACAGGAGTTTAAGTAAGCTCCTGGAGCTGGTGATGGGCAGGGAAGCCTGGTGTGCTGCAGTCCTTGGGGTCTCAAAGAGTCGGAAATGACTGAGTGACTGGCCTGGACTGAACTGAAGTTGATATATTACCCACGTCTGTAAACTCTTTGACCTCTGAGCATGTTGAATAGATATTACTTAATAATAACAATCACAAATGGTTGACTCAACATCATGAATCTCAAATAGAGGATTTCATAGTCTCTCAGTTCAGTTCAGTTCAGTTCAGTCGCTCAGTCGTGTCCGACTCTTTGCGACCCCATGAATTGCAGCACACGAGGCCTCCCTGTCCATCAGCAACTCCCAGAGTTCACTCAGACTCACGTCCATTGAGTCAGTGATGCCATCCAGCCATCTCATCCTCTGTCGTCCTCTTCTCCTCCTGCCCCCAATCCCTCCCAGCATCAGAGTCTTTTCCAATGAGTCAACTCTTCACATGAGGTGGCCAAAGTACTGGAGTTTCAGCTTCAGCATCATTCCTTCCAAAGAAATCCCAGTAGGATTCTCTGATATCTTTCAGATTGTAGCACCATGAAAGTGAAAGTATTAGTCACTTAGTCGTGTCCAACTTTTGCAACCTCATGGAACTATAGCCCACCAGGCTCCTCTGTCCATGTAATTCTCCAGGTGAGAATACTGGAGTGGGTAGTCATCCCCTTCTCCAGATGATCTTCCTGACCCAGGGATTGAACCTGGGCCTCCGGCATTGCAGGCAGATTCCTCACTGTCTGAGCCACGGGGGAACCAACCTGCCACCACATGTGGTAGTATTTATCACAAGTAGCATATATCACAGTATCAGGTAAATTCCAAAATGTTTTGCATTGTTTGCATTGTCTTGTTAGCTGCAAAAAATTGAAACTCTAATTGGCAGTCAACCTTCTGATTAAAGATTGAATTGTTAGGAGTTTACACGGAAGTATAAATATTAACATAGACACAGAAAAGTGCTCATATAATAGATGTACTCTTCAAAGGGTTTTCTCAAACTGCAAAACTGTGGAAGCAATGCCCAGATCAAGAATCACTATTCATATATTTTCCCAGGAGTGGGATTTCAGGGTCATACGGCAGCTTTACGTTTAGTTGTGTTTTTGTTTTTTTTGTTGTTGTTGTTGTTGTTGTTCTTTTTTTTTTCTTAAGGAACCTTCATGCTCTTCTCCATAGTAGCTGTACCAATTTACATTCCCACCGACAATGTAGGAAAAGTTCCCTTTCTCCACACCTTCTCCAGCACTTATTGCTTGTGGATTTTTACAGTTTTATTGAATTATTTATTTTGGTTGCACTGGGTCTCCATTGCTATGCAGGCTTTCTCTAGTTGCTATGAGCAGGGGCCACTCTTCGCCATTGTGCATGGGCCTCTCATCGCAGGGGCTTGTCTTATTGCAGAGCACAGGCTCTGGGGTGCACAGGCTTCATTAGCTGCAGCAGATGGGTTTTAGTTATTGCACTGCCTATGGGACCTTCTTGGATCAGGGAGCAAACCCATGTCCCCTGCGCTAGCAGGCAGATTCTTATCCACAGAGCCACCAGGGAAGTCCTTGTTTGTGGATTTTTTTTCTTTTTTTTTAATTTTTATTTTTACTTTATTTTACTTTACAATACTGTATTGGTTTTGCCATACATTGACATGAATCCACCACGGGTGTACATGAGTTCCCAAAAATGAACCCCCCTCCCACCTCCCTCCCCATAACATCATCCCCGTGCACCAGCCCCAAGCATCCTGTATCCTGCATCAAACATAGACTGGCGATTCGTTTCTTACCTGATAGTATACATGTTTCAACGCCATTCTCCCAAATCATCCCACCCTCTCCCTCTCCCTCAGAGTCCAAAAGTCCACCCTACACATCTGTGTCTCTTTTGCTGTCTCGCATACAGGGTTATCATTACCATCTTTCTAAATTCCATATATATGTGTTAGTATACTGTATTGGTGTTTTTCTTTCTGGCTTACTTCACTCTGTTTATAATAGCCAGGACATGGAGATAACCTAGATGTCCATCAGCAGATGAATGGATAAGAAGGCTGTGTACATATACACAATGGAGTATTACTCAGCCATTAAAAAGAATACATTTTTCTTTTTTTTATGATAGCCATTCTGGCTGATGTGAGGTGATATCTCACTGTAGATTTGATTTGCATTTCTCTAAAATTTACAGTGTTGATCATCTTTTCATGTGCCTCTTGGCCATCTCTGTCTTCAGAAATGTCTATACAGGCCTCCTGTCCATTTGTTGATTGGGTTGTTTGTTTTGGTGCTGTTAAGCATCATGAAAGTGGAGGTGAAAGTCGCTCAGTCGTGTCCAACTCCTTGAGACCCCATGGACTGTACAGTCCATGGTGTTCTCTAGGCCAGAATGCTGGAGTGGGTAGCCTTTCCCTTCTCCAGGGGATCTTCCCAACCCAGGGATGGAACTCAGGTTTCCTGCATTACAGGCTGATTCTTTACCAGCTGAGCCACAAGGGAAGCCCAAGAAAACGGAGTAGGTAGCCTTTCCCTTCTCCAGGGCATCTTCCTGACCCAGGTATCAAACCAGGGTCTCCTGCATTGCAGGCAGATTCTTTACCAACTGAGCTATCAGGGAAGTGTTTTCTAATTTTGGAAATGGATCTCATAGGTCACATCATCTGAAATATTTTCTCCCAATCTGTGGGTTGTCTTTTCATTTTGCTTATTGTTTCCCTTGCTATGCAAAAGCTTTTAAGTAGGTAATATTTGTTCATTTTTGTTTATATTTCCATTATTCCGGGAGATGGATTTTAAAAGACAGTACTGTGATTTATATCAGAGAGCATTCTGCCTATGTTTTTCTCTAGGAGTTTAAAGATACATGCACACCAATGTTCAGTGCAACACTGTTTACAATAGCCAAGAAATGGAAGCAACCTAAATGTCCATTGACGGAAGAATGGAAAAGGAAGATGCAGTATATTTATACAATGGGATATTAGCCACTAAAATGAATGAAATAATGCTATTTGCAGCAATATGGATGGACCTAGAGATTGTCACACTGAGTGAAGTCAGACAGAAAAGAAGAAGCATCATATGAAATTCCTTATATATGGATTCTAAAATGAAATGACACAAATGAGCTTACTTACAAAACAGAAAGAGACTCACAGAGAATGAACTTACAGTTGCCAGAGGGGAAAGACGGGAGGAGGGATAGTTAGGGAGTTTGGAATGGACATGTGCAGACTGCTGTTTTTAAAATGAATAACCAACAAGGACCTGTGTATAGCACATGGAACTCTGCTCAATGTTACATGGCAGCCTGGACAGGAGGGTAGTTTGGAGGAGAATGGATTCATGTCTATGTATGACTGAGGCCCTTTGTTGTTCACTTGAAAATATCACAACATTGTTAATCTATACCCCAGTACAAAATAAAAAGTATTTTTTTTAAAAAAAGAACCGCTATCCAGAAATTTATCTGTGCCCCTTCCAGACACGAACATCCTTTATCCCAAATCGGACATTACTTCCCTAAATCCTAACACCATAGATTATTTTCGCATCATTTGCATCTGTTGTGCTTGATATAAATGAAATTATGCATACTTTTATTTTGGGGTTCTTTTGCTTGACATTATGCTTTTTAGATTTATCCATTTTTTTTCATGTTAAGTGTAATCCATTCATTCTCATTGTTCTGTAGTATTTCACTGTGTGAATATGTCAATATATCAAAATATCCTTGCTTCTGCTAATGGATTTGATGACTTCTGATTTTAGGTTATTACTGACACTGATATTGTGAACATTCTAACATATATCTTGGGAAACAGAAGCCTATATTTCAATCAAGTACATACTCTGGGGTTAAAATGCCTGATCAGGTGAACATTCAGCTTCAGTTCAGGCTTAGTGTAGACTGAAAAATAATATTCCAAAGTAGTTATACCTATCTACAGTTCTGCAATATGAGCAAACAGTATGTTTTGGACGTTACCTTTTTGCCATTCAGATAAGGATATGTTTTTGCATACCCACACTGTGGATTTAAACTTCTCTTTCCCTGTACTGAAATTGAGTACTTTTTCGGGTTTATTTGTATCCTTTCTTTTGTAAAAATCTTTAGTTCTTTTGCCAGCTTTTGCATTGATGATCTGTAATTTCATATAGACTTATAGAAATCTTTGATATATTCTGGATAGGAATTCTTTGTCAGGTGGATGTATTGTGAATCTATTTTCCCACTTACATATTGTCTTCTCATTTAAGGTGTCTTCTGATGAAAAGAAAGATCTGATTTTTAGCATTTCCATTTATCAATTTATTTCTTTTATGGTTACTTGTTCTTGTGCCATACTTAGGAAGTCTACCCCAAGTTAATTCAGATATTCTTACTAAACTTTCTACTAATATATTTATAGTTTACTTTTTACATTTGGATCTGCAGCCCATTTGGAATATGTGTGTGTGTTCTGAGATAGGAGCCAAGATACATTTTTTTATATGAATATTCAGTTAACTCAGCACATTTTATATAAAATATTATACAATTTTATTTACACTTCCATGAAGTATTTTAAGTGTACTCACTTTAGGTTTGGACAGTTCAAAGCAGATTTAACTGACTCGATGGAAGTGAGTCTGAGTGAACTCTGGGAGTTGGTGATGGATAGGGAGGCCTGGCGTGCTGCGATTCATGGGGTCGCAAAGAGTCAGACATGACTGAGCGACTGAACTGAAGGAAAGGAATATAATAAATAATTAAATATTATTGTGACATTTTCCTTAGGAAGAAATATTTGCGATAATTGGGAGAATCTCAATGTCTAGAAACAAACACCAACTTTTTGCTTACTTTCAATTTTCATATAACAAGATAAAGCAATTTTATAATATTCTTATGTCCTGGCATTTAGATTTCTTTAGAAAGCTTCTATATATCCAACAGTTCCCAATATCTTTAAATTTATCATTAATCACTTTAAACTACATGTACTCCAGAGAAGAGGTAAGACTAATTTTCCCATCATTAATTCCTTTGATAATGTTTTCACATTTGACACTTTCAGGCACTAGGAGGAGGGATTAATATTACTCCAAATAAAATGTTCCTTTCTTTGGATTATCAGTTACAAAGAAAGTAGCATGGGCTTTCAATTTAGATGGATCTGTTTCTATTATGAATTTGGAGGGAAAATTATTTTTTGAGATTCATTTGTCTACTCTGTAAATGATAATAGTGCCTACCCTATAGCATTATTGTGATAATCAATACAAATCAGATGCAGTGTTTGTAAAACATCTCACCAAATAAGAAATGTGGAGGAAATAATCTCTTAAGAGAAAGAACATGTGAAAAAATGCAAATTGCTTGAGCTAAATAGCCAAATTGATAAAATCCAAATTCCACTTTGAATTTTCAGTTTAAAATAGCTTTGGCTGTTTGCTCATATTGCACGTTGCTCCTCCTCTCCAAAAATGCCTATAAAAATGCTGAAAATAATACAACTTGAAATACTGACAAAAGCTAAAATTCTCAAATTATCAATCATTGGACTTTAAGAAAACCAGTAAGAACTTCACTCATGTTTGCATCAGAAAGTTAAGAAAAATACTCCCCTTCGGCCCAATTCTCAAAAAGTTGGTAGCAATCAGAAAATTAGGCTCCCTCTGTTCAGTTTCTTGTTTTATGGTGTTGTGTCACATTGTATCACCTCACATCCCACGGAATCACAGCATGTCTGATCAGGTATGGCATCAGATGGTCCTGCACTGTTTGTATGAAGTAACTAGAGTAACAGTCTTGCCTGCTTGAGTCTTTAAACAGTGTCTTTTAACCTGGGTCTCCTAGGACTCAATAGGACAGACAGTGGGAAGACAGAAGGGAGATAGTTAGGATGAATTGAGCACACTGAATTCTGGGGGGTAAGGTACCCTTGGCTTCCCAGGATGAGCTAGTGGTAAAGACTCCACCTGCCATTGCAGAAGACACAGGGGATATGGGTTCAATGCCTGGGTGAGGAAGAGTCCCCGGAGGAGGGCAAGGCAACCCATTCTAGTATTCTTGCCTGGAGAATCCCATGGACAGAGGAGCCTGGCAGGCTACAGTCCATATGATCACAAAGAGTTGAACCCAAATGAAGTGACATAGACTATGGTTCACTTCACTTAACTTCAGTTGCTCAGTCGTGTCTGACTCTGCGACCCCATGAACTGCAGCACGCCAGGCCTCCCTGTCCATCACCAACCCCTGGTGTTTAACCAAGCTCATGTCTATCTAGTCAGTGATGCCATCCAGCCATCTCATCCTCTGTCATCCTCTTCTCCTCCTGCCCCCAATCCCTCCCAATACCAGGGTCTTTAGCAATGAGCCAACTCTTCTCATGAGGTGGCCAAATATTGGAGTTTCAGCTTCAGCATCAGTATTTCCAATGAGCATCCAGGACTGATCTCCTTTGGACTGGTTGGATCTCCTTGCAGTCCAAGGGACTCTCAAGTCTTCTCCAACACCACAGTTCAAAAGCATCAATTCCTCGGCGCTCAGCTTTCTTCACAGTCCAACTCTCACATCCATACATGACCACAGGAAAAACCATAGCCTTGACTAGACAGACCTTAGTTGGCAAAGTAATGTCTCTGCTTTTGAATATGCTGTCTAGGTTGGTCATAACTTTCCTTCCAAGGAGTAAGCAGCTTTTAATTTCATGGCTGTAGTCACCATCTGCAGTGATTTTGGAACCCCAAAAAATAAAGTCTGACACTGTTTCCATTGTTTCCTCATCTATTTCCCATGAAGTGATGGGACGAGATGCCATGGACTTAGTTTTCTGAATGTTGAGTTTTAAGCCAACTTTTTCACTTTCCTCTCTCACTTTCATCAAGAGGCTTTTTAGTTCCTCTTCACTTTCTGCCATAAGGGTGGTGTCATCTGCATATTTGAGGTTATTAAGATTTCTCCCGGCAATCTTGATTCCAGCTTGTGCTTCTTCCAGCCCAGCGTTTCTCATGATGTACTCGGCATATAAGCTAAATAAGCAGGGTGACAATATGCAGGCTTGACGTACTCCTTTTCCTATTTGGAACCTGTCTGTGGTTCCATGTCCACTTCTAACTGTTGCTTCCTGACCTGCATACACATTTCTCAGGGGGCAGGTCAGGTGGTTTGGTATTCCCTTCTCTTTCAGAATTTTCCACAGTTTCTTGTGATCCGCACAATCAAAGGCTTTGGCATAGTCAATAAAGCAGAAGTAGATGTTTTTCTAGAACTCTCTTGCTTTTTCCATGATCCAGCGGATGTTGGCAATTTGATCTCTGGTTCCTCTGCCTTTTCTAAAACCAGCTTGAACATCTGGAAGTTCACAGTTCACGTATTGCTGAAGCCTGGCTTGGAGAATTTTGAGCATTACTTTACTAGCATGTGAGATGAGTGCAATTGTGTGGTAGTTTGAGCATTCTTTGGCATTGCCTTTCTTTGAGATTAGAATGAAAACTGACTTTTTCCAGTCCTGTGGCCAATGCTGAGTTTTCCAAATTTGCTGGCATATTGAGTGCAGCATTTCCACAGCATCATCTTTCAGGGTTTGAAAGAGCTCTACTGGAATTCCAGCACCTCCACTAGCTTTGTTCATAGTGATGCTTTCTAAGACCCATTTGACTTCGCATTGTGGGGTGTCTGGCTCCAGGTGAGTGAACACACCATTGTGATTATGGATCATGAAGATCTTTTTTGTACAGTTCTTCTGTGTATTCTTGCGACCTCTTCTTAGTATCTTCTGCTTCTGTTAGGCCCATACCATTTCTGTCCTTTATCGAGCCCACCTTTGCATGAAATGTTCCCTTGGTATCTCTAATTTTCTTGAAGAGATCGCTAGTCTTTCCCATTCTTTTGTTTTCCTCTATTTCCTTGCATTGATGGCTGAGGAAGGCTTTCTTATCTCTCTTTGTTATTCTTTGGAACTATGCATTCAGATGCTTATATCTTTCCTTTTCTCCTTTGCTTTTCACTTCTCTTCTTTTCACAGCTATTTGTAAGGCCTCCTCAAACAGTCATTTTTCTTTTTTGCATTTCTTTTCCATGGGGATGGTCTTGATCCCTGTCTCCTGTACAATGTCCCGAACCTCCGTCCATAGTTCATTAGGCACTCTGTCTATCAGATCTAGTCCCTTAAATCTATTTCTCACTTCCACTGTATAATCATAAGGGGTTTGATTTAAGTCATACTTGCATGGTCTAGTGGTTTTCCCTACTTTTTTCAGTTTCAGTATGAATTTGGCAATAAGGAGTTCATGATCTGAGCCACAGTCAGCTCCCGGTCTTGTTTTTGCTGACTGTATAAAACTCTTAAGAGAAAGACCCTTGTCAGTATTATTTGTAAATTTTATTTTTCATAAATTACATTCACTCTCAGTGTCATAGAGCTAGGCATTAATTTGCCAAGTCAGTCCATTAGAAAGGTACTAGAAACATTCTTTCCAGATACCAAATATTGGAATAAAAGCTGTGAATTTCAGGCTCTCTTCCATATGTAGATCAGAAAAGCCAAATATTAAGCAAGTTCATATAGAGTAAGATCAAGGACAATCCAGATTTCAATGTGGGACATAAGTAAATTCATTCTTTTAAAAGTATGTGTAGCTGGGAAAAAAATGTATAATTCATCCCTTAGCATAAGGAAAATTAGGCACAAACTTAGAAACTTAGAAGAAAAGAAACTGCATCTTAAAATCATAATCAAAGACAGATACAAGAAGTCTATAATGCCATTTGGAATTCTCAGTATGATGTAATTAAATGTGGCCATAAGCAAAAAGAAAAAGGCAGGAAATCAAAAGAATAGATAAAGATGGTAAAAAGATGAAATGGGGAAACAGCATGGATAATATGCAAAGACAAAACTTCATTGACAGAATTAAGTTATCCACTGGAGGAAATTGAAAAACAGAAATACTACTAAATAATACTGAAACAAAAAACATTCAACATATTTGCAAAATGTTCTTAGAATCAAGAAGAAAAATGCAAATGAGTTTTAAATTATGAGAAAGATGTCACCAAATACAGAAGGCAGAGGATGAAGATAAAGTATATTTGATAGCACTAAATTAACTTTTGTTAAATATGGTAATAACATAATAATGATAATCAGAAAATGCCACCATTCTCATAAAATATCTCAAAATATTTATGGGAAAGTATCATGTCTGCAACTTACTTCCCACTAAATGAACTTATCTATGCATATCTCAAAATATTTATGGGAAAGTATCATGTCTGCAACTTACTTCCCACTAAATGAACTTATCTATGCACACACAAGTATGTGTATATACAGACACACATACAGAGACACATATATACCCATCTATCTATTTGGTATATGCCGTCTATCCCTACACATATAGAGAGATAAACATGTATAGATAAGTATATATACAGTGTGCATATATATGTGCACAGAGAGAGAGAGAGAGAGAAAGCAAATGTGGCAACATATTAGTAATATGTGAAAGGCATGTAGGTTTTGTTTTCTTAATATTTTTTTTAAACTTTTATATATATATATTTTGTTGTTGTTGTTGTTGTTGTTCTCAATTATAACAGAACTTTGGTCTTTATTTTTCTGTGTATTCAGACTAACAGTGATGGATGTACTAAATACTTATTTAAGGATTAATTGCTTATTTTAAATTTCAAGAGAGATAGTTCTACAACTTATTGATTGATTTTAGCAAAAGAGAAAGTTTGCATGCATTTTTTCTCTATGAAACTCTTTTTATTTTTTCTTTGAACTTAGCTTCTGTGATGCCTAGAGCTGTATTGGAATATCAGTATTTTTAATTGAAGTATAAAAGAAAGCATTATAATATAAGTTATATTTCAGTCAAAAGTAAAAGAAAATTATTTATATATCCAAAAAAATGAATTATAAATGAAAACTTTAAAAAGTCTCACAGAGACATAGGGGCAGAAAAATATATCATAAAAAACTAACAGCATGATTGAACTCAGATTCTGGATATAGGCTTAAAAATAGTTGAAATGTCTATGAATATTTTGTGGAAAATACAGCAATACAAGATGTTTTATAGTTTATTATTTTTTGGTGAAAGTAAATAAAAAGCATTAACATATGCTCAATCAAATATTTGCCTTTCTTGGGAAAAATTGAAATTCAAATCAACTGAGAAANCATACATGTCTTTTGCCTCCTTAGATAGATTTATTCATAGGCATTTTATTCTTTTTGTTGCAGTAAGACTTAAATATAAGCCTGGACACTGTAAAACTCTTAGAGGAAAAGAGAAGTAGAACACTGACATTTGATCTTTTTTGATCCACCTTCTAGATTAATGAAAATAAAAAAAAATTAACAAATGGGAGCTAATTAAACTTAAATGCTTTCACATAGCAAAGGAAACCATCAACAAGAAAAAAAAAAAAGACCACCTTCAGAATGGGAGAAAATACTTGTAAATAAAACAACTGAAAAGGCATTAATTTCTAAAATATACAAACAGCTTATGCAGCTCAATATACAAAAAAAGAAAAAAAAAATCCAATCAAAAAAATGGACAGGTCTAAATAGACATTTCTCCAAGGAAACATACAGATGACTAACAAACACATGAAAAGATACTCAGCATCAATAATTATTAGAGAAACACAAATCAAAACTGTAATAAGGTATCACTTCACACAGTTCAGAATGGCCGTCATCAAAAAATCCACTCAGTTGGCCAAATGTTAATTTGTGTTTTTCTGTTAAAAAGTTACAGAAAAAGCTGAACAAACTTTTTGGCCAGCCCAGTACAAACAATAAATGTGGGAGAGGGTGTGGAGAAAAGTGAACCCTCTTACACTGTTTGTGGGAATGGAAATTGACACAGCTATTATGCAGAATACAGAGACTCCTTAAAAAACTAAAAGTGGAAATAACAGATGGCCCAGAAATCCTATTCCTGGGCACATACCTGGAGAAAACTGTAATTCAAAAAGACACAGGAACCCCAATATTCATTGGAGCCCTATTTACAATAGCCAGGATATGGAAGCAACCTAAATGTCCATCAACAGAGGAAGGGATAAAGAAGAAAGAATATATATAAAAAGGAACAAAACTGTGTGATTTGCAGAGACATGGATGGCTGTAGAGACTGCCATAGAGAGTGGAGTTAACACAGAAAAAGAAAAACAAATATTGTATAATAAGACTTACATGTGGAATCTAAAAGTGATGCAGATGAAGTCATTTGCAAAGCAGAAATAGAGACACAGATGTAGAGAGAAAACATATGGACAGCCATGCGGAGGGAGGGTGAATTGGGAGTTTGAGACTGATATATGTACAGCACTATATACATTTTATGTCTATATTTCAGTCGTGTGCAACTCTTTCAAACCTCCCTGGCAGACTGTAGTCTGCCAGTCTCCTCTGCCCATGGAATTCTCCCGGGAAGAATACTGGAGTGGGTTGCCATTTCCTTCTCCAGGGGAACTTCCTGACCCAGGGATCAAACCCAGGTCTCCTGCATTGCAAGGCAGATTCTTTCCCTCTGAGCTACCAAGGAAGCCTTAAATATAAAATAGATAACGGACACAACCTACTGCATAGCACACGGGACTCAACTCCGTGCTCTGTGGTGAACTAAATGGGAAGGAAATTCAAAAAAAGAGATATACGTATACACATACTTGATTCACTGTGCTACACAGGAGAGCTTAGAAGAGCATTGTAAAGCAGCTGTATCTCAATAAAAATTAATTTTAAGAAAAAGAAGGTGGAGGTGGCAGGTCTGTGTTACACACTGCTGCTCCCGGCGTGTGTTCCAACGGCCTGCGCATGTGCACGTTCGGGGTCCTGGCCGTCATCTCTGCCAAGCCGGTCTTCAGCAGGGAGGGAAACATGGGCTTCTGCTTCTTTGGCTTCGTGGGTGTTAGTGTGTTAGTTGCTCAGTCATATCCGACTCCTTGCAATCCCATGGACTATATAGCCCACCAGGCTCCTCTGTTTATGAAATTCTCCAGGCAAGAATCCTGGAGTGGGTTGCCATTTCCTTCCTCGTGAAAAGTGAAAGTGAAGTCACTCAGTCATGTCCAACTCCTTGCAACCCGTGGACTGTAGCCTACCAGGCTCCTCAGTCCATGGGATTTTCCAGGTAAGAGTACTGGAGTGGGTTGCTATTTCCTTCTCCAAGGTTATCACCAATTCTCTCATGCAAATGTTCCTCAGCTGGGACCTCAGTTTCTCCACATCTTCGACTGTTGCCTCGGTCGTGGTGACTGTTTCAAATAGCCTCAACTCAGCGAATAGCCTAAGTGCAAGGTCCCTCTGCCCCACACCTGAGTTCCAGGAGGGTTCTGGGTGAGTCGTCCTCTGCTTTTCCAAACAGGAGAAGGGTCACACCTAACTCAGAGGTCAGGCTGTGGCTTGGCCCCTGGTGGCTGCTCCCCTCATCTCTCAACCTTGGAGGAATTCTCACGTTACACGGGGAAGCAGTTAAACTGTGAAAAGCCTCCTTGCTTGCTGCTCCTTCAAGCAGGAGCCCTCCTTCTGAAGGCTCTGTGCAACCCAGGTGTCTCCTAGGGGTCTGTGACCTCAGACATGACATGTGGAGGGTCAAGGTTGAGGTTCTCTTCCCACCGGATGGGGCTGAGCCCCATCACCCCTGTTATGGAGGCGGGGTGTACTTGGTAGGCTCACTGTGTACTGGGCCTAGCTGCCAGCCTTCACTGGGCTTTCTGGTGCTTGGCTGGGGTCTGATACTGTGAGTGAGACAGCCTGGGACCTGGGACCTGGGACCTGGGTCCCTTTGCTGTGCCGCTTGCATTGATAACTGAAGCAACAAAATAATGAGAAATTATAAGGCTATTAATAAATATAATCACACACATATGCAGTTGGGACAAATTATGGGCAAGATACAAAAAGACCAAAAGCCCAACTGTCACTTCTAAAGAGCCAGGAGCAAAAGCTGGGTACCCTATTCACTGGGATTTCCCTGGTGGCTCAGTAAAGTGTCCGCTCGCAGGCAGAAGACACAAGAGATGCAGGTTCGATCTCCGGTTGGGGAAGATCCCCTGGAGGAGGGCATGGCAACCCGCTCCAGTATTCTTGCCTGGAGAATCGCATGGACAGACGAGCCTGACATGTTACATTCCATGGGGTCGCAAAGAGTCAGAGACGGCTGAGCAACTGAGCACATTCTGGGCATGCCCCCTGCACACACCACCACCAAGGAGGGGTTCAAAGTGTGCAAACAACCCAATCCACCCCTCCAGCTGGACTCTCGGGACACATCCCTACCCTCACGACATATGAGGAACCAACTCATCCCCTCTGGTGGCGAGGGAACCCAGTTACTTGTTCTTGCTTCTCTACCTGCTCCGCTGTAGCAAGAGCCCCATTAAAACTGTGCTTGGATGTCTTGTCTGGCTCTTCTCAATTTCTGTTCATTAAGGGAATCAAAAGCTCTGGTGGGTAACAAGAAAAGGTACCCTCCCCACTTCTACAGGTGAGACCTACTGAAGGTGACAGCTAGGCTTCAAGCTGCAGACTTCCAGCTCCAGACCTTTCCTCCTGCCCAAGGAGGGCAGTCAGCCACATGGGAGTCACTGCAGTCAAGTTCTGTCGGCATGTGCCCACCTGGCCTCACAGCGGTCTCTTCCTGCAGGCCTTCCCAGGCTCCATGCTGGGTAGAGAGGGCCAGGATGCCCCACGGCAGGGAGGAGCCCTCGTCATCCTCTGTGGACTCACCCTGACCCCCTGGGAGCTGCCCCTGTCCAGGAAGACCCTTCCCCACAAGCAGCAGCAGTGCCAGAGAGCTAGGCAGACCTGCTGCAAAGACAGTGATGGTGGCTCAGACTTGGGTGGGCCGTGTGGGGAACCAGGCTTCTCAGAGTGATCTGTGTGTGCAGCTTTCCTCCCGCAGCCAAAGGGAGACACTTCCTAGGGAAGCAGGGCTGTGATGGAGCAGACTTGAGGGTGGGCAATTCCAGCTCCTTAAGGGGAAGCACACGTGCAGTGGTGTTTTGCCTGCAGCCTTCTCTGCACTTCTGCATGGTCCTCTTGATTCTCATGCTCCCGGGTCCACTCCTTGAGCTTGGCAGGTGTGGGAGACCCTGGGGCTAGTCTGCTTCCTGTATGGACTTGAAACTCCACTGTAATTGCAATTCCCATAACACTGGAATCAGTGACTGGAGGCTTCCAACACCTTCACATTGATAAATCAGGGTCTGGATTCTGTGTTATGGCAAAAGAAAGAAAGCTAGATTTAAGTATTTATTTTTCAGTTAAAACTCAAATAAAAAATTTAAAAAGGTGCAAGTCAAGATCACAGAGTTAGGACAAAGCATGTGGAATGTTCCAGGGAGAAAGGATAGATGTAATGTTACTGTCCTGTAGTGGGATCCTCTGATCCACGCAAGAGAAATGCATGGCTTGGAGCAGAGGAAGTGAAATGAAAAAAGCATCACTGTCTGAACTAGAAGTGGAAACTGACTTTCTGAGACTCAATCCTCTACTAAAACCATACTTCTTTGCGTCTTCTTATCTATATATTCCTCCAACCCTTTGAAAGGTAATTTCATCAGTCTAGACGCTCCATCTTCTTTTATGTATACTAACTTAATAAAAGTGATTCCTTTTAGCTAGTCATTTATCTTCCAGTTCTTAGACTGGATTTCATTCTTTTCATGCCCTGAGTATCTGCAAAGAGCAAGCATCAGCTTCAAAGTGAGAGTCCCTTCTGTAAAGGACGAGCAGTTCTTCGCTGAGACGAAGAGCTTGGCAGCTAGGATCATTTTAAGCAAAAGTGCTTCCCAGTTTCCTATATTTATATGTTTTTTTAAAAATTATATCTCAAGTTTTAGAAAAGGCAAGACTAAAACAACCACTATCTAAATAAGGATAAAAACAGTCACACAGGAATTTTTAGATTGCTTAAAGATAGTAATGAACCTTCTAAAAATGTCTGATGCTTCCTGTTCAAAATTGCCCTGTATACATACCAAATTTTAACTGCCTGAATCTGACCCTTAAAGTTTTGTTTAGAATCCTATAGATATGATTTGTCACAGTTTGATACTACTTTATCAATAATGTAGAATTTAATGAGAACAAATCTTTCTGAAAAGATTACTTTAAGTGTTATGCTATATTGTTATGGAAAGCTTTACAATTACATTTTTGAAATATTTTATGATCAGATATCNTATTCTAAAATCCTAGAGCCAAAGGTATTATATTTTGAAATTCCAATAAAGGGTAGATGCAAATCTTCCCCCAAATGATATGAAAATAGTT
This sequence comes from Redunca redunca, assembly GCA_006410935.1. Classification (NCBI taxonomy): domain Eukaryota; kingdom Metazoa; phylum Chordata; class Mammalia; order Artiodactyla; family Bovidae; genus Redunca; species Redunca redunca. The sequence continues at coordinate 124,447 of SJYQ01000970.1, forward strand.
GAAACACTAAAATTCAAATTATTTAGAATTAATCTAAAATTATGCACCAATAATCAGTTCTATACTGTGTGTATGAAGACACTTCATGATCTAGTAATAATGGCATTATTTTTCCAAAATGTATCATCACAGTTTGGCCATATTCTAGTTGTATTAGACTAAGTCAATGAATACTTCTATATGAATGATTCATATAAAACATGGTGAAATATCTCCATAAGATTGTCTGTTGCATGTTTGCACCACTGTCTGTCTATCCAAGTTCAAAAACTATTTGATAAATATAGTTAAATGTGAAATCTGTAATTATAATACTTGAAACCAAATCATAGTTTCAATTAATCATCTTGATAAGTAGTGTTGGATTTATATATGAGTTCTGCTTTAAGATTTTTATTTCAAAGCACTTTGCTGGCTGATATTTTATGTACGGCATTCATTTTTTGATCCATTTATCTGCCCTGCCTATTTTAATTAAGCCATTATTGCACTCTGATGTTTTTGCTAATTTTGGATGATGGATCCATCATTGTTTGTTTATAAAAGCTGATTGGAAACAAGGCATTCATTATGTGGTGCCTGAAAATCTGTTCCATCCATTATCACAGGGTAGTTGCTGTAGTTGCATCTTTGTTATCATCAAGTTTTTACAAATATTGGCTTTTTCTTGATTGATTTTCATCAGCAGCATTGTCTTGTAGTCACCAAATTCTTGTCATTTGTGCTATCTTACAAAGTGCTCTCCTAATATACAGAAAATTATGTTTTCAAGAAAACCTGCATGTCAGTCATTTCTTTAATAAATCTTTGATCCTTAGGTATGCTATTTGGGCAAATTAACAAATAGGCTGCTATTCTCAGTTGCATTCCATTCACTAGTACAATCAACTTACCTAATGAATTGCCTTTCATTTGTTGCCTTGATGAAATCTAGTTATTTTGAAAACCTTCTCAATTCTTTACATCAATGCAAATTACATTATGGAAGATAAATTCCTACATACAGTTTGTGAGAATTAAGAAAAAGAATACATGTTGACTTTTAAAATAAATCTTTGAGTTGACTGTCATTCTAAAAATGTACTGAAGAGGCACGTAAAAGGAAGAATTGAGCTGTGATTTTTCTTAGTTCTCCTTCTCAGTTGTAACATTAAAATTGATATTGATTCTTTTGAATGATACAGGAGAAAAATAGTTGAAATCTGGGGAGTCTGCCTAAGACACAGGAAAATATGAATTTGCCTTTGTCTTTTAACCATGTAGGGGTTTTCCTGGTGGCTCAGACAGTAAAAACTCTGCCTGCAATTCAGGAGACCTGGGTTCGATCTCTGGGTTGGGAAGATCCCCTGAAGAAGGGGACCCTACTCCAATATTCTTGGCTAGAGAATTCCATGGACAGAGAAGCCTGGCAGATTATGGTCTATAGGGTCGCAAAGAGTCAGACACAACTGAGCAACTCATGCTTTCTTTCACTTTTAACCATGTGAATATATTAAAGTTGGGCCTAGGGGTAGATAAGCAGGTTTTCTAAATAACCATCATCTCAAAAATTCTGAGGCCTTTACAGCACTGATTGTCTGTGTTCTGAACTCCCTACATGGTGCTTGAGTCTCCACATTCATAGGATGTGTTCATTCAACTCACATCCATTACGAGTTTGAAAAGCATCCGACTCAGTCTTTAAATTCATAATCCCAGACCTATAAACAGGTTCACATTACCCAATTGTACAGATGTTACTCTTTTGTAATTTTTCCCTCTAATCAGTATTTTAACAAATGAAACTTCACAGGTTAAGGCTCCCTGTCTCATCCTTTGCCTCTCAAGAGTTGCTGTTGTTGTTCATTCTCTAAGTCATGTCCGACCCTGCAATCCCATGAGCCGTCCTCATCTACTACCATTTATCCATAGGTAGTGTGTAAGACTTACAGCTTATATTGATGGTTTTATCAAATACACATTTATTCAATAAACCACAGAAATGCTACTTTTGTTTCCATTCTAGGGATAGAATATTCTGCATATTATTCTGTCATTTATGCCCACCATAACGCCTACATGTTGTCATTTCACTGTCTGATTGAACCATTTTTGTATAGTCGACTTCCTTTTGAGGGACAGACAGGGTTTTACATTTTTGCTCTTAGACAACTATGATTGCAGTATCATTCTTGTATATATTTGGAAGAGTTTCTCTATGGAAAGAACTAGAAGTGGTATTTTAAAAATTTAGGGTGAGTGAAAAAAGTGAAAGTGTTAGTCCCTCAGTCTTGTCTGACTCTGCAAACCCATGGACTGTAGCCCGCCAGGCTCCTCTGTCTATGGATTCTCCAGGGAAGAATATTGGAGTTGGTAGCCATTCCCTTCTCCAGGGGATCTTCCCAACCCAGGGATTGAACTTGGGCCTCCCGCATTGGAGGCAGATTTATTGCCATCTGAGTTACCAGGGAAGCCCAATCAACTCGATGTCACCACATTTCTTTACTCACACTCTCTGGATATGAGTTATTCTTTCTTCATATCATGGTCAAATACGATATTGCTAGATTTCTAAACACTTTTTTTTTTCCAGTTTGATGGGTATGAGATGATATATAATGTTTATTTAAATCTGCATTACCCTGACTTTTAACCAGGCCAAGCATTTCATTACGTTTCCTGACCTTTATGCTTCCTTTCCTGTAAATATATATTTTCCATTTTTCCACTGAGTCATCATTTTTATACTAAATTTGCAGGGGTCCTTCATGCAGTCTCTGCACCAAGCTCTAATCACTTTATATTAGTAGAAGTGTTTTCTCCTCACTGGTAACTTTTTCACTTCTCTCACATGTTATTTTGAGTATCTGATAAAAATAGAAATAAAAATGCATTGTTTTCCCTCTGTCCAGATTTTTTTCATCACTGTTTTAATTACTATATCTTTGTAAGTGTGGAATACCAGTTCCAGCTCACTCATATTCTTCCATATTGTCTAGAGAATCAAATGCATTCCATTTTTAGTTAAACCAAGCTTCACAGTAAATTATATATAAATATGATATACCTCACAATGGTAATTTTTACTATGCAATAAGTTAAAATTTTCTCTGTAATGTTTTCATATTCTTGCTATTTTTT
>SJYQ01000970.1:131741-160167 GCA_006410935.1 Redunca redunca
CTTGGGCTCCAAAATCACTGCAGATGGTGACTGCAGCCAGGAAATTAAAAGACTCTTACTCCTTGGAAGAAAAGTTATAACCAACCTAGATAGCATATTGAAAAGCAGAGACATTACTTTGCCGACTAAGGTCTGTCTAGTCAAGACTATGGTTTTTCCAGTAGTCATGTATGGATGTGAGAGTTGGACTGTGAAGAAGGCTGAGCGCTAAAGAATTGATGCTTTTGAACTGTGGTGTTGGAGAAGACTCTTGAGAGTCCCTTGGACTGCAAGGAGATCCAACCAGTCCATTCTGAAGGAGATCAACCCTGGGATTTCTTTGGAAGGAATGATGCTAAAGCTGAAACTCCAGTACTTTGGCCACCTCATGCGAAGTGTTGACTCATTGGAAAAGACTCTGATGCTGGGAGGGATTGGGGGCAGGAAAAGAAGAGGATGACAGAGAATGAGATGGCTGGATGGCATCACTGACTCGATGGATGTGAGTCTGAGTGAACTCCGGGAGTTGATGATGGACAGGGAGGCCTGGCGTGCTGTGATTCATTGGGTTGCAAAGTGTCAGACACGACTGAGTGACTGAACTGAACTGAACTGAAGAGTTATAAATTTGGATATAATTCTATTTTGGTATTTTGGAAGATTGTATCTTCCAACATTCTAATTTTACTCTTTTTGTCTGCTTTTTGTAAGCTCTGATAAGGTTTAAAAAAATCTGTGGAAGGGTGGTTCATGAATAACATGGGAGTCAGACAAATCCTGAAATCATTCCTTTGTAACATATATAGTCTGTGACATCTATTTTGAATCCAGGAACTGCTAAAGAATGAACTCTATGTGCATGCTTTTCTGTTCTCCATTTGAGACTATATTCCTTCACCAACAGAGAAGTGAAGGTTTTGATATGAAGGGAGACTTCACATCTTTGAAAAAGGGATGTTGGGAGACATCAAAGGAAAAGGAGAAAAAGACAGAATCATCCAAAAAGCAATTCTGACCAACAGATGAGCGTCATTGCCAGAAAATAATGAGCTGCTGAAAAGACATGAAGAAGTCTCTTGTTATCATGGGTACTTACAAATAGATTCAATAAGTATTATGGATAAAGAGGGAATAAGAAGAGATACAAAATAAGCAGAAGTGGACATGGAAGCAAGGTGCAATTTCTGTAATATATCTTGACCCAGGTGAAACAGAAGAGTTTGAACAAGATTCTGTCCACATTCTAAGCCAACATTTCTATTTTGTTTGGAGTGTGGTTATTGCTTCTTTTGAAGATGATCATATATATTTATCTTCTTTGTGCTATTATATCTGTCTGATGTTTCAGATATGCCTAATATCTTTGAACCAATTCCAGGATTTTGAGCCCAAACATGAGAAGAAAATGTAACAATCAGACTATATTCTTACACTGGACACAGTATTAATTTCCAGTTGCATTCTGAATTGCCTGTGAATTTCTGAATTGCTTCTCTGACACCCTGAATAGGTTGGTGGGTGATTAATGAGGTAAAAAATGTACTTGCTTGCTAAGTCACTTCAATCATGTCCAACTCTGTGTGACCCCGTGGACTGCAGCCTGCCAGGCTTCTCTGAGTTCCACCTTAAAGAATATCTTGCACTGTTAGGAAAGAAACTGGGGATTAATATATAAAATTAGTATTTATATTAGGAAAAAAAAAGAGAAGTGAGAGTTGAGGGGAAAGAAAGAACCCAGTCAAAACAAGAAAGAGAGGGAGAGAGAGACAACTAAGAGGGCTCAATCCTTTGGTACTAAAATTTACCAAGGGATTGAACCCACATCTCCTGTGTCAGGAAGCTCCCCTGAAGAAGGGAATGGCAACCCACTACTGTATTCTTGCCTGGAAAATCCCACTGGACAGAAGAACCTGGTGGGTTAGAGTCCATGGGACCACAAAAGAATCGGACATGAGTTAGGAACTAAACAACATAATACAAAATAAATATTAGTAGAATTATCTAATTTTTACTTATGAAGAGTAATTCTCACATATACTTAAACTAGATAACTATTAAATAAAACTTTAAGCCATTATTTCTGGAATGAGAAGTTACAGATGGTTTTGTGTGGGTTTTTTTTTTTTTCTCTCCTTGTATTAGTATAACTGTATAATGCTACAATAGTTATGTGAGCTTTACCACCACAAAAGTTTTTTTTTATTTAGTGTTATTAAAAAGTTGCAGAAAGACAACATTGCATGATTCCACTTATATGAGGTATCTAAAAGAGCCAGTCTTGGAAGCATAGAATGGTGGTTACCAGGGGCAAGGATGGGGTTAAGGGAAAGAGGTGTTGTTATTCATCAGGTATGAAGTCTCTTTATGTGAGATGAAAAAGGTCTAGAGACTTGCTAGACAACATTAGGCTTATATTTGAAAATTCTGTGCTGCACGCTTAAATTTTTGTTGAGAGTAAATCTCGTATTATCTGTTCCTATCATGTGCACACACATACACAAAGTTATTAGGAAGACTCCTACTTCTAGGAAAGATAGTGGAAGAAGGAACAAGTTTATTCCCTTGACTGCAACAACCGAAAATATATAGAAGCAGGAAATATATAAAACAACAGTTCTCAAGATACTAAGAATCAGTTAATTGGGAAAAAAAAAAAAAAAAGTGAGCCCAATAATTGTTCCTGATTACTAAGGCAAAGAGTTTCTAGGCTATGGTACAGAGGGGCAACCCAGGCAAAGCACAAATATTCAAGGCTCAGGAAATGGAACTGAAAGCCCAGAAACAAGTAAGGCAGAGTTCGGGAGATGAGTACTGGAGAGAACCTGTGTGGAGAATAACTGAGATCTTCAGAGCGTCCATTCCCTCGCAGTGCCCCAGGTAAACACTGCTCAGATCATGCACGTAAAGACACTCCATGGGTCTGGGGATGGCCCTGAGAAAGAATCAGAGGGAGTACTCCTGATGCTCACAGAGGAGTAGAAATAGTGCCCATTCTCACAAATGAGGAAAAATCCTCTTAAGTCATGGAGAACTGGGAAAAGTTTTCAGAAATGTTTTGTTAGTTGGTGGGGCAAATTTCAGGCTAGACTAAGCATTGCTCTGGTCCTGTCTGATAAAGCTTAAAAGCAAGATCCAAAAGGATAAAACTATTCCCAATTTAAATGGGTCCCAGAACAAAACTGAAAAATATGCGTATAGGAATACAAAACCAACTGCTCAAGATGTTTATCACCTAACTGTTCAAATTCATAATGTTAAGTATCTAATAAAAAATTGCCACACATGAAAACACACAGAAAAATATGATCAAAATATGAAGATAAAAATCAAAACTGACCCTAAAATAAAACAGACAATACAATTAGAGGGATAGAAGATAATATTATAGTATTCCATATGTTCAAGAAGCTAAAGGAGAGAACATGATAAGAAAAGATGTGGCAAATATAAAAGGAATTAAATAAAACTTCTAGAGATGAAAGCTACAATATCTGGAATGAAAAATTAACTGGATAACAGTAATATCAGCTTGTCATAGAAGATGAATATGTTCATTAACTAGAAAACTTAGAAGAGAAATTATACAAAATAAAACACTAAGAGAATAAATATTGAAAATAAAAATGAACAAAAGATCAGAAAGCTAAGGGAAAACTGCAAGCAATCTAATTCACATATAATTAGAGTCCTCAATGAGGGTAAAGGACAAACACAAACATATTTGAAGAATTAAATGGCTAGTACGTTCTAAGTTTGATGAAAAATATAAAGCCATATACAAAAGAAACAACAAATGTCAAGCACAAGAAACAAGAAAAAAACGATGACACAGGAAAAAGAAGATACTTAAAGCCAATAGTAAAATCATCCATGGAAAAAAGACAACCTTATCAACACCTTAAAAGATTTTTAACAATATGTTCCAGGAGCTTATAACATGTACCACAGTAAAATTGATTGCTACAGTAACATAAAGGTCTGGGAAAAGAAATGAAACGGTTGAAAGGCTCTTATAATAGAGTTGAATTTGTAGATAGACTGTGATAAGTTAAAGAAACCACTAAAACTACACACACACATACACACACAAGCATATAGCTAATCAACCAAAATTGGTGACTAATGGCATCATAAAAAATACTAGACTAATCTGAAGGAGAACAAAAAGAGAGGAAAAAGGGAACAAAGAACAGACAGGACAAGTAAGAAACAAATATCTGTATGATGGATGCAAACTCAACCATGTCAAAAATCCATACGAGTATCTCATCACACACACAGAAAAGGTAACTACGTGAGATGGTGGGTCGGTGAATTAATGCAATTGTTAGTTATTTCACAATGTATATGTATATTAAATCATCATACTTTATACCTTATATATATAGTTGTAATTTTGTCAATTATATTTTAATATAATCAGAAACAATTTAAATAACACCTATATGCAAAAGGTATGAACACATCAATTATAAGACGTGAAGTACAAAATGCATGAAAAGGTCCAACTGTATGCAATCTGTAAGAAAGTGTATTTTTAAATGAAAAGACAGATGAGCTAAAAGTAAAAAGATGCAAAAAAGATGTGCCACACTAACAATTTTTAAGATAGAACTGCTATATTAATATCACAGGAAGTTAATCTTAGACAAAAGAATATTAACAGGGCTAAAAAAGGTCACTGAAAAATTTTAAAGGGTCAGTTTATCTATAGCACATAAAAGCTTCCTAAACATTTATGAATTCTAATAACAGAGCTTCAAAATACATAAAAACAAAAAATTCTAAGGATAAATAGACAAATCTACTGTGATCTTGGGTTAGGCAAACCTTTTTTAAATATAAAACTAAAAACATAATACATGAAAGAAAAAAGATAAATAAGATTTCATCAAAAGTAAGGACTTCTTTGAAAGACAATATTAGGAGAATGAATAAAGAATCTACAATTTGAGAGAAAATTTGCAAATCACCTATCTGATAAAGGACTTGTATTCTGAACAAATAAAGAATTCTCACAACTCAACAAGAAACCAAACAATCCAAATTTTTAAAAATCAGCAAAATATTTAAACAAGTACTTTAAAGCTATTGATGGCATATAAACACACTGGAAACACATTTAGCATCATCATTCAGTTCAGTTCAGTTCAGTCGCTCAGTCATGTCCGACTCTTTGAGACCCCATGAATTGCAGCACGCAAGGCCTCCCTGTCCATCACCAACTCCCGGAGTTCACTCAGACTCACATCCATTGAGTCATCAGTGAAATGCAAATTAAAACCTTAGTTCAATACTCCTACAAGCATACAAGAATGTCTAAGATTACAAAAACTGAAACTGACCATGCCAGGTTTTAACAGAGGCATAAAAGTGGAGATCTAATACATTGTGAATGGTTATGTTACGTGGTTAATGATTCAATCACTTGAGAAAAGTTTTTCATTTTTAAAAAGCTATTTAAGAAAACAATTTCTTAAAATGTTAAACAGACAACTACCATATGATTCATTCCATTCTTAAGTATTTAATTTAAAAAATGAGAATATATGTTTGCATAAAGACTTATTCCCAACTATTCAAATCAACTTGCTTCTTAACAGCTGCAAAACAGGAAATAACCAAATATCCATCAACAGGTGAATGGATAAACAAATTGTGCGATGTGATACATGGATTGCCAATAAAAATGAAAGAGCGAATGATACTAATGATACACATAATGAAAACAAAATAATCTTAAAATAATTATGCTCAAGAGAAAATAAAAGACCAGAAAGCCTACATGTTGCAGGATTCCATTTAAATAATATTCTAAAAAAATAGAAACCAATTTAGAAAGATAGTTATCAGATCAGCAATTACATACACATGTAAGGAATTTAGAGACGGGATGGATGGATTACCAAGGGACACGAAACCTTAGGATAGGTTAGATACATTCATTATTTTGATTGTGGTAACTGTTACATAGGTATATAGACATGAAAACCTTTCAAATCGTGCACTTTTCTCTATGTTAATTGCTACATATTAGGTATATTTCAATAAAGTTGTCCCACACACTAATTCCTCTTAAAATAATCTTATTAGTCTAATCAGTCCAGATGCAGCAAATCAGTGAATAAAAAATGTCTGACAACTAACATGTTCAGTTCAGTTCAATTCAGTTGCTCAGTCGTGTCCGACTCTTTGTGACCCCACGAATTTCAGCAAGCCAGGCCTCCCTGTCCATCACCAACTCCCAGAGTTCACTCAAACTCACATCCATCGAGTCAGTGATGCCATCCAGCCATCTCATCCTCTGTCGTCCCCTTCTCCTCCTGCCCCCAACTCCTCCCAGCATCAGAGTCTTTTCCAGTGAGTCAACTCTTCGAATGAGGTGGCCAAAGTACTGGAGTTTTATGTGGTGAGTTGTAAATACAAACAGCAATTAGTACTTGCCCTCAGGCCACTCCCAACCTACAGACAGGTCAAATGTAGACACACAAAGTTTTGTGGTTATTTCTAAAGAAGAGGTTTCAGGCACAGAGAGGAAATGGGAGAGGGAACATTGAGCTAACAAGGAAGTGTTGTCATGAAGATAACATACTTGAGCATCCTGATCTTGGAGGTCAAGATAAATTCACCAGAATGATGGAAATCATATGAGCCAACGCACACAATCATAAGCAAGCATGATGTAGTGAGACAGAAAGGTCAGGGGTGAGAAGAAATCAGGGAGGCAAACGTAGGACAGATCAGAAAAGCTTTTGTATGTTGCTCTAAGAAGAATCAAATTTTACCCAGCTGGCTATAGGAAGGTATTCAGGAATTTTAAAGGGAAGAGAAGTTCTGTTCAATTCAGTTGCTCAGTTGTGTCTGACTCTTTGTGACCCCATGGACTGCAACACGCCACGGCACCCTGTCCATCAACAACTTCCAGAGTTTACTCAAACTCATGTCCATCAAGTCGGTGATCCCATCCAACCATCTCATCTTTTATCATCCCCTTCTCCTCCTGCCTTCAATCTTCCCAGCATCAGGGTCTTTTCAAATGAGTCACAATTTACCATCAGGTGGCCAAAGTATTGGAGTTTCATCTTCAGCATCAGTCTTCTGATGAGTATTCAGGAGGGATTTCCTTTAGGATGGACTGTTTGGATATCCTTGTAGTCCAAGAGAAGCTCAAGAAACTTCTCCAACAACACAGTTCAAAAGCATCAATTCTTTGGCACTCAGCTTTCTTTATCATCCAGCTCTCACATCCATACATGACTACCAGAAAAACAAAAGCTTTGACCAAATGGATCTTTGTTGGCAGAGTAATGTCTCTGCTTTTTAATATGCTGTCTAGGTTGGTCATAACTTTCCTTCCAAGGAGGAAGCATCTTTTAATTTCATGACTGCAGTCACCATCTGCAGTAATTTTGAAGTCTCAAAAAATAAAGTCTGTCACTGTTTCCATTGTTTCCCCATCTATTTGCCATGAAGTGATGGGACCAGATGCCATGATCTTAGTTTTTTGAATGTTGAGCTCTAAGGCAACTTTTTCACTCTCCTCTTTCACTTTCATCAAGAGGCTTTTTAGTTCCTCTTCACTTTCTGCCATAAGGGTGGTGTCATCTGCATATCTGAGGTTATTAATATTTCTCTCCAGCAATCTTGATTCCAGTTTGTGCTTCATCCAGTTTGTGTTTCTCATGATGTACTGTGCATATAAGTTAAATAAGCAGGGTGACAATATACAGCCTTGACATACTCCTTTCCCAATTTGGAACCAGTCTGTTATTCCATGTCCAGTTCTAACTGTTGCTTTCTGACCTGCATACAGATTTCTCAGGGGGCAGGTCAGGTGGTCTGGTATTCTCATTTCTTGAAGAATCTTGCACAGTTTGCTGTGACCCACATAGTCAAAGACTTTGGCATAGTCAACAAAGCAGAAGTAGATGTTTTTCTGGAACTCTCTTGCTTTTTCAATGATCCAGAGGATGTTGACAATCTGATCTCTGGTTCCTCTGCCTTTTCTAAAACCAGCTTGAACATCTGGAAGTTCACAGTTCATGTACTGTTGAAGCCTGGCTTGGAGAATTTTGAGCATTACTTTACAAGCATGTGAGATGAGTGCAATTGTGCGATAGTTTGAGCATTCTTTGGCATTGCCTTTCTTTGGGCTTGGCATGAAAACTGACCTTTTCCAGTCCTGTGGCCACTGCTGAGTTTTCCAAATTTGCTGGCATATGGAGTGCAGCACTTTCACAGCATCATCTTTCAGGATTTGAAATAGCTCACCTAGAATTCTATCACCTCCACTAGCTTTGTTCATAGTGATGCTTCCTAAGGCCCACTTGACTTCGCATTCCAGGATGTCTGGCTCTAGCTGAGTGATCACACTGTTGTCATTATCTGGATCATGAAGATCTTCTTTGTATAGTTGTTCTGTGTATTCTTGCCACCTCTTCTTAATATCTTCTGCTTCCATTAGGTTCATACCATTTCAGTCCTTTTTTGAGCCCATCTGTGCATGAAATATTCCCTTGATATCTCTTATTTTCTTGAAGAGATCTCTAGGTTTCCCATTCTGTTGTTTTCCTCTATTTCTTTGCATTGACCGCTGAAGAAGGCTTTCTTATCTCTCCTTGCTATTCTTTGGAACTCTGCATTCAAATGGGTATATCTCCTTTGCTTTTCATTTCTTTTCTTTTCATAGCTATTTGTAAACCCTCCTCTGACAGCCATTTTGCATTTGTGCATTTCTTTTTTTTGGGGGGGGGGGATGGTCTTTATCCCTGTCTCCTGTACAATGTTATGAACTTCCACCCATAGTTCTTCAGGCCCTCTCTCTATCAGATCTAGTCCCTTGAATCTATTTCTCACTTCCACTGTATAATTGTAAGGGATTTGATTTAGGTCATACCTGAACAGTCAGGGGTTTTTCCCTACATTTTTCAATTTAAGTCTGAATTTGGCAATAAGGAGTTGATGATCTGAACCACAGTCAGCTCCTAGTCTTGTTTTTGCTGACTATATAGAGCTTCTCTATCTTTGGCTGCAAAGAATATAATCAACTTGATTTCAGTATTGACCATCTCATCCAAAACTCTATTAGACTTCGCCCTGCTTCATTTTGTACTCTAAGGCCAAATTTGCCTGTTCCTCCTGGTGTTTCTTGACTTCCTACTTTTGCATTCCAGTCCCCTATGATGAAAAGGACATCTTTTTCAGTGTTAGTTCTAGAAAGCCTTATAGGTCTTCATAGAACCATTCAACTTCAGCCTTACTGGTCAGGGCATAGACTTGGAATACTGTGATATTGAATGATTTGCCTTGGAAATGAACAGAGATCATTATGTAATTTTTGAGATTGCATCCAAGTACTGCATTTCGGACTCTTTTGTTGACTATGATAGCTACTCCATTTCTTCTAAGGGACTCTTGCCCACAGTAGTAGATATAATGGTCATCTGAGTTAAATTCACCCATGACTAAAGTTCAATTATTTCTAAAATGTCAATGTCCACCCTTGCCATCTCCTGTTTGACCATTTTCTTTTTTTTTTTTTTTTTTTACTTTTAAAATTTTTATTTTAACTTTAGTTTACTTTACATTACTGTATTGGTTTTCACCTTGATTCATTGAACTAACATTCCAGGATCTTATGTAATATTCCTCTTTACAGCATCAGACTTTGCTTCTGTCATCAGTCACATCCACAACTGGGTGTTCTTTTTGCTTTGGCTCTGTCTTTTCATTCTTTCTGGAGTTGTTTCTCCACTATCCTCCAGTAGCATATTGAGCACCTACCAACATGGGAGTTCATTTTTCAGTGTCCTATCTTTTTGCTTTTTCATACTGTTCATGGGGTTCTCAAGGCAAGAATACTGAAGTGGTTTGCCTTTCCCTTTTCCAGTGGACCACATTCTGTCAGACCTCTCCACCATGACCTGCCCATCTTGGATAGCCCTACAAGGCATGGCTCCTAGTTTCCATTGAGTTAGACAAGGCTGTGGACCATTGTGATCAGATTGGCTAGTTTTCTGTGATTGTGGTTTTCAGTCTGTCTGCCCTCTGAGGGAGAAGGATAAAAGGCTTTGGAAGCTTCCTGATGGGAAAGACTGACTGAGGGGGTAACTGGGTCTTGTTCTGATGGGCGGGGCCATGCTCAGTAAATCTTTAATCCAATTTTATACTGATGGGTGGAGTTGTGTTTCCTCCCTACTATTTACCTGGGACCAAACTATGGTTTGGAAATGGGGAAGAGAATGACATTATCAAAATTTTATTTTAGAAAAATAATTTTGACTTGCCATATGATCCAACAATCTCATTCTTGGGTATTTGGACAAAACTATGGTTTGAAAGAGGATGAGATGGTTAGAGAGCACCACCAACTCAGTGGACATGAATTTGATCAAACTCCAGGAGCCAAGAAGAACAGTGAAGCCTGGCATGCTGCAGTTCATGGTTTTCCAAAGAGTGAGGCACAACTTAGCAACTTCACAACAAAGGTAATTATTTGAAAATATCCATGTATCTCATGTTCACAGCAGCACTATTTATAATACCTGAGACATGGAAACAACCTACATGCCCACTGACAGCTTCATGAATAAAGAAGATGTGGTACATAGAATACTACTCAGCCATGAAAAAGAATGGAATAATGCTGTTTACAGCCACGTGGGAAAACGGGAGTTAAAAATTTGGCTTAGAACTCAGCATTCAAAAAATTAAGATAATGGCATCCGGTCAATAATTTCATGGTGAATAGATGGGGAAACAATGGAAACAGTGACAGACTTTATTTTCCTGGGCTCCAAAATCACTGCAGATGGTGACTGCAGTCATGAAATAAAAGACTCTTGCTCTTTGGAAGAAAAGCTGTGACCAACCTAGACAGCATATTAAAAAGCAGAAACATTAGTTTGCCAACAAAGGTCTGTCTAGTCAAAGCTATGGTTTTTCCAGTAGTCATGTATGGATATAAGAGTTGGACCATAAAGAAAGCTGAGCACCAAAGGATTGATGATTTTGAACTGTGGTGTTGGAGAAGACTTTTGAGAGTCCCTTGGACTGCAAGGAGATCCAACCAATCAATCTTAAAGGAAATCAGTCCTGAATATTCATTGGAAAGACTGACGCTGAAGCTGAAACTCCAATACTTTGGCCACCTGATGCGAAAAACTGACTCCTTGGAAAAGACCCCAATGCTGGAAAAGATTGAAGGCAGGAGAAGGGGACAGGAAAAGACCCTGATGCTGGAAAAGATTGAAGGCAGGAGAAGGGGACAACAGAGGATGAGATGGTTGGATGCCATCACTGACTCGATGGACATGAGTTTGAGTATGCTCTGAGAGTTGGTGATGGACATGGAGGGTTGGTGTGCTGCAGTCCATAGGGTTACACAGAGTCAGATACCACTGAGAGGCTGAACTGTACTGACAGCAACATGGACAGGCTTAGAGATTAGCATACTAAATGAAGTCAAACAGAGAAAGACAAATACTATATGATATCACTTACATGTGGAATTTAAAATATGACACAAATAAACTTACAAAATGGAAACAGACTTATAACCATAGAGAATAAACTTGTGGTTGCCAGTGGGAAAGGGTTTAAGGAAGAGATGGAGTGAGAGTTTGGGATTAGCAATTGCAAACCATTATATATATGTATAACTGAATCGCTTTGCTGTACACCAGAAATTAACACAACATTATAAATCAACTGCACTTCAATAAAATAAAATTTCTATGGACAAAAAAAGAAACCTCACTTTGGAAGCAGTGTGAGAGCAGAAGGGAAGAAAATAAGACTGAATGCAATATGATTGGGTGGACAACATTGCTGTAGTCTAAGTAAGGAATGACAAATGCTCCCACCATGATGAAAACATGGAGAAGAGTTTGGATCCATCAACATTTTAGGAGTAGAGTCTACAGATAGCCAGACACTGTTAGTGAAGGAAACGAAAGATGCTTTGCTACACACCTCCCACCTGATTTGGACCGCCAGGTGAACAATGATGCCATACATTTAATTAGGGAAGTGAGAACAGATAGCAGGTTCCAAGAGAAAGAAAATGAGCTCAATGTTGGAACTGTTGAGTCTGATGTGTTTTGGTGGTATCTACATATTGAACATATTTCAGTTAAGTAGGATTCTAAACATATCTCAGAGTCCCTAGAACTCAGTGGAACTCTGATGTGCCACGTTCAAAACTTCATTTACTTTTCTGAAAAGTATTTGTAGTCTAGTAAAATGAATGATAGTGACCCTGTGTTCACGCTTCGTGACAGCTATCAGGCTAAGCACTTCACATTCATTCCGCTCTGTAGTCCTCCTAGCAGACTAGCCCTCTTAGCAAATCTATGTTCATATCTTACACTTGCATGACTTATAAGGAAGGGAAGGCTTAGAAAGGCTATTTAAACTGTCCTCAAACACTTCTTGGTGTAGTTAGATTTCAATAAGCCAATGCTGTTAATGACTATACAAACTTTGAGCACTCTATTTTAAAGGGCCTCTTAGAAAGATGCAGTGCAGCCATTTCCCTAACACACCAGTACAGATGGCCTCTAATGGGCCCCTAAGTCAAAATAATTCTGAGGACAAGCCCCTTGTCTTCAGAAAATATAGGAAAACAAGGGAATAATAATTATAAGATGAATCCAGTATCTGAATCCAGGTCAGAAGACAATCACTTTCCCCCAAATCCTCTTGTTTAGCCATATTTTCTACTTTAAATTATCTGATTTGATCTGATCATCTCGCCTGGCTGATTTCACATCCAAATCCAACATTTTTTCCTTCACTGAATTGTGGACTCATGGAAACTGATGACTCAGCAAGTCAGCACTTGTGCAAGAGAACTGATACATGAACACTAGCCCTAGGTCTACATTTTATGAGTTGTACGATCTTAAGTAAGTCAGTTAATCTCTCTGAGCATCAGTTGTCTCATAATTGGATGAAAATAATATATCCACGATATCTCACTCAGCAGAATCTACTTAGCAAATGTATATATTAACATACCTTGAAAGCTATGAAGCACTATAGAATTTTAGAAAGCACTAAAAACTTTTGTTTGTTTGTTTCTTCCTCTATATTGTCTTGGTGACCTTCTGTATACAGTTTTCAAGGACAGATACAAGACTCAAAATTATCTGGTGCAATTTATTCCCTAAATTTTGTTTTTCCTTGAAAAGGCTCTGATAAATTGCCTATACTTTACAAAACAAAGAAAATACTATTTTCTTTTATCTACTAAATTGCATAGCTTCCATCTTTCAAAATATTGCTCAAAATCCAGTTATCAGTCTGTCTTCTAAGTAAACTTTCTTGCATAAAAATGAATCTGATACAATGTCCCATAAAACACACACTGCCACCTTTCTCTATATACTTGATTACTATTTTGGCAATAAAAATGTAATGTTAAGCACTTAAACTCTTGAGTTAGAGACCTGGATTCAGGTAATAGCTTCATTTATTAGTGATGTAATTTTGGTCAAATGGTATTACTCTAAGCCTCCATTCCTTTGTCTGTAAAATGGAGCTAAAT
The DNA here is from genome assembly GCA_006410935.1 of Redunca redunca. NCBI lineage: Eukaryota > Metazoa > Chordata > Mammalia > Artiodactyla > Bovidae > Redunca > Redunca redunca. The sequence goes on from SJYQ01000970.1 coordinate 145,270, forward strand.
AATGACACTTATTTATATCCTGAAGATGATATATAACTTAAAACAATTATGGTACCTTCCATAAATGAAGTGAAGTGAAGTGAAATTCGCTCAGTCGTGTCCGACTCCTTGCCAGCCCCTGGACTATACAGTCCATGGATTTCTCCAGGCCAAAATACTGGAGTGTGTAACCTTTCCCTTCTCCAGCGGATCTTCCCAACCCAGGGATCGAACCCAGGTCTCCCACATTGCAGGTGGATTCTTTACCAACTGAGCCACAAGAGGGGCCCACCTTCCATAAATGAGAGTTCAATTAACATCAGAAAGTGTTATTCATCTATAGTAGAAAGTATAATTTATTAATATTATTGATGTTACCAAGTCCCAGCTTGTATTGCTCACCACATGACAGGATAATAAATTGAGAGACAAAGTGTTGGGGCAAGAAATAGTGACTTTATTTTGAGAGCCAGCAGACTGAGAAGATGGAAGAATAGAGTCCCAAAGAAGCATCTTTCTTGGGTTTGAATTCAGGCTTTTATACTAAAAAGGGAAGGAATGTGGCTAGTTGTTGCAAGCTTCGTGGTGTCAGAATCTTTTGTTCTTGCAGATGTTCATGTAGGTCTGGTCACAATGTTCCTATAAACCTCCAGCAAGGCAAATGCTGTTCTCTCCAAATGAATGGAAAAGTGTTATACCTTTAAAGATCAGAGCCTTGAGAATGGGCTACTGTGTATATTTCAGGCAATAAGCAACCTTCTTTAAAGAAGTGCAGAGCCAGCATGAGTAAGCAGAGACGACAGATCACAAGATTAGAGCGAAAGGAATAGTTCCAATATGGAGTCAGGTTTTCTTTTTTTTTCCTCTGTTACATTGGCATGTACTTTACATGCATAATATAGTTCACTGGCATGCAGTATACAGCAAAATTCTAGCACAACCACATGTTTCTGTTTTCTTAATCTTTTCTTCTTCTTCACATCACCTTTATATTCTATGATCCTCATATCACTGTCAGTGATAATGTCTTGTTGTATCTACTTTTCTGTTAATAAATGAGTTTCCAACCCTAAAAGTAGAAAGCATTTTGTAATCAATTCAGATTATTTTTGCAATGAAATTCACCAGAAAGAACCATTGCACATCATACATCCATTAATACACGGATACCATTTCTGTTGGGCTTTCCCAACATTTCTGAAACAGCTGGGAATAATCTCTACATTTTAAAATTTTTAGTTGATGTCCTTATGTTCTTTCAATTTGCGTGACCAGATCATGTTTCCTTATGTTCTTATAATTTGTAGTAGCAACATTTGGTGAATGTTTTAGAAGCTTTACTAAATTTTACGGAATTGTATCCTTGTAATTATGCAGTTATATTTCTGCAATCATTATATAATGTGATCTTTTAAGCTTCATTTTTCTATAGTCTTAACTTTTTCTTTAATCCCATGGTCTACTTTGCTACCATTTTCTCCCCAAGATTTTGCACGCACAGAAATGTTATTTGGCCACCATATTAATAGTGGATCTGCTTCTCAGGATTGGAGCCACTTCTTCTAGTCTCACAAGAACTAATCTATAAACTGGAATAATGATGTACTAATTTCCCGGGAAAATATAACTACCACATTGATCAGGATGCTGGCATTAACATGATCATCACATTCTCTGACACACACGATACATAGGAAAGAGACGATCAGATGCCATGGAAAAATTATTTTCATAGGTAAGGAGCAAACATGCAGTTTCATGAGCAGAACATTATTTCCGTCTGAAGAATTACATGAGCAGCACCGGCGCTGGTCCAACAAGCAAGGGATCAGAGAAATGGGAGTTAGAGAAATCACAGCATTAATAAGACCGGAGGAAAGGTTTTATCAACGGTACTTGAGTTTCTGAGTCTGCTGACTGAGGTTTCCTCTTCCATGGTCAGTGCTTTAATGAAGCCAGCTAAAGAATTCTCTCTCTCCTTCTTTTCTGCAGGCTAATTCACTTCAGTCATGTCCAACTCTTCGCACCCCTATGGACTGTGGGCTGCCAGGCTCCTCTGTCCTTGGAATTCTCCAGGCAGGAATACTGGAGTGGTTTGCCACGCCCTCCTTCAGGGTATCTTCCCAGTGCAGGGATCGAACCAGCATCTCTTAGGTCTCCTGCACTGGCAAGCAGGCTATTTACCACTAGCACCACTTGGGAATCCCTTCTTTAGTTGATGAATATATTCTTTCTTTAATTGTATTAAAATATTAATGCAGGTTATAATTATCTGCAGTGTAATTTTTCACTTGTCTACTCTGGTTTGACACTTACTGATTTTACTTTTTAACTCCATAAATAGTCTTACTTCTTTCATGTGAATTCCTGGGCAAAAATCCCATTCTAATTTTGGTAAATTTTCCAAACCAATAAGAGTTTAAGCTAAGAATATTAGCCATTTCACAGGAATTTTTTTTCTTAAGAAAAAAATTACTCCCCCACACACTAACACACAGGAATGTTTGGGCACATAAACAATAGCTTGAAAACCAAACTGTAAAAAAGGAATTCACTTTGGTTTGGGGCAATTGCTCAGTCATGTCCAACTCTTTGCAAGCATATGAACTGTAGCCCACCAGGCTCCTCTGTCCATGGTATTTTCCAGGCAAGAATACTGGAGTGGGTAGCCATTTCTTTCTCCAGGGGATCTTTCAGACCAAGGGATCTAACCAACATCTCCTGCATTGGGAGGCAGGTTCTTTACCACTGAGTCACCTGTGTTTCTGCAAATACATTCTGGCCTTCTTCTCTCTCTGATTCATTCTACTCCTGCAGAAGTGGCCTGACTTATTTGATTGGTAATTTTTGAAAGAATGACCACTTAGGCTTACTCAGTACAGCTTTATCATTCATCCTTTTGAGAGCAAGCTCACCTCCATGTCTAAACCGTTGGTCCAGTTATCTAGGAATGTGGGGTGGGAAACTGAAAGTGTTAGTCGCTCAGTCGTGTCCGACTCTTTGTGAATCTGTAGACTGTAGCCCGCCAGGCTCCTCTGTCCGTGAAATTCTCCAGGCAAGAATACTGGAGTGGGTTGTCATTTCCTACTCCCGGGGATCTTCCACTCCCAGGGACAGAACCCAGGTCTCCTGCACTGCAGGCAGATTCTTTACCATCTGAGCCACCAGGGGAGCCCTTGCCTAATTCTGGGGTTTGGTATTATAGAGCCCACTTTATTAACAGATTCTGAGTCCTACCCTCAAATTTGGCTGTGATGGATGCATTGCTTTATCCTTATTTACCTCTCATTTCTCAACTGACTCACCAGTAGGGTGGGAGATTGGTATACAGTTTGCTAGCCTAATCCCTTGGAAATTCCACATCTAGTGCCTGCTAAATTATTAGGAGTCTTAATCCACAAGTTTATGAACTTCAGGTGACTTAGCAGCAACCTTAGGATCAACAATTTACTCTTCAGCCTATTGAAGACATGAGATTATTTGTTTAGAAGTGTTTTACGGTCCAGTGCACACATTTCTTCCTAAAATGCAGCAGCACAAAGCTTCCCTCGTGCCATTTCAGTGCTAATATGCTTCTGAGACCACACAGGTCCAAAAGGATGCACTTTCCCTTCGCAAAGACATTCTTAAGCCAGGCACTATAATTAATTCTTTGGGGGCAATGTAGCAGGGAACACCTCCTGGGACCATTTTCACTTATACACTAGCTTTTGTGTGAAAGGTGAGATGTGTTTAGCTCCAAGTTTCAATTACTTCTGCCTTTTCTCTAGCTGCCCACATTAGGTCATGCGGCTGGTAGCAAAATCCTTTTAGGACCCTCGTGTAACAGTGCAGATAAAGTACAACAGAATTCTCTTCCTTTTTAATGAGAAAGCTTTTCCAGACTTGACAAAACAGAACTGTCTGACCACTTGATTTGAGTCTTTATGAAGTAAATTTATTCCCAATCAATTCCCTCTGTTCACAGGTAGATTTAGCTTTTCATTAAGATTTGTTAGGATAGTGATATTCAGTATTTGCTGAGTCTCTCAGTAAGATACTGAATTTATTGGCTACCTTTTCATCTTCTTTCAAGGCTGTTCAGCTTCAGCAAACAAATTTTAAAAAGTCATTTTTCCGCTGAGAGAACGATGTTGACTCCTTGTTGGAATTCTGATTACACAGTACACCCTTTACATGTAAATTTCAGAAGTAGATACAGTTGCCAAAATCTCTCTTTCTTATTTTATTTGATTAAAGTATTCTTTTTAAAAAGCTACTAATTCCTCCTGCTCAGATCTCTTTGACATTTAGATAGCTACCATAAAACTGGTCAAGTGGTTGCAAAAATTCTTCCAGTGGCAAGCTCATCAAAAGAGCATAATCATGAAAATAATCACTGACTTTTCTCCTCTAGAATGTCCTGTATGGGAGGAATCTGGCAACTGAATCATAGACTTAGACTTTCCATATGGCAATGAGAACTCTTGTTTATTGTTGACTCAATCAGGCATGTGATAATCCATTTAATTTCCTAACATTTAAAAAGCTATTATATTATTCCCAAGTACTCAAACATCCTTTGCAACACACTATTTTTTTCTGCTTAGAATCAAACTGCAAAGAGTGTGGTTAAAATACCTTTTATCCACTATGCTCCCCAGCTACAAAGGCAGTTTGCATGAGGGAAACACAATTTTAACATACTCTGTCTTCATCCAGCATCCTTTCCTGTAACCCAGTGTCAACTTGTGACATCCTTTGAATCATGTTCATTTGGGGATTTGGTTATGCAGCTAAAGACTGAAGCTCAGAGCAAGACAGAAGCTCAGAACGCTGCAGATCACTGGACTGCCACCCGCAAGGCTCCAGACATCCCTTAATTATCATCAGTTAAAAATCTCTCAATATCCTCTGTCAATGGAACTTGAGAATATCATCGGTCTAAAAAGCACCAGGAAAGTAAGCTATCATGCACAACATTGTTGTAACTTTAGACTGACCTTTATACTAGAACAAGTAAATCCTATATGGTAGTAAAGCTTGAGTGTTAAAAAAAAAATAATAATAATAAGTGAAAGAAATCTTTAAGGGAGGAAGCCAGCAGAAACTTGAGCTGGATGTGAAATCAGTGATAGATAAGCTCTCAAAATGCCTTTCCCTGGAGGACAGCACTTCCTCTATATCACCTAGGTTGATCCTAAGACAGTTGTGTTTTTTATTCTTATTTTTTAACTCAGGAGTCGTCTTCTTTCAGGCTCTTTGAAATCTTTGAGATAGCACTGTCAGCCGCAGATGAGATGAAGATTTAACGCTGGTGTTAGTAGCATATTAATGTCTTTGCAGTATGTCATGTCTTCTGAGTTTCCACGGTGGTCCCAACATAAATTTTGACTGATGACATAAAAGGATGGAGAAGTCTTTAGGGATACAGGAGATAAGGCCCTTAAGTTAGGTGGCGAAGGGGGGAAAAGAGCATAGGGTAGGGCTCTCTAGTGGTTTCTATAAACTCTTAGTGGTTATGGTTCTAAGCAACTTAATCTAAAAGAGTGCATGTTACACAGTGCCATCTAAAGCAGGGTTCTCAACAGCGGCACGTTGATATTTTGGACTGGATAACTTATTGTGCGTGGTTGTCCTGCGCACTATAGAATCATCTCTGGCCTCTACCACTAGACGTCAGTAGAACTCACCCCTCTGGCTGTGACAATCAATATTGCCTCCCTGCATGCTAAGGCGCTTGCTTCAGTTGTGTCCCACTCTTTGGACCCTATGGACCACAACCCGCCAGGCTCCTCTGTCCATGGGGTTCTCCAGGCAAGAATACTGGAGTGGGTTGCCATTTCCTTCTCCAGGGGATCTTCCCAACCCAAGGACTGAACCCATGTCTCTTATGTCTCCTGCTTTGGCAGGAGGGTTCTCTACCACTGGCGCCACCTGGGAGTGCCCAGTATCTCGGACCGGGGGTTGGCAAAAGTGAAAAGTGAAAATGTTAGTTGCTCAGTTGTGTCGGACTGTTTGTGATCCCATGGATTGTAGCCCACTAGACTCTTCTGTCCACGGAATTCTCCAGGCAAGAATATTGGAGTGGGTTGCCATTTCCTTTCTCCAAGGGATCTTCCCAACCCATAGACCAAATGAGAACCAATGACCCAAAGCAGCACAAGTACATCTCGCTGAATTTTCGATCATTTTACCCAGTTAAATACACACACACACACACTGTACCTATGTATTTGAACTGCTTTTAAGTACTTTTTAATGATTAATTTTATAAAATTGTGTTCTATAAGGTTAAAAATGTCTCCAAGTTTAAAAAATTGTGTATTTAATTTTCAGATTCAAATAGTAGCATCATCTAGAGCAGCAGAACTCCTGCTTATAGATGTTGAATCCAAAATTTTTGGAAAGTAAGCTTAAGGTACTTTCAGTTCAGTTCAGTTCAGGTCAGTCACTCAGTGGTGTCCAACTCTTTGCGACCGCATGAATTGCAGCACGCCAGGCCTCCCTGTCCATCACCAACTCCCAGAGTTCACTCAGACTCACGTCCATTGAGTCAGTGATGCCAGCCGGCCATCTCATCCTCTGTCGTCCCCTTCTCCTCCTGCCCCCAAGCCCTCCCAGCATCAGAGTCTTTTCCAACGAGTCAAATCTTCACATGAGGTGGCCAGAGTACTGGAGTTTCAGCTTTAGCATCATTCCTTCCAAAGAAACCCCAGGGCTGATCTTCAGAATGGACTGGTTGGACCTCCTTACAGTCCAAGGGACTCACTTTAGCAGGTTTTAAATTTCTTTTACAAAGTTTTAGGAAGAGTAATTCACATAATTATGATACCAGACAATTTAAAAAGGAAGGACTGTGTTTTCCTCATTTCATTTAGACCTCACAATAACCCCGTACCCTAAGCATTATTTCTATTTTGTAGAAGAGAGTCTAAGTGACTTGTCTTAGAGAACATAAAAGAATTCTGGAGGATCCAGTAATCAAACTCATGTCTTTTGACTCTAAAACCAGCCATTATCCAATAGATGACTTGGTGCCTCTGCTAATGCAGTTTAAGTACCAAGAAAAACATTCTCATTACTACAATGAGAAGGCACAGAGAAAGAGAGAGATTGATGTATCTGAACCAGTATAGCAGATTAGATAGGTTTTCTGGGTAGATTTGCTGGTTTTGTTTTAATTGCGGTGAAAAAAATATATATATATAATTCACCATCTAAGCCATTTTTAAGTGTGTTCTGTAGTAGGCTTAATTATATGTACATTTCTGTGCAATAAACCTCTAGGAATTTTTCATCTTAAAAAATTGAATCTCTACATCCAATGAACATTAACTCTCCTTCCCCCCTCCTCCCTGACCCTGGGAATTACAATTCTTTCTGTTTCTAAGAGTTTGACTACCTTGTATGCCTCATATAAGTGGAATTATTGAGTATTTATTTGTGATCGGCTTATTTCAATTACCATAATGTCCTCAAATTTCCTCCATGATATACGAAATGACAAGATTCGCTTCTTTCCCATGGATGAATATTATTACATTGTTTATGTATATATACTGCAACTTTATCCATTCATCCATTAATAGAAACTTATGTTGTTTCTCTATCATGACTATAATGAGAAATGCTACAGTGAACATGGGAATGCAAATCTCTCTTCAAGATCCCCTTTTCAATTCTTTTGGATATATACCCAGAAGTTAGAACTGCTGGATCGTACGGTAAATTTTTTTTTTTTTTTTTTTTGAGGAACCTCTATACTGTTTAGGCTTCCCAGATAGCACTAGTGGTAAAGAACTCGCCTGCCAATGCAGGAGACATAAGAGACATGAGTTCAATCCCTGGGTTGGGAAGATCCCCTGGAGAAGGGCATGGCGACCCACTCCAGTATTCTTGCTGCAGAATTCCATGGACAGAGGAGCCTAAGGGGCTACAGTTCATGGGTCGGAAACAGCCAGAAGCAACTTCCCACGCATGCATGTACTGTTTATCAGAGCAGTCGCCTCATTTTATATTCCTATTAGCAGTGCACAAAATATGACAATTTTTGCAGATCTTTGTTGACATCTTTCACAAGTTTTTCACATCTTTTCACAAAGATGTCCATCCATGAGAAAGAAGGGAATCTTGTCGTATGGCATATCACAGAGGAAATTTGAGGACATCAAGCTAATTGAAATAAGCCGATCACAAATAACAAGAGGTGACAACAAAACGCCTGCTATTTTCTGCTTTTCTTCCCCCACAATGGCCATCCTAACAGGTGTGAGGTCAAGACTGTTAACAGGCCTTAACTCTGCTGACTACTGGCTAGAGAGCCCCATTCTTTGCTACACAAACCTCTCCATAGACAGGTCAGAAGGCAGCATCCCTCCAAGTGAACCACTAAAAGCAGGATAGGGCATGCTTAGGAAGGGAACTGCAGCCCTTCTGTAACCTAACCCTGGAAGTGACCACTGTGACTTCACTGCCTCCTTTTCAGAGGGTAAAGAATCAAAACACGCAGCTAGGGAATCACCTAGAGGAGTTTGTTCCAGAGGGCAGGATCATTGGGAATCATCTGAGAGGCCCTACCACACAAATCCGTAGAAATGAATAGGAGAGAAGAATTGAAAACGCTGGCTAAGTGAAACGAATTCGGTTCTGTGCTTTCTGGATTCTTTACTCCTACTGCCAATCGGATAGTAACAGAATTTACATCGTTTTGGAGTGCAGACTTTCCACTGTTTTTATGATACCAAGTTTAGAAGTGCAGGATTTTAAGAAGGATTCTTCCAGAGAAACAGCTCAGCACCAGCCAAGGCTAATGAGCGAACACCATGGTACTATTTCTAGAAGTGTCACCTTTCTGGTGATCTTTTTCTTTAAAATTCCCCTGGAGGTCTGCATTTATGTCCTTTGACTAGGAAATGTGCAGTAGCTCACTGCAGAAAGATGGAATCCCGCAGGAGGAAACCTTCTGCAAGATATTATTTATTCTCTTCCTCCCTACTTATTCTAAAAGGAAGGGAAATTGAAATAGAGGAAGCTTTTGAACACAGCATGAATGCAGAGCTTGTAACTGTCGTGTTACTTTTAGTTTAAACTTAAGCCTCTCTTATTCTTCCAGCAGACCCTTTGTATCTGTGCTGCCAGTGCAGAGGAGACCACGTTATTTCAGAGTGACTACCTTTCCTGCAAACACTGCATCTAAGTTAATTAAAATGCCCATGTTGTTTTCTTTCTCAAGCCTTAACAGCTTTAAAGGGGAAAAAAAAAAAAGGCAGACAATTCACCTGCCAGGGGGAAAAAGGAAAGTCAAACAAATTGACAAAAAAATCATGGGCTGAATGTAATCATCACCACATCCTTTAAGCTGTACATTCCTTTTATCGGACCATTGTTTTCAATTTGTTCTTTCTTTCCTTGTAGCATGCTGATGGCCAACCATCCATTTACCTCTAGATTTTAAAGACCATGTCATTATCATTATCAATTGCAACGTTTGGGAATTCACTGCCCTTCTGAAAGGCCACTGGGTTGCTGCTGTGAGCTTTGCCAGGTCTTGAGGGGAGATAAATGTGCTGTACCAGCCTAGCCTCACCGGGGGTATAGTAGTAGATGGTCATAGACTGTGAAATAGGCAGAGAAGCCTCTTATGAAAGTGTTAAATTAGTATATTCAGGATTTTCCCTTGCTCCCTGCTTGTCTCCTACTTTGGAAATACTCTCTAGAGAGAGAGTAACTCATGCAAACACAAGTAATTTCACAAGGATGCACTAATCAGGATCCTTTGCCCTTTATAAGGACAAGGAAAGCAAATGATGACAGACTGTTTCTAGAAACTGTACTTTCAATGTCGTCCTACTCCCTCCCCTCTCTCTACACCCCTCAGGAGAACTCCTGGGAATCTATTGGAAATGATAGCATGATAATGTAACAACCCCAGGTGGTAAAAACCTGTGCTGGAAGGTGGTAGCCTATTCTCACTTGGAATGATTCATTTTATGTGTCAACTTGACTAAGCTATAGTCCCCACCTACTCCATCAAACACTAATCTATGTGTTGCTGGGAAGGTATTTTTCTGATGTTATTAATATCTACAGTCAGTTGATGCTACATGAAGGCGATTAGATTTGATAATGTAGGTGGACCCCACCCAATCAGTTGACCACCTTAAGAGTAAAATAAAACCTGACATTTCCCAGGAAAGATAGTCTGTTTCAAGACTGCAGCATCCATGCCTATTGTATACGTATTTGGAAAATATTTTGGAAATATTTTTTCTCTTTCATTCCCTTGTGCAATCCAATCCACTCTGCTTCTTAAATATTTCTGAAATGAGTGTAAGAGGGAAAATAGAAAGACATGGAAGAGCTTGAGTCAACAAGGCTTGCTCACCAGTGAGATGTAGTGAATGAGGAACAAGAAGCATAAAACGACTTCCAGGTGTTTGCATTAGATGCTGAGTTTTCAGAGAGGCCTCTGACTGAGAGACAGAATACAGAGGAGAACGTTTTTCAGAGAAAATGGGTTTAATTTTGAAACTTTGATTTTGAGATATCTGTGAGACAGCCAAGAGAAAATAAACAGTAAATGCTGGAGTTAAAAGTTTAGGACTCAGAGAACTCTTGGTTAGGAATACAGATAGATATAAGAGCCCATCAGCTTGTATGCATTCAGGCAGGAAATACCAGAGGCAACAGACAACGATGAGATGCCAAGAAACATGGTGTCAAGACCATCAGAAGACATAAAGGAAATCAGGAAGAATTGAAATGACCTAGAAAGTATTTTATTTACTTCTTTCTTCTCACAGGAAGGTGCAATGTTGAAGATAGAAAAAAAAAATTTAAGTTAAAAAAAAAGATTTTAAAAGTCCCCATTAGTGTCAAAACTAGGAAGTTATTTGGTGATTTGACCAAGAGTAATTTCAGTGGGCTGAAATAAAACAAAGAATGAAAGTGAATTGGAAATAAACTGATTCTGTTTCAGGGGAAAAAAGGAATACAGTAGCAGCCAGAAGACAAAAAAAAAACATTCAAAGAGGATTACTTGCTTTAATTGTGTGTGGTGTGTGCACACACATGTGCGGATGCTCGGTCACTTCAGTCGTGTCCACCTCTTTGCCACACTATGGACCATAGTCTCTAGGCTCCTCTGTCCATGGGATTTCCGAGGCAGGAATACTGGAGTGGGTTGCCATTTCCTTCTCCAAGGGATCTTCCCAGCCCAGGGATTGAACCCACGTCCCCTTGTTGAGTGAATGAATTAATCAAATAGGGATCTGTGACTCAAAAATGGTCAATAGAATCTTAATATCAAGAGAGAAACTAATAAATATTTTACACTAAGTGAAATAATGTTTACAAAAAAAAAAAAACTAGAATCTTTGAAAGACCCTAAAATTTACTGCACTGGAAATGTTCAGGCAATTCTGTTAGCTCTGAAATGAGTAATGCTACAGTGGGGTACAACCAACACAAATCTAGTTTTCTGGTATATTCACCAGCACTTCAAGTACTAGACAAACTATATTGAAGACAGTCCCTTATTTCTGACGGNTGGAGTTAAAAGTTTAGGACTCAGAGAACTCTTGGTTAGGAATACAGATAGATATAAGAGCCCATCAGCTTGTATGCATTCAGGCAGGAAATACCAGAGGCAACAGACAACGATGAGATGCCAAGAAACATGGTGTCAAGACCATCAGAAGACATAAAGGAAATCAGGAAGAATTGAAATGACCTAGAAAGTATTTTATTTACTTCTTTCTTCTCACAGGAAGGTGCAATGTTGAAGATAGAAAAAAAAAATTTAAGTTAAAAAAAAAGATTTTAAAAGTCCCCATTAGTGTCAAAACTAGGAAGTTATTTGGTGATTTGACCAAGAGTAATTTCAGTGGGCTGAAATAAAACAAAGAATGAAAGTGAATTGGAAATAAACTGATTCTGTTTCAGGGGAAAAAAGGAATACAGTAGCAGCCAGAAGACAAAAAAAAAACATTCAAAGAGGATTACTTGCTTTAATTGTGTGTGGTGTGTGCACACACATGTGCGGATGCTCGGTCACTTCAGTCGTGTCCACCTCTTTGCCACACTATGGACCATAGTCTCTAGGCTCCTCTGTCCATGGGATTTCCGAGGCAGGAATACTGGAGTGGGTTGCCATTTCCTTCTCCAAGGGATCTTCCCAGCCCAGGGATTGAACCCACGTCCCCTTGTTGAGTGAATGAATTAATCAAATAGGGATCTGTGACTCAAAAATGGTCAATAGAATCTTAATATCAAGAGAGAAACTAATAAATATTTTACACTAAGTGAAATAATGTTTACAAAAAAAAAAAAACTAGAATCTTTGAAAGACCCTAAAATTTACTGCACTGGAAATGTTCAGGCAATTCTGTTAGCTCTGAAATGAGTAATGCTACAGTGGGGTACAACCAACACAAATCTAGTTTTCTGGTATATTCACCAGCACTTCAAGTACTAGACAAACTATATTGAAGACAGTCCCTTATTTCTGACGGGAAAAAAAAAAAAAAACCTTTACTAATATAATTGATTTCTAATTCTTTCTCTCTTTTTATTTAACATATGGCTTTGCACTAAGTGAGTTTTGTTGTCCCAGGGATGGTTTCAGAGTGGGCCAGTTCAAATTAGCCCAATATTAGGTCTCAGTATCTGAGAAGGTTGTAAACAGGGGAGATGAGCTGCATTTACTTTTAAGGAAATGTTCACAAGCATTATTTTTCATGAGAGTCAGGAGAAATAGCTGAGAAAGATCCTCAACGGGAGGTGTTCCATCTTAAAAGGTTAACACAGAAACAGGTGCCAAACCAAACAAACCACAAATATTTAAGCTGGAAAATGAAAGGAAAGAAAAAATAGATTCTAAATCTGTATTAAAAGTAATTCCATGTAGCTGTATAAAACGCTAGTGAGGGTTGCAGAATGAATCTTTAATGGCATCATTTATGCTTGTCCCAATGCACTATGTTTAGGATGAGAACTGCCTGCAAATCTTGATGTACCATTTTATTGCACAAAAAACTGGCCACCATCTCACAGAACAGCCATTGTAAATTAGAAATATATTCTTTTTGGTTGAGCACAACACATTTGGAAATTTATGAAGTTACATAAAAGCACACGAAAGTATTTCTGAAACAGTAGTGACTTTCTTCCAGTCATGGGAACCGGGGCTGCTGGCAGTGTTGAGCACAACTCAACCTGAGTAGGCGTCCCCACTCCTCAAGTATCCAGCTGGTAATGATCCGCTTGTTCCCCCTTGGGCTTTGCAGAAACTCCTCAACAATCACATAACCTTCTGAATCCTGAGAGACAGTAACTTACATGAACATTGTTAGGCACCCTCCTGCCTGCGTGCGTGCCAAGGCGCTTCAGTCGGTCGGACTCTTTGTGACCCTATGGGCTGCAGCCCGCCAGGCTCCTTTGTCCGTGGGATTCTCCAGGCAAGAGTAGTGGAGGGGGTTGCCATGCCCCCTCCAGGAGATCTTCCCAGCCCAGGGATCGAATCCATGTCTGTAACATCTCCTGCTTTGGCCCGTGGTTCTTTACCACTAGTGCTACCTGGGAAGCTCAGGTATGCTTCTCTCCTCTTGTTATTGGACATGTTTTATGTACATAAGACTTTATTATAGGTATGAAAATACATATCATGACAATGTCAGACGTTAGAAAATGTACAATCTGAGTTTTCATGACAAAGTTTACTTGTTTAAATGCAAAGTATATTTTCAATTTTTTAAATCTTGTTTTATCAAAGTATTAAAGATCTTGGACTTTTAAAAATAATGAGCAAAAAAAGTATTAAAGATCTTGGACTTTTAAAAATAATGAGCAAAACAGGAGATTCCTGTTTCCCTAGCTCCATTTCACCCAAAATGCTGCTTGGTCCAAAAGTAAACATTGATAAAAATCTTGAAGAATGGGTTCAACTTTGAGTTAGTCTTTTGAATAGTTTTTGGGTTAATATTGTTTTATATCAAAATAAAAAAACAAATTTAGCAACCTAATTCCCAGATTTATGGTGATCACATGAACTAAGCCTTCAAAACACAGAACACTAGAGAAAAAATGATAATTATATTTTGTTTTTACAAAGTTAACTCCAAATTATACAAGAAAGATATATCTAGATTTAAATAGACTCAAGCCCTTAACTTACTCTAAAGAAAACAGTTTCAAATTAATAACTAGGAAGTTGAAGAGGACAGGAAAATCATTAGCAATGAAGAGAATACTAGAGGGGTAAAATCTAGGATTGGAAACATAAAAAGAGTAAATTTTAACAGATAATTAAAGTGGTCTGGAGGAATTCATTTCTGTATATAGCCTCTACTAACTTGAGAATTGGTGATGAAATAATGGAGAAAATAAAAGCTGACTGACATCTAGAAAAATAATGACAATTTCTCACTTTATGTAGATGAAGCTGGTATCTATGCTAAATGCAAAATAATATAGCCCAAATATGCCTGACCATGATTGTGGACTAAATGGAACAATGGAGAATTGCTCATCAAATATATCTCAGGATGAAGTTGCTTATACTTATTGAACAGAACCTTGACCATAATATAAAACAGCATATGCAATAACATCTAAAAAGTCTTAAAGTTTTGAGAATTCTTAAGATATCCACTATAAGAAATCTAGCAAAGATTCTTGAACAACNGAACCTTGACCATAATATAAAACAGCATATGCAATAACATTTAAAAAGTCTTAAAGTTTTGAGAATTCTTAAGATATCCACTATAAGAAATCTAGCAAAGATTCTTGAACAACACTGCAGATATGTTTTAAACATCACACTAAAATATGGCTGACAGAACAGATTTTGTTTGTAAAGTAGTGTAAATACTCCTGTCATTTTGTATTATACTGATTTCTCTAATGATACTCCACCTCCAAAATGTAGGATCTTTA
>SJYQ01000970.1:160304-210264 GCA_006410935.1 Redunca redunca
TTTTTCTACAAATGAAACCCCATTTAACATTATTTTTTTAATTACAGAATTTTTTTCCTCCTGATTATACTGTGCAAAAATGTCTTCTATATATCCAAAATTAATTGGTAAACTAATCTACTTTTCAAGGCTTCCATTAGCTTTAATAAGCAAATTAATTAGAGAATCATTGGTTTCCTGATACAGTAGAAAAATAACCTATTAGACTAAAAAGTCATGTCCAGTTCTTTGCAACCCCATGGACCTGTCCTTTGTCCATGGGATTTCCCAGGCAAGAATACTGGAGAGGGCTGCCATTTATTACTCCAAGCGATCTTCCTGCCATGAATAGAACCAGCATCTCTTTCATTTCTTGCAGTTCTAGGCAAATTGTTTAGCACTGCACCACCTGGGAAGCACCGACTAATATATAGGATACAGCAAAAGCAATAGGAGACATTGCTGAGGTTAGATATTCAAGAAGTCTTTGACTTCTGTCGTGTTGCCTTGCTCTAAATAGAGCCAGCTGTCATGTTTTAAGCACCTTATGAAGAGGTCAACATGGCAAGGAACTGGCCAATAGCCAGTGATGACCTGAGGCCTGTCAATGAACCCTGTGACCCAAGTCTTTCTTTTCTAGAGATTGAATAAGCAGAGAAAGGGAGAACTGATTAGAAGTGATTAAAAGATAAAATTAGATGACATAAAATTTCGTATTACTTTAGTGACTATGTTTGAAAATACCAAAATCCAAAAGCTATATGTATTATATGTAATATGTATTATATATGGAAGCAGATATTTTCTCAACTAAGCCTTAAGTTGACTCCATGAAGGCGACACCTGTGAGAAACCCTGAAGAGCAAGCACCCAATTCTTGACCCCTAGAAACTTTGACATAATAAATTTTGTCATTTAAGCCACTACATTTGAGGGTTATTTATAATGCGATAATAGATAACCAATACATCATTTAAATTTTTTACTCAATTCTAGCTCATCCATAGATTTTGGTGTCTTGCAGAAATTATATTGTGTCCTCAGCAGAAACATTTATACAAAGTATTTGTGTACAAGTAACACTAGGCTAAAGACATAATCAAAGATAATCTGAAGGAAAGGAGATCTAGTCAAAGGGAACTTAAACTCTGAGTGGTAATAAAAACAAGGAAAAGGGGGTTACTTCCTTATTTTGCTTTGGCTATGGAGTCTTGGTAATGAGAGCTGTGGGATATTTTACCCATGATCTTGGGTAAGCACTAATCCTAGCACTTAGAAATTCACTATTTTATTGTTCTTTGATTTTATGAGCTGATGTTTCCAAATTACTTTTGTTCTCATTTTCTTAAAAGAACTATTGTACTTTTCAAGGCATTGAATTATAAGATTAAAAAAGTGTTCTTTATTTTTTGTGCTTTTTATGTATTATTTGTGTGAAAGTATTATAAACCTATTAGAGTACAGCACTATATAGCCAGTTAGGTTAGTTGAGTACCTAGACTAACTCATTGGACTCAACAAACAAAACTGGGTTTAACAAATACACTCTTGGAATGGAACTCACTTGAGTGTAGGGGACTTACAGTATGTATAACTGAATCACTTTGCTGTATAGGAGAAATTAGCACAACATAATAAATCAACTGCAATTCAATAAAATAAATTTGAAAGAGATAAGTAAAAATTCTAGAAAATATAAAGAAATTCATCCAATCCAAACAAAACCTCTGATGATTCCTAACTGGGAACTCCTCCTTCCAAAGACCTTTTTGTATGGCTCCAAATCAGGTTTCTTCATCAACCTTTCCGCTTCGTCAATGCAGATTTAACAGGAACTGAAAAGGGAGAAGCAGTCAGATCAGAGCAATGTGTGTGTTGGCATTCTAGCACATAATTCTAGCACAAAGGCCAGCCCCGAGCCTGTTGTGGCGCAAGTCCTCCAGCGAATGTTTCTGTGTATTTGTGGCCCTTTCTCTTCCTTATGCAAGTTTAGGGCTATAATATTCCCACTGGAAATAAGCTGTGGCAGCTGTATTTTAATCCTATGTCAAGTCTCAATTATTGGTAGTGTCTGTGTTAAGGTTTCTGAATCTCAATAGGAAAAAGAAAGTTGAGATCTTATTAACACTAACTGCTGTTTTCCTGGGACAGGATAGTGGTGTGGCTAACACATTTGCATCTACTTGTCATCTCTAATGTGTGCTGTCCACCCTGAAATTCCATAGACATAAATGCTCCATTCTTGTTTGATGATGTTTGAGTGCCAAGAGCAAAGGATAACTATAGTGAATTTGTAATGGCTGAAGATATGTCTATCTTTTCTTGTCCAAATGGATGTCTTCTACTTGACCTTGATAAAGTATATCTAATCGTCTAACCCAGATATGAAAAAGTGTATTATACCTACAAAGGACTTCATTCATGAATCACTAATGAGAGGTCTAAGTGGGAAGGGAACAAAAAAAAAAAAAAAANAAAAAAAAAAAAAAACTTAAAATGTGTAGGTAAGTCACAATTGTGGAATGAACCAAAACTGTGTTTCAAGATAATAACTTTTTCCACTTTCACCTTGCTGTTCCCTTAATATAACTTTAACATGAAAATCTCTAGACATAAAGCAAAAAATAAAAAATAAAAAGAATAGTGGGCACTTCAAAATTTTCAATACTTGAGAAATTTTTGTCCCAATTAGTGATCTGTTATTATATTGCAAAGATTCAGAGAATATAATAATGACCCTCATGTCTTTGGATCCTTATGCTCTAGCTCCATATTGTTCCATTAGAGACACAGAGTGTTTTCAAGGGCTCATAACACCGAGATCTGTCAGATGTGGGAAGTAGCTATTAATTCTAATGTCTTTTGTATTAACACAGCAAGTCAAAAGAATCTGACAGAATTGAGCTAATGGATCATACATCCTCTGTGTTCATAGAACACGTCAATACCGCCTGTATTTCCAAAACAACCTTCAAAAGTTGCTTTTAAGTTCATGTGGAGTATAGAAAGAAGTTTGAGAAAAGTTTCTCAGTGAAAGTACCCAGTGCTCACCAAATTCACAGAACCCCTGTCATTTTAAACTGCAAGTTAATTAAATACCTGCTACTTGAAGAGTCTCATTTTTACTTCCCTCCAACATTGCAAAGCTCATAAAACTCATTATCACTGTGATTTCCTGAATTCTTTACATATAAGTTCAATTTTTCTACAGAATTTTTTTCTGTTGACTCTCAAGTCTTCAAGTCTCTTCAGAGATTTAGGATAATGTGAGTGTTTTCTAAGCAAAGTTTTCCCAATCTTCCAGAATGTTTCCATGGGAACATTGATGAGAGACAGAAGATCATAGCCATTAGGAACACTTCCCCAGTCCCACCTGCAACCCCAAGGTTCTAGAACTCTAAATCCCCTCATTAGTATCCCATGCCAGGCAAATCTACAGTCTCACTGTACTCTCTCCCCAGTCTAAACAGAAAGCTCTTTTCCTTTACTTTGGTGCACCATTGTGGAGGTAGTGCTTAAGACCAGAATCTCAGAAGGTCAAAGGAAAAGCCTTCTCTCCATATTCTTAGGGAGAGGAAACTGAGAAGACTGTATTGTGTCATAGCTTTCTCTTGAGATGTGTCTGGATGGGACAGACTTTCATTATTCAAAAAGAGCACTTAACAGCTCTTGAAAACTCACAAAGGGGAAATGTATTCAAGATAGGAAAGAATTCCTCATTTTATAAAAAATAAAATCATGAGTCCCTTTAAGTGGGTATTTACAGTTTATTAAGAAATGTATCCAGTGAGAAACTCAATGCTAAACTTTTCACATTACTCAATGAAGTATTAGAAACTGTAAGGAAAATTAAAGATTATAAGAATAAAATGACATTTGCATGTCCACTTTTATTTTCAGTTTTTAATTTACTAGACATTTAAAACCTTGTTTAGTTAAAAGGCTGAAACCTCCCTCAGTTCCCTTCAATAGCCTTGACTTTCATCACTGTGATAATCATTTGCTCTTTGGTAGATGAATAGATACTTGGATGGATGGATGGTTGGATAGTTGGATGGATGGATGGATGGATGGATGGATGGATGGATGGATGGATAGATCTTCAAATGTCTTTTCTCCATTTCTATGGTACCTACCTAGTCCAAGGTCCATCATCTTTAAATGACCTTCTTCTGCCCTAGGCTCAGAATAGACCCTTTTTTCATCTGTTCCTCACAATACTCTTCCCAGCCTCCTCTCATACTATTGCCCATTATTTTTCTTACTCTTTAAGATGCATCCACACTCTCTTCCCACATTTTCACCAATTCCTTGTGGTTACTCTTAATACTAAGCCTTTTACATCTCTTCCCATTATGTGTGTGTGTGTGTGTGTGTTTACGCTCAGTCCTGTCGCTTCTTTGCAACCACATGGACTGTAGCCCATAAGGCTCTTCTGTCCATGGGATTTTCCAGGCAAGAAATACTGGAATGGATTGCTATTTCCTTACCCAGAGGATATTCCCCACCCAGGGATTGAACTCAGATCTCTTGCATCTCCTGCATTGGTGGGCAATTTCTTTACCACTTCAGCACCTGAGAAAGCCCTTCTTCCCACTGTCTCTCGTGTTTTTTCCGATAGCTTTTCTTATTTAATACCATTCCTTTCTTTAGCTTAATAGTCCTCCAAATTTTTAGTTGAACCCACAACAGTAACATTTTTTCACTTAAAGTCTAATTAAAGTATATACACAGACACTCATAAACACACATTATATTTGATTATGCTTATAAATGATTATGAAGCTTCCCCACTAAAAAAATGTTTTCAATAATATTTTTCTCAAAAATGCAATTATTATATGCCATGATTTGAAAGTCCTCCACTTCTAGATTCTAGTCACTTTCTCTTCAAAATATCAATGGCTGTTGTAGTTGAAAAAAGATACTTCACAAAGGTGCATACTCAGAGAAGAATTTAGAGCCAGACTAGCTATATTAATCTGGCTGAACCATGTGTGATCTTTGAGAGGATTACTAACTTCCCTGTGCCCTGTTTATTTATCTGAAAAAAAGGCATAATAATTGTATCATCTTCAACAGAGCTTTGATGAATAAATGAGTGAATATGTACAAATCAGTAAGAACAGAGCCTGGTAGAGACGAAGTGCTATATTAATGCTAGCTAGCACAGTTGTATTTATAAACTCAGAATTATAGCATAGCACTTTGCATACTTCTGGCTTCAAATTCTCTGCTTTACTATGAATTAACATGGAGTGATAATATTTTATAAACTGTGATGCTAACTCTGTATCCTTGCCACATAATCATTCTTATAAATCTTAGCCAAGCTACCACTATATGAGTTTTGCCAATATAATTTACCCATTATTTTCTTTAGCTTAACAGTCTCCCAAATTTTCAGTGACTGCAATCACAAAGTTAAAGAATGCTTGCTCCTTGGAAGAAAAGTTACGACAAAACTAAACAGTGTATTAAAAAGCAGAGACATTTTCCTGACAAAGGTCCATATAGTCAAAGCTATGGCTTTTCTAGTAGTCATGTATGGATGTGAGAATTGAACTATAAAGAAGGCTGAGCACCAAAGAATGGATATTTTGAACTGTGGTGCTTGAAAGTCCCTTGGACAGCAAGGAGATCAAACCAGTTAGTCCTAGAGGAAATCAACCCTGAATAATCATTGGAAGGACTGATGCTGAAGCTCCAATCCTTTGGCCATGTGGTGCAAAGAGACAACACATTGGAAAAGACCCTGATGCTGGGAAGGATTGAGGGCAAGAGGAGAAGGGGACGACAGAGCATGAGATGGTTGGATGACATCACTGATTCAAAGTTTGAGCAAGCTCAGGGAGATAGTGAAGGACAAGGAAGCCCGGCGTGCTGCAGCCCATGGCGTCATAAAGAGTTGGACATGACTTAGTGGCTGAACAAGAACAGCAATTTATCTATAAACTGTTTAAAGTCAAGTGTCCTGTACATCTTTTCTTTAGTCAAGTAGCTCATAAAAATTATTACTGTACTACTATTATTATATTTCACTATTAAAACAGAATTTAGCAAGTACCATAAATTCAAGTCTGTTAGAGACATCTGTTCTTCCATCCAACTGTATAGCAAACATCTTACATTGTGAGTTTCTAATACTTGCTTCTCCAAAAATTAAACAGTATTTTCTCTTTGCCAGTCTTTGCTGCCAGAGGATGTGTTTGCTTGCACCTTATTGTTTTCTGTGTTTGGTTGAAGTCTTTTATATCATGAAAGCCAAGGTGTGCTTTACATTCTGTTAATAATGGAAAATCTCAAGAAAAGTTTCTAAACACTAGGCCTGATGCTAAGTGAAAGCACAGAGTACTGGACTAGACATCAAGAAATATTACAGATAATTGAGAACATTACAGAATTTGTCCTCAAGTTCTCTGTTGTCAGGCTCTCTAGTCTCATAAGCTAATTTCTCAGGGCATTTTCCACACTCTAGGAGTGGATCGTAATTGCTTTACTTCACTATGTGTCCGAGGAAGAACCCCACTGAGACTGGGGGGGTCAACTGTGCCGTTTT
This sequence comes from Redunca redunca, assembly GCA_006410935.1. NCBI lineage: Eukaryota > Metazoa > Chordata > Mammalia > Artiodactyla > Bovidae > Redunca > Redunca redunca. The sequence goes on from SJYQ01000970.1 coordinate 166,843, forward strand.
CTCCGTTATTCCCAGGTGGCACAGTGGTAAAGACTCTGCCTGCCAACGCAGGAGACCCAGGAGACCAGGGTTCAGTCCCTGGGTGTGGAAGATCCCCTAGAGAAGGGAATGGCAACCTACTCAGTATCCTTGCCTGGAAAATCCCAAGGAGAGAGAGGCTGGGGAGGCTACAGCCTATGGGCTCACAAAGAGTTGGACACAGTGGAGCGACTGGGCACTCATGCATTTATTCTTTATGTTATTAGTGTCTTCTTCAGTCTGTGATGTCCACAGAGTCACTTTCCCCAGGCAGTCCATTAATCTGCAAGGATTCATTTAGCTGACAATACAGTCTTATCTAATATGACCTGGGAAGAAGGGTATTGTGATATATCTCAATATACCAATAGCATACAAAGGAGTGCACACACATCGCTGTCAGCCTCTTGGTAGAGAACTTCCACTGTTCCTTCACTTTTTCTTCCTGGTCAGATGTGACTTCTTTCTAATTGTGGGTAAATAAACATATGTGAATTCTATTAGCATCTCTAGGGTGTGAGATACTAACATCTCTATTAGTATCTCATTTCTACTTTGGAGGGCACTTCTTTAACTCTCTCCTCAACCGTCTCTTCTTCCTTGTCAGGGCCATCAGTGATAGTGGAGAAGCCATATCCTAACCTATGGGCCCTGTATGGAAACGTATCCTTTCAAGGGGTCATCATGTTGCTTTTCCACTCTTGACAAACACAACATGAGAATTGTATAGACTTGTCTAGCAATGGGCATTATTCCATACTGTTGAGGAAAAAAAGATGAATTGGTTTTAATCTGGCATCCTAAATACTCCCCAATTTTGAGTTACCATCAACACACGTGCTTCACTTTTCATTTTATTCATTTTTAGTTGGAGGCTAACTTCTTTACAGTATGGTGTTGGTTTCTGCCATACATCAGCACAAATCAGGCACAGGGACACATATGCCCTCTCCCCATTGAACCTCCCTGCCGCCTTCCCCATCCCACCCTCTAGGTCATCACAGAGTGCCGGATTTGAGCCCTGAGTCATACAACAAACTCCCACTGACAATCTATATCACGCATGGTAATATGTACGTTTCAGTGCTACTATCATTCTTTACCTTTTAAAGTGGTTTGATGTTTTTCAAATTATATCTTTTGGCTTTATTCTGACGTTCTCTTATCCTAAAATTCACAAGTTTCTCTCAAATTAAATTGGAAGACGCTCAGAAAACTGGGTTTGAAAAGAGATAGACAGTCACAGAATACAAAATCTAGAAATGATCCTTTAAAAGAATTCAGTAAAGACAGAAATTACCCAAATAAGTTTCATTTATAAATCCCTCTCAGAGTAGTTTGGCTAAGCAGTGATTAGCTTGACAGACATGATAACTGTCTAGAAATGTTGTAAGGCATGCACATTAAGAAGAAAATTTTTCAACTAGAATTCAAAGCATGAAGTTAAGAGACGGCAAAATGTATGCNTGAGTTACCATCAACACACGTGCTTCACTTTTCATTTTATTCATTTTTAGTTGGAGGCTAACTTCTTTACAGTATGGTGTTGGTTTCTGCTGTACATCAGGATGAATCAGGCACAGGGACACATATGCCCTCTCCCTATTGAACCTCCCTGCCGCCTTCCCCATCCCACCCTCTAGGTCATCACAGAGCGCCGGATTTGAGCCCTGAGTCATACAACAAACTCCCACTGACAATCTATATCACGCATGGTAATATGTACGTTTCAGTGCTACTATCATTCTTTACCTTTTAAAGTGGTTTGATGTTTTTCAAATTATATCTTTTGGCTTTATTCTGACGTTCTCTTATCCTAAAATTCACAAGTTTCTCTCAAATTAAATTGGAAGACGCTCAGAAAACTGGGTTTGAAAAGAGATAGACAGTCACAGAATACAAAATCTAGAAATGATCCTTTAAAAGAATTCAGTAAAGACAGAAATTACCCAAATAAGTTTCATTTATAAATCCCTCTCAGAGTAGTTTGGCTAAGCAGTGATTAGCTTGACAGACATGATAACTGTCTAGAAATGTTGTAAGGCATGCACATTAAGAAGAAAATTTTTCAACTAGAATTCAAAGCATGAAGTTAAGAGACGGCAAAATGTATGCTTTCTTTCTGGAGACTTTTAGAATAAGAAATGAAACTTTTTCAAGGGAAAAAGTTAAAGAAATAATCATAATAATCACCTATGGCTCCTATTTACATAGGACAAAACATTCTTGAGGTTATGTTGTGAAGAATAGTCCTGAAACCCTCAAACTATCTATTGGACTGGTTGAATTACTTGATTTTTCCACATTTGATTTTTCAAATTCAATCAATTTCCAGCCAGCTTTTCTACTTTCCCATCTGTTTTTAAAGCAAAACTTAACACAAATCTGTGGAGAATGAAGTTTATTTTGTTTCTTTTCAATCTAAGTTTTAGTGAGTCATGTCTAGGCTAAATTCCAGGTTGAATGGATCATCAAAACTCAGCCTCACACCCACATGTTTTCTTCAATTCAGAGCAGAGCATCTTGTCTTTCTTGTTACATTACGTTTCAACCATAGAAATAGATTTACTATGCTCAAAAGCATCCAAACAGCATGTGCATTTTTGAGCTTCCTTAGTGAAGAGGCAGTTAACAAGCGTTTCAGTCTGTTCATCTCTACCAAGTACTACATTCTCCACTCTGTTAACCCTGGGGGCTTCCTTGCTTGGTGGCTCAGATGGTAAAGAATCTGCCTGCAATGCAGGAGACCCAGGTTCCATCCCCAGGTCAGGAAGATCCACTGGAAAGGGGGGTGATAACCCTAGTACATTTTGAAACTCTGCTTATTCTGAATCTTAAAGTTCTTATTTAAATGGATTTTAAATGTTTTCTGTAGAATAGTCTGGCACATGGTGACAAGTAAGTATAAACAACCTTTACACATTTAGCATTTGGATTATGTTCTAGGGAATCATGATTTCAAATCTATCTCACTGGGTTACAAGAACTCATTATTATTATAGCACAGTAACTATTCATAGTCATTCTTTTATTCACCCTAATAAAGAATGCATTTGCCCTTGAAGTTTGAGAGAAAGTTAATAGAAAACACTGTCCATGAATTAGAACAAAAATTCCACATGAGTATAACAATCCTTAACAACTGACCCCAAAATAACAGGAGGCTCAGTTGAGGAACAATGCATGAGAAATGGTTGAAATATACAAAGAACTCAATAAACACTAGTTGTTATCATTAGACTTGGCACTCTAAAATATTCTGATTTTTTAGTTTCTAAAGGAAGGCATGAGACAATGAAATACTGCCTTTTGACACAAAAACTATGACTGATTTAGGAAAAATAAAGTTCATTTTAAGAATAACAGTGATCATCCTGCACAGGCTTACAATTAATATAAAGACTTATAAAGAAATGTGCATAGGAACTGAGAAGTATGTACCCAAGATGCTTGGGTATCAATTCAAAATGTTTACTGAATTCTTGCTGAAACACTGTGGCAAGTTACTCCCTTGATGTGCTATACTTAGGTGAAACTTAAGAGTCTGCAGTTAAGAAGTTTTGTCACAAAAAGGAAAACTCACACCCAGGATCTGCCTCTGAAAAACCTGAACTTATCTGACTACCATTAAAAATGGAATCCCTTCAGGAGATGTCAAATTATTTGTCTATGATTAAGCAGTTGCTAATTTCTAGAAATGAATTCTAAAATTATAAATGTAAATTGAGTCTTCTTTAATAGATTATAAATTTCTTAAGGGCAAGGGTTATACCTTCTGTCTCCTTTGTTTATTTAATACAAATAGTATATTACCTTATAGAAGCTATTTTCGTAACTGCAATGATAATGTTCAAAATAAAACATGTGGAGGGAAATAATGTAATTTGATATCATTTCAGGTCTTAAATCTTTATTTTATTTTTAACAGTTTTACTGAGATATAATTGATAGACAATGCACATATTGAAGGGCTTCCCCATTAGCTCAGCAGTAAAAGAATCCACCTGCAATGCAGGAGGTGTGGGTTCCATCTCTGGAAGATCCCCTGGTCATGGCCAACCCACTCCAGTTGCCTGGAAAATCCCATGGCCAGAGGAGCCTGGTGGGGACAGTCCATGAGGTCGACTAACAGTTTCTTTTATAGAGCAAAGATGGGGGTGTGAGGAGGTAAAGTACAAAAAGGTGATAAATAGTTGCAAATATTTCCTGGTTCCAGCCAGACACTGGAAGAAATGCACTAATTTCTTTTTTCCTGTAGCAATTCACAGGTGGGTCTGGTCAGAATGTTCCCTGTGAGTATAAAAAGAGATCATTTATTTCAATGTTCAGTCATATGAGGCAGGGCTCCCAGAGATGGGACATTACATTTACTTCAAGATATAGGCAACATTCCTTTAGCAATTGACTTGCAGCAAATGCAGTGGAGTACACGGTTAAAACAAAAGAAATGGGCCCAATATGGTGTAGATTTGTTCTTCCCTATCAAACTGTGACACAGTTAATACTGGACATGGAACAACAGCCTGGTTCCAAATCTGGAAAGGAGTACGTCAAGGCTGTATATTGTCACCCTGCTTATTTAACTTATATGCAGAGTACATCATGCGAAATGCCAGACTGGATGAAGCACAAGCTGGAATCAAGCTTGCCGGGAGAAATAGCAATAACTTCAGACATGCAGATGACACCACCCTTATGGCAGAAAGTGAAGAACTAAAAAGCCTCTTGATGAAAGTGAAAGAGGAGAGTGAAAAAGTTGGCTTAAGATTCAACATTCAGAAAACTAAGATCATGGCACCCAGTACCATCATTTCATGGTAGATAGATGGGGAAACAATGGAAACAGTAACAGACTTTATTTGGGGAAGGGGGGATCCAAAATCACTGCAGATGGTGACTGCACCCATGATTTTAAAAGACACTTGCTCCCTAGTGTAAAAGCTATGACAAACTTAGACAGTATGCTTTTTAATATGTTAAAAAGCAGAGATATTACTTTGCCAACAAAGGTCCATTTGGTCAAAGCTATGGTTTTTCCAGCTGTCATGTATGCATGTGAGAGTTGGACTATAAAGAAAGCTGAGTGACAAAGAATTGATGCTTTTGAACTGTGGTGTTGGACAAGACTCTTGAGAGTCCCTTGGACTTCAGGGAGATCAAACAAGTCAATCCTGAAGGAAGTCAGTCCTAAATATTCATTGGAAGGACTGATGCTGAATCTGAAGCTCCAGTACTTTGGCCACCTGATGTGAAGAACTGACTCCTTGGAAAAGACCCTGATGCTGGGAAAGATTGAAGGCAGGAGAAGAAGGGGACGGCAGAGGATGAGATGGTTGGATGGTATCACTGACTCAATGGACATGAGTTTGAGTAAGCTCTGGGTGTTGGTGATGGACAGGGAAGCCTGGCGTGCTGCAGTCCATGGGGTTGCAAAGAGTCGGACATGACTGAGCGACTGAACTGAACTGAACTGATTACACTGTGAACATTTATTTGCATATCTTTATATGGATATGTGTAATCTTCCCTGATGTCTCAGTTGGTAAAGAATCCACCTGCAAATCAAGAGGCCCTGGTTCGATTTCTGGGTACAGAAGATCCTTTGGAGAAGGGACAGGTTACCCACTCCAGTATTCTTTGGTTTCCCTTGTGGCTTGCTGCTACTGCTGCTAAGTTGCTTCAGTTGTGTCCAACTCTGTGCGACCCCATAGACGGCAGCCCACCAGACTCTGCCATCCCTGGGATTCTCCAGGCAAGAACACTGGAGTGGGTTGCCATTTCCTTCTCCAATGCATCAAAGTGAAAAGTCAAAGTGAAGTCGCTCAGTCATGTCCGACTCTTAGCGACCCCATGGACTGCAGCCTTCCAGGCTCCTCCGTCCATGGGATTTTCCAGGCAAGAGTACTGGAGTGGGGTGCAATTGCCTTGTGGCTTAGCTGGTAAAGAATCTGCCTACAATATGGGAGACCTGGGTTTGATCCCTGGTTGGGAAGATCCCCTGGAGAAGAGAAAGGTTACCCACTCCAGAATAACATGGACTGTATAATCCATGGGGTCTCAAAGAGTTGGACACAACTGAGTGACTTTCATGTTCACAGAGAAGATCTATGAATGGACAAAAACACCTTAATAGATGTCCAAAGTTATTAGTCATCCAAGACAGTTAAACTAAAACTATATTAAAATTTCACTAACTTCAAATTGACCTACCGTTTTAATTCCATCATAAATAAAACAACACAGAATTGTTCAGAAATTGTCAATCTAATACTAAAATGTATATGTCAAAACAAATAATCTAAGCAATTTTTAAAAAGAAAAAAACGAAGTTGGAAAACTAACAGCATCTTATTTTAAGACTTAGCTATAAAATTACAGTAACCAAATCCATATGATAGAAATAGTGACAAACCTGTAGATTGATAGAACAAAATAGAGATAGAAATAGACCTAAACATCTCAGATCGATTGATTTTCAACAAAAGTTGAATTTGTTTTTCAGGACTGAATGAACTAAATTTAGGACAAAATGTTTATTACCCTCCAATCGTATATGTTGAAGATCTAACTCCCAATGTGATGGTGTTTTAGAGATGGGGACTTTAGGATGTAATAGCAAAAAAAGAAGAAAGAAAGAAAAAAGGTTATATAGGTAAGATATCAAAACCACAAGCCAAAACCCTAAAACTATATCAATGATAAGCTGAACATCATCAAAAAAAATGCAAGATCATTATTAAGAAAATGGAAATATAAACGGCACTTACTGGCATAGAAATCATATCTGCTAAAGGACTGGTACTGCAAATATATATCTGGATGATGAGATTTATCAATGATAAGATTTGATACATTATAGAATGTATATATAAAAATTTAAATATAGAATCATAAAAACATATAAACATATAATAAAACTTCAGAATAACAACTGTTTGCTGCTGCTGCTAATCCCTATTTATTCAAAGTTACTCCTAGCACCAATAACTTTGGCATCCAAGGCCTTGGACCTTATCAGAAATACAGCATCTTGGAACACACCCTGGAGCAGCTAAATCAGGACCTGCATTTTAAAAGCTTCCCTGACTATTCAACTTCACATTAACATTCGAGTCCAAGCCGGCATGTTTCCAGGCAGCTCAGAGCTTACATTGAGATCCCTAGGCTACTTCACAAGATGCCAGCATCCCTGAAGATGTTCTTCTCCAACTGGAGAATCTTATCCATGAATATTTTTAATTCTAAGAAGAGTTTAGTGGCCTTCCCTGAATCTTGGCCTCGCTCTAAGTTTTTTTTTTTTAGGAATCCGTTTCTTTCTTGCTTTTAAACCATGGCAGGAACAGAAATCCATCAAAACCCTAGTTGCCCTGTAAATGCCATTATAACCTTGTCCTTTCCCCTAACCAGAAAGGAATCTGTTATCTGCCTGCCTGCCTGCCTGCCTGCATTCACCTAAGCCTTTTGTCCTTTGAAGTTGTAGATTTCATGTGTAGAATTTGCAATGAATAATTACTGTTTATACCTTAACTACTTCCTTTAGTAGCTCACTGAGTTTAACACATTAATTTTTGAAACTGCTCTCATTTTTGGAGCAATTCTCCTCCAGTCCCTAAGAACTGAATTTGAGAATCATTTACATGCACCATAAACATGCTTCGACAGACCCTTGCAAAGTGGCTTATTCAGTGTATGATGCTTTGTCACTTAACACCTGTTAAAAAGTTAAAGGACATCCTAAATTAAAGGACATAAACGTGTTTTTAATTATCAATATTCTGTGTTCACATCAAATAACTGGAAGAGAAAAATGTACCGAATAAAGGAATTCTTGCTCTTTTTTCCTCTTGTTCTAAAATCACATGAGGTTAGAAGTGGAAGGAGTTGAGGAACCAGCAAAATCAGAAATGATACACATTTAACTCTGATAGACATTATATTTAAAAGTAAATGAAATGGTCACTGCCTGTTCTTCTTTGTGTACATGAAACCACAATGTTTTATGTAACAGCTACACAAAAGCAAGCTGTAGTATAAAATCTCATGTTGGGTTGATATATTGGTTAACAATTAAAGGTTGCCTATTCATGCCTAGGTGGTAAGTTACCTGGGCCTTACGTTAGTTAGAACTGCCAACGTAGTTGGCAGAGTTAGACAGTCTTTTCATTCCAGAGCATCATGTAAGGTCCTCACTAACTACATCTTCTCTATATCTTAATGTATCTTGAAAGTGAAAATATCAACTTGTGTATATTTTTTAAAATAGCTCCCAAAGATGACATTACAACTCTTCCTTTTAATAGATTTCAAATTAGACGCTAAAGGTTTCTAGTAACATAGAATTTTATTCGCTTTTATAAGGATTAGCAAATCCCAGAGAGAAAACAGTTACTTAAATTTAAATGGTCACCCCAAGATATTTTTTTTCCTATATCAGGTCAACATTTGACATGACTCAAATATAATGAGCCCTTATGCCAAAGTCTGCATCTGAAATGAATATATTTCTAATTTAAAACATGAGCTATTGTGCCAAAGCTTACATTTAAAATTAATATATTTCTCTTTTGAAAAAAGCAGTCTGATATAAAGTTTTATGAAATAAAAAAGTCAAGTTTCTAAGTTAAAAACAAATAATTAAGGAATAGCAAGAAACGCTTCGCAAATAGAAATGTAATTAAGACACATCAGTGGCTCACTTCTGGGTCCCTAGAAATATCATATCCTGACCTTTCCTCTACTTGATTCTTTGAAATTCTTTCTAAATACATTTTGCATTGATGCAAATCCGTTCTCTTTTAACCCATCGGTGTCATTCCAGCATTTGTACCTACTCTTAGTTTCATGTGTTTTTCTTCTATGGATTTCTGCAATCGTTATGCAGAAATAGGGCTTGGAAAACAAGAAGGGATTAAATTGGTTCAGCAACAAGCTTTGGCTTTTGCTTCTGTTGCTCACAGAGGGTTTAGCTGATTTTTTGTCATTCTCCCCTGTACCAGAGACCATGGAAAGAAAACCTTTAAAGTTCAAATGCACAAACAAACTTAGCAGGAGAAACAACAAACTGACTAGTCTCAGCCATACAACGTTAACTGACATCTCAGAAATTGTTTTCATCTGAAGCACCCTTGGCACTGATTCTTGCCAGAAAAATAAAATTCACCAGGACATTAGCTAAAAAGAGAGAAATAATACTAAGCAGATGGATTGAACAGGGGAAAGTTCAACTCCTCTTTTCAGTATTGGTTCATAGCTAGATGACCCCCTTGGACTTTCACCTGTTGGGAGAAAATCCCCCAAGGGTTTCTTACCTTTCCGCACATCTTGCAAGTAAGTACACTGTCAAAGTCTGTACTGGACTAGCTCTTCAAGAATATTTTAATAGAGAAGAGCTATCAGAAGTTGAGAATTGCCTACCTCCAGAGAAGAAGGTGGATTTGTTTGCTGTTTGGTATAATAAAGATGTGTCTCCTTTGGGGGCAAGTATTAAACACATTTGTCTGAGGCTTATAGATTGGGATTTCCTAAGGTTGGGGTTCCTCAATGAGACAAACACAGTGATTGGCAGCATTCATCTATACTTACCCATGTTGTCCTGTGGAAACTGGGGAGTGTGAGGACCGGCGGGAATGTAAGCTGATGCAGCCTGTAGCACCATGAGTAACAAAGTCTTTTGTCTCTGACCTGGGAGTCTCACGTTTTCTGCCAGCATTTATGAAGTGGTAACAGGCTAACTTGTTAACCTGAGAGCAGTATAGACTCTCAGACCCTTTACCTACTGATGTCGTAGTCCAGTAACTCCTGATATCCAATGCACCTACCTTCCTTGAGCTTTCTGATAATTAAAATTGGTCCTTAAGAAAGTGTGAACCAAAATGTGTGGGACAAAATGTTGATTTATCCATTAGTTCTTCATATTTAATCTATATAGTGAGCGCCAACAAAACACTTTTAAAGACAACTAACTTGTAGTTTTAGTGAAACAGCTGTGGTTTTTATGATGAATGTGGGTTTTTGTGGTTTTATTATTGAAATATTGTTGATTTACAGTGCTGTGTTAATTTCAGTTGTATACCAAAGTGACCAAGTTACATATACATATATAAACTGGGTGCTTCCTTACACTGCACTCTAGCAATGAACCAAATGTGATACTTTCCTTCTTGAATTTGTTGAAGTCTAGGAATGAATGCATACATATATATGTGTCTATTAATCCCAAACTCCCAGCGTATTCCTTGCCCCTTTTTCCTTTCGGTAACTCTAAATTTGTCTGTGAGCCTATTTTGTTTTTTACATAGGTTCATTTGTATTATTTTTTAGATTCCACGTATAAATGGTATCACATGACATTTGTCTTTCTCTCTCTGACATACTTCACTTAGTATGGTAATTTTTAGGTCCATTCATACTGCTGCAAAAAGCACTATTTCATTCTTTTTTGTGGCTGAGTAATCAGTGGAAAAGCAAGAGAGTTCCAGAGAAACATCTATTTCTGCTTTATTGACTATGCCACAGCCTTTGACTGTGTGGATCACAATAAACTCTGGAAAATTCTGGAAGAGATGGGAATATCAGACCACCTGACCTGCCTCTTGAGAAACCTATATGCAGGTCAGGAAGCAACAGTTAGAACTGGACATGGAACAACAGACTGGTTCCAAATTGGGAAAGGAGCACGTCAAGGCTGTATATTGTCACCCTGCTTATTTAACTTCTATGCAGAGTACATCATGAGAAAAGCTGGGCTGGAGGAAGCACAAGCTGGAATCAAGATTGCCAGGAGAAATATCAATAACCTCAGATATGCAGATGATACCACCCTTATGGCAGAAAGTGAAGAGGAACTAAAAAGCCTCTTGATGAAAGTGAAAGAGGAGAGTGAACAAGTTTGCTTAAAGCTCAGCATCCAGAAAACTAAGATCATGGCATCTGGTCCCATCACTTCATGGGAAATAGTTGGGGAAACAGTGTCAGACTTTATTTTTGGGGGCTCCAAAATCACTGTAGACGGTGACTGCAGCCATGAAATTAAAAGACGCTTACTCCTTGGAAAGAAAGTTATGACCATTATGACAGCATATTGAAAAGCAGAGACACTACTTTGCCAACAAAGGTCCATCTAGTCAAGGCTATGGTTTTTCCTGCGGTCATGTATGGATGTGAGAGTTGGACTGTGAAGAAAACTGAGTGCCAAAGAATTGATGCGTTTGAACTGAGGTGTTGGAGAAGACTCTTGAGAGTCTCTTGGACTGCAAGGAGATCCAACCAATCCATTCTGAAGGAGATCAGTCCTGGGTGTTCATTGGAAGGGCTGCTGCTAAAGCTGAAACTCCAATACTTTGACCACCTCATGTGAAGAGTTGACTCATTGGAAAAGACTCTGATGCTGGGAGGGATTGGGGGCAGGAGGAGAAGGGGATGACAGAGGATGAGATGGCTGGATGGCATCACCAACTTGATGGACGTGAGACTGAGTGAACTCCGGGAGATGGTGATGGACAGGGAGGCCTGGCGTGCTGCAATTCATGGGATCGCAAAGAGTCAGACACGACTGATCAACTGAACTGAATTGAACTGAAAATCTCATTGTTTATACATACCGCATCATGCTGGTATTTTATGGTTTCTGTTGATTTCTGTTGAAATACTGGTTCTTAGCAGCAGAGACTTAAATTGTCACATAATAGTAATTAGCAAATCCCACTAGGAAAAGTATCTGAGTGAGGTATGTCCCAGTTATTAATGAATTCTGCCCATGTATAATAGGCCAGAAGGAAGGCAAAGAGATGGCTGGCTACCCAGTTGACCCTCAGCTGGTACCCAGACATATGAATGCCCCAGCTGGCACGACTGCACGGTTCACATTAGAGCTGCCAGTCGTTCGTGCCTGGTACCTCCTCTGACTGACTGTGCATCTATATCATTATTTCTACTACCACAGCGTATTTCTTTCTTATTCTAGGTAAGACTGTCAGTGTTGAGTGTACACAATGTTAGGATCACTTGCACAATGCTAGGATCACTTAAAACAATACTTTATCCAAATAAATTCTCTCACAGTATATTGAAAAACAAGGATGTATCAAAACCCTGGCCAAAGAGCCTGAGTAGAATAGGCGACCGAGAATAATCAGAAGAGTTTCTAACAAAAGAAAATCATTTCTCATTGTGAAAATATGGTTGCATATAGCAAACAATGAAAAGTTGTAAATAGCGGACTTCATGAAAAGCTGAATTGTACTTATAATAGAAGGAACTGGCGGATGTATGGGAAAAAAAGGCAGAAGAATAAGAAATGAGCAGACTAAAAGAAAATACTTTCCTTCTCTGTTTCAAACTGATAAGTTATATCTAGTATTCATTGACCTGAAGAATATAATGATCTTAAACATAGGAATTACTACTCGAGGGTGCAAGCGACATGCTAGACATAGGTAGATGCTATTCAAGCATTCTTTGAGAAAGTGATTATTAACCCATATTTTAAAATGAGAATCAGAGCCTCACACAGACTGGTTAAACTCAAAGCACTAATAAGGGGCAAAGCACAAGTTTGAGCTCAGATTTCTCTGATACCAAAGCCTCATTAGTTTGACCATCTTTAGTCCAAATATCCAGAGGGTTGTGCAGATTTAAAGAGATGACGGGCAAAATGTTCAGTACAATGTGAGACACATATTAAATCACTGAACGCGATTATTGTTGATAATTTTAATGAGCTGGAAAATGGGAATGGACTTAAGAGTCAGATTTTAACATAAGAAATCTGGTTCATAAATTCAATGAACACTTTCCAAATGCTTGCTCTCATTGGGTCATTGGACTGCTGTGTCCTGTGAACAGAACTAAGTCTTCACCCTTACCATTCACTTGGAGGCAAGCAAGTACAATGGCTATTTCAAGGCTGTGGTTGAAGTGAAGTTCTAGGGAGTTTAGTACAAGCATTGTAAAAAGTCACAAAAGACACACCTGTTTTGTATTGGGTGTTTTAGGATCAAGACATTTTCTCTAGTTGCATTTTCAATAGACACACTTACTTGAGATGGGTTGGTTGGCTTTTACATATGTCCAAGTATTCCACAAATGTCTTTGCTTTCTTGGCCAGAACATCATCTCTAGTAGACTGGGATGGGATCTCAGTCCCATCTCTAGGATCATCTCTGGGTGGATTTACCACCCAGGATCAGCAACATCCAGAAAGACCAACATCAGTGCAAGTTTGGAGTCCTCTTATTTGACCAAAGGCAGAAGGAACTTTTTTCACTAACCTAGATACTTCCTTACACTGGACTCCAATAATAAACCAAATATGATACTTTCCTCTCTGAATTTGTCAAAAGTGTGGAATTGTTAGCCACTCAGTCATGTATGACTCTTTGCAATCCCATGGACTATCACCCACCAGGCTTCTCTGTCCATGGAATTCTCCAGCAAGATTACCATAGTGAGTAGTCATTCCCATCTCCAGGGGATTTCCATACCCAAGGATGAAACCCAGATCTCTTACATTGCAGGCAGATTCTTTACCATCTGAGCCATCAGGGAAGCCCTTGAATTTGTCACAACCAAAGAACAAAAAGCTATACTATTTTTCCTACATTGTTATCTGTACCTCAAATTGAACTAAAAAAGAATAATTTCAAGGAATCTACTCCCTGGACAATCAAATTTGAAGTAAAGCAACTTTTGACTTCCAAAACTTCCCAAATCCTTTCAGTTCAGTTCAGTCATTCAGTCGTGTCTGACTTTTTGTGACCCCATGAGCCACAGCATGCCAGGCCTCCCTGTCCATCACCAACTCCCAGAGTTCACCCAAACCCATGTCCATTGAGTCAGTGATGCCATCCAACCATCTCATCCTCTGTCGTCCCCTTCTGCTGCCCTCAATCTTTCCCAGCACTAGGGTCTTTTCAAATGAGTCAGTTTTTCACATCAGATGGCCAAAGTATTAGAGTTTCAGCTTCATCATCAGTCCTTTCAATGAATATTCAAGACTGATTTTCTTTAGGATGAACTGGTTGGATCTCCTTGCAGTTCAAGGAACTCTCAAGAGTCTTCTCCAACACCACAGTTCAAAAGCATCAATTCTTTGGCACTCAGCTTTCTTCACAGTCCAACTCTCACATCCATACATGACCACAGGAAAAACCATAGCCTTGACCAGATGGACCTTTGTTGACAAAGTAATGTCCCTGCTTTTCAATATGCTGTCTAGGTTGATCATAACTTTCCTCCCAAGGAGTAAGTGTCTTTTAAGTTCATGGCTGCAGTCACCATCTGCAGTGATTTTGGAGCACAGAAAAATAAAGTCAGCCACTGTTTCCACTGTTTCCCCATTTATTTGCCATGAAGTGATGGGACCGGATGCCATGATCTTAGTTTTTGGAATGTTGAGCTTTAAGCCAACTTTTTCACTCTCCTCTCTCACCTTCATCTTTAGTTTTTCTTCACTTTCTGCCATAAGGGTGGTGTCATCTGCATATCTGAGGTTATTGATATTTCTCCCAACAATCTTGATTCCAGCCTGTGCTTCCTCCAGCCCAGCATTTCTGTTGATGTACTCTGCATATAAGTTAAATAAACAGGGTGACAGTACACAGCCTTGACATACTCCTTTTCCCGAATCCTTTAAGACTAAGTAAATAAGTTGTAAGTAAGATAGTTAAGCTACTTATTATGCTCTGAAGACACGTTCCCAATTCTCTTGATCCTCTCTGCCTCTAATACCTGCATATAGTTTGGAGTCAACCCAAGCAGAGAATCAATCCCCTAGAGACCAATGAATTTGGAGAGAAGGCTAATTATCATGGAGAAGGAAGTTCCCAAAGCCACATTTCATCCTTTCTGATTCCTCACAATCTCTCTTAAAAGAGGGATTTGAAAATGAGGGCTGCCTTGTCCTTTGTCTACTTTTTGAACTGGAACAGCTGCCAGCATTTACCAAGGATAGAAATAGCAAGAAATAGAGAAGAGATAAGCAAACTTGTCCTTTATTGTTACAAGAGCCACTCTGGGAAATCCTATCCTTTATCGATGCCCTGTACAACTTCAAGTTCCAGGAAAAAAAAAAAAAGACAGGTGGACTGAATCTGAGCCACTGTGGATATACCACCCCAAATCCATTCTCTAAAAACAAATAAGGACCCAGTGGTGCTGGAGAAGACTCTTGAGAGTCCCTTGGACAGCACCGGAGATCAAACCAGTCAATCCTAAAGGAAATCAACCCTGAATATCCATTGGAAAGACAGATGCTGAAGCTGAAACTCTAATACTTTGGCCATCTGATGTGAAGAGCAAACTCATTGGAAAAGACCCTAATGCTGGGAAAGATTGAGGGCAGGAGGAGAAAGGGAGGACAGAGGATGAGATGGTTGGATGGCATCACCGACTTAACGGACATGTGTTTTAGCAAACTCAGGGAGATAGTGAAGTACAGGGCAGCCTGGTGTGCTGCAGTCCACGGGGTCGCAAAGAGCCAGACATGACTGAGCGACTGAACAACAAATCAGTTCATTAAACACACCACATTCTGGAGCTAGAACTGACATTTATTCATGTCTGAGGATTGCTGAAACTTCTACCAGCAAAGAGTGAACCAAAGTTAGGCTCATAAATGCTTGGTGCCAGGAAATTATCATCTCAGAAGTAATTTTCTTTTAACTTTATCAATGAAGAGAGCACAAACCTCTCTTGGAAGGAGCAAAGCAGGTTGCCCAGATAATGCTATCTACAATTTCATATACCTGATTTTTTTTCTCTCTCTTAAAAAAGAAACAAAATCAAGATTTGTCCCGTCTGCTCATAGGCATCAAAAATTATCAAGGTCTGCTCATTTATCCTGATGTCTCAGAGTAAAGCATTTGCTCTTGTGCTCTGAGAAGAAGCTGAAGGGAACTCTGTGGAGTTAGACAGAGAAGATGAATTGTGCCCAAATCAGCGCATACCCGTCACTGCCAATGATTTACACCCCCGAACGTCCGGCTCTTCAAAACAGGTGAGTAGATGAATATTTGTGTTTACCTTGGAGGTTTATACCGCAGGACTCCTGAAGGGAAATGGGACAGTGGAAATGAAACCTGATTAATTCTGATGTGAGAGGCATTCTGTGAGAGGGAAATTAAACCTTGGAGCCTTGGGGATTGCTACTTTCTCTGGCTCTTGAATAAAATTGGATGTTGCAGAAGCTATTGTGAAGTGCAGTCTTTAACTTTTCAGGAAAAAGTTTAAACACTTTGTTTCTTTTTTCGTCAGAAATTATTCTTTTAATAATCTTAGACTTTTCACAGGATTTTTCTTGGAAAGCTTTCATTTCCTTGATAGGTATGGAAATGTGCTCTTTACAAAAGTAAAATATTCTCTAAACCCTTGTCTACACAAGTGAAACACACCCTTTCAGGGAAGAATAGGTGGGTCGTTTTTACACAAAGAAAAGAGCTAGCATTGAGGAGAAGGTATTGTCTGTCCTAAGTACGTATATTAACTTTGTGTGCTAGGTACATGCGGGCTTCCAAGCTGGTGTTAGGGGTAACGAATATGCCTGCCAGTAGAGACACAACAGATGCAGGTTCAATCCATGGGTCCTGAAGCTCCCCTGGGGAAGGGCATGGCAACACGCTCCAGTATTCTTGCCTGGAGAATCCCACGGACAGAGGAGCCTGGTGGATTACAGCCCATAGGGTCACAAAGAAATGGACACGACTGAAGCAGCCTAGCATGCACCCACACCCAGGTACACGTGTTAACCTTGATAACCTCGGCAATTTTATGTTGATAATGTACGTATTGATGCAGTAGAATGCAACAGTGTGATAAGTTCATATAATCATGCTGTTAGAACCAGGTTGTCATTATCATTTTTATTATAGTGCCGTCTATGGGGTCACACAGAGTCGGACACGACCGAAGTGACTTAGCAGCAGCATAGTTACCCTTGGTGCTCATCTATAATTCATCAGCAGGAGGAGTCATGATCATAGTCCCATGTGGGCATCTACGACGTCTCACCTCTGAGACAGGCACATTGTCAACATTGCCTCTAATCCTCACAATGAGCACAATATTTATTATTATTATTACCTTATAGCGGGGGACCCAGAGTTTAAGCAAGGGTTTGAGACTGGAAAGCTCAACTTGAGGAACCAAGTGTCACAAACAGGAAAAGTCAGAAAGGAATGAATTCGGGAGAACTGGAATAAGAATCTCCCCCAAGATGGCATAGGACTTGCACACCTATAAATCTTTAACTGTATAAACTTAAGGATGCAAACAGTAGAATTGTGTTTTTTCTAAAATTAACCTGAATTTTTACTAAAGATATAGAGAAATATTATATTCTGTGAGCGTGCTCATGTTCAGTCATGTCCAACTCTTTCCAAACTTCTGAACTGTATCCCACCAGGCTGTCCATGGGATTTCCCAAGCAGGAATACTGGAGTAGGTAGTCGTTTCCTACCGAGGGGATCTTCCTCACCCAGAGATTGACCCTACATCTCTTGTGTCTCTCGCATTGGCAGGTGGATCATTTCCCACCATGCTACCTGGGAATCCCTATATCTTTCACTTTCAGTTCAGTCACTCAGTCATGTCTGACCCTTTTGATCCCAAGGACTGTGTAGTACACCAGGCTTCCCTGTCCATCATCAACTTCTGGAGCTTGCTCAAACTCATGTCCAATGAGTCAGTGATGCCATCCGACCATCTCATCCTCTGTCATCCCCTTCTCCTCCTGCCTCCAATCTTTCCCAGCATCAGGGTCTTTTTCGGTGAGTGAGTTCTTCACATCAGGTAGCCAAATACTGGAGTTTCATCTTCAGCATCAGTCCTTCCAGTGAATATTCAGGACTGATTTCCTTCAGGATTGACTTGTTTGATCTCCCTGCTGTCCAAGGGACTTTCAAGAGTCTTCTCCAACACCACAGTTCAAAAGCATCAATTCTTTGGTGTTCAGCTTTCTTTATAGTTCAACTCTCACATCCATACATGACTACTGGAAAAACCATAGCCCTGACTAGATGGACATATGTCAGCAAAGTAATGTCTCTGCTTTTTAATATGCTGTCTAGGTTTCTCATAGTTTTTCTTCTAAGGAGAAATCATCTGTTGATTTCATGGCTGCAGTCAACATCTGCAGTGATTTTGGAGCTGAAAAAAATAGTCTGTCACTGTTTCCATTGTTTATACATTGATGTGCCATGAAATGATGGGACTGGATGCCACAACTTTTGTTTCCTGAATGTTTAGTTTTAAGCCAGCATTTTCTCTCTCCCCTTTCACTTTCATCAAGAGGCACTTTAGTTCTTCTTCACTTTCCACCATAAAGGTGGTGTCATCTGCATATCTGAGCTTATTGTTATTTCTCCCGACAATCTTGATTCCAGCTTGTATTTCATCCAGTCCAGCATTTCTCATAACATACTCTGCATATAAGTTAAATAAGCAAGGTGACAATATAGAGCCTTGACGTACTCCTTTCCCAATTTGGAATCAGTCTGTTGTTCCATGCCCGGCTCTAACTGTTGCTTCTTAACCTGCATAGAGATTTCTCAGGAGACAGATCAAGTGGTGTGGTATTCCCATCTCTTTAAGAGTTTTCCACAGTTTGTTGTGATCCACACAGTCAAAGACTTTGGCATAGTCAATAAAGCAGAAGTAGATGTTTTTCTGGAACTCTCTCGCTTTTTCTATGATCCAACAGATGGCAATTGGATCTCTGGAACCCTATATTCTGCTGGTGTTAAATATTTAACCTTTGTCCTTTGGACTGAGTTTCATCTAAGAGTTGAAGATATTTCTGTAGTGAGAAGGCTTAACAGGGAGGGGCAGTGCCTGGGCCCTGGTGGATCATCCATCCCAGTTGGTATTCACTCAGACACACCCTTTCCTTTCAATTTTCGACCAAGTGGACCACTGAGGCAAAACCTCAGTCTACTGGCCTGGCCGGCCAAGGCCTGTTGGCTCTCTGTACCCCTCCTTTCTGCTCTTGGTGAGCAGGAGTCACCCTTCCTTTTGATCTTCTCATGCTGCAGAGACTGTGAGGATATGTTAAGTCTGCCTCCACAATGTTCTCAGAGGAGGTTTCTTCTGAGCTCCACAAGAATGAGCCTCAACCCTCAACTTTTAGGGGCAACTGGATTAAGGAAATGCAGTATCAAAACAGGAGTCCTGCTGGCTTAGTCTCACCCTCTGTGAGCCTGATACAGACACAGGACACAATCTGATGTTGATTACTGAAACCAAGCAGGAACCTGCCAGGTCTTCCCGGGGACAGAACCCCAGTGTCCTCTGCCTCTTGTTTGTAAGAAGCTTTAGCTTCCTTGATCACCAAGAGTTTCAAAGAGCAAATTTCATCAGAAAAGTGAAAAAAATACAAAAACAAAGGAAAAGAGTGAAACGAGAAAATAATAGCTTAACTGTGAAACAAAATCAAGGATTTTTGGTTTCTCCTGAAAAGCTACAGATAATATCCTAAGCTATATCCCTGAGTTGTTTTATAGATACTATAACTCCTACAAGGTGGAAGAAGTTAACGCCATGCTGACCACAAACACATAGACCCCGGACCAGTTGAAACCAAAAGTTGATAATGTCAACTCCCAAAATACCACTCCATTTGCTAAGCACCAGCTAATCAGAAGGATGTGCGTTAGTTGATCAGGCATCCTACAATCTTCCCCCTAATTTGTCTTTAAGAATCCTTCCCTGAAAGCCACTGGGAGTCAAAGGGAAAGCCAGCAGGGGGTTGTGGTCTTTTGAGCAGAGTTGCCTGTTCTCCTGCTTTGCATTCTGCAATAAACACTGTACTTTCCTTCACCACAACCAACATCAGGAGATTGGGTTTGTTACCAAGTTTGGTTGAGTAACATGATGGAAACAGCCCTCCATCCCCCCCAAACCAACAAACAGAAAATCCTTATTTTGCCCAGAGCTGATTAGCATTGAATGAGAGTAAGAATGCAGGCAGGTCTCCCTGGTGGCTCAGACAGTAAGGAATCTGCCTGCAGTTCAGGAGACCCAGGTTTGATCCCTGGGTTGAGAAGATCCCCTGGAGAAGGGAACGGCTACCCACTTCAGCATTCTTGCCTGGAGAATCCCATGAACAGAGGACCCCAGAGAGCTACAGTCCATGGGGTTGTAAAGAGTCAAACACGCCTGAGTAACTGTCACTCACCTTTTCAAGAATGCAGGTATATTATCTCATACTAACTTGTTCTTGAAAATGAAAAAAGGAGATAAAGAGTCTTTGAAGGTAAAAGGTGTTGTGGAATACTCTATTTAGTGCCTGCTTTTGAGCTCAGAGTCAAAACCAAACCTTGTCCCTACTGCCTTCTAGCTGGTCTCCTAGAAATTTTTTTCTTAATTTCTGGAAATTCAGTGTCCTCCTTTACAAAGGGGCGTAATAATAACTTCATTACAAGAGTTTTCTGAAGATTTAAGATTAACTGAATGTAAAGCTGTTATAGAGCCTTCATATGTCGGACATTGCTTACAGGCTTTTGTGCATAATAACTCATTTAATCCTCACCCCAACTACATGAATAGATGTTTTTATTATCCCCACCTCACAGTAACCATAGGACCGAGATATTAAGGAATTTGTCCAAGATCACATGGCTAAGAAGGAGAAAACTGGGATTTTCTCCCCAGGATGTTTATATTAGAGTTCATATTTCTACTCACTCCACTGTGCTGTTTCACCATAAAGCCTAAAAGTGGTTGCCATAAAACTAATTGTCTAACTCAGGATCTTTTTGAGTAAAAGTGCCACTAAAATAATTACTCTGGAACATGATGTGTAAACAGAGATTCTCCCAAAGAAATAAAAACATACGAGCACTTTAAGGCACCCCTCAATACTTCACACAGAGCCTTGAACATCAAAACTGAAAAAAAGCAATCCAACATGATTAAGAGCAAAAGCCACACTTGTATTTGTTTTGCTGAAGCTTGCATACTGCAAAGTTTTCATCAAGAGTCATAATAGGAAAATAACCCATATCTTTGTGTTGACTAAGTCTAACTATATCAAATTTCTCTTCCCTTACCAACCTGCAGTCACCACCACCCACTTCCTACTGTCAACCTACTATAGATCTGCCTTAGCATCTCTGCAGATCACACCACTGATCTACCTGTACAGAAATTAGTCCAGGTCCTCACTGACACTGAGAGCAATTGCTCAGACTCCACGGCCAGAGACTTCCCCGTTGAAGCCTTTCTGCCCTGAAGCATCGCTCATCTTCCAATGGGAATATTCTCCCTCTCAATAATCAGGGGTCTGCAGCAGGAGGAAATCAGTAAAGCTGTCCAGTGAAAAAGTGAGTGGTTCTTTTTGGTTCTCACTGCTGAATTGCTATTTTTCTAGGCACAACTCACATTTGTTTAAGCTTTGTTGCAACATAGATGACTCACTGTCTGGCACTGAAAATAAAGTGACCAGCATCAATCAATGCATATGTGTTGAACACCTATTTTAAGTACACAGGGAGCCTGACCTTCAGTCTTATGCAGCCAAATTTTCTCCATTGTGCTGATGAAGAGTTTGCTTTTCCCTCCAAGACCCACTACTCTGTCCTTGCCCTCGCTGACCCTCTTTTGGGTTGTCTTGACTTTCTTCCCAGATGAATAAGGGCACTTTGAATTCTGGTCCAGGTTTACTGGATGTTGGCCACTCTCCCATATGCTGGTGCAAATGGAAAACAGAACGAAAATTTCCCTTGCTGATGGTCTCTCCTAATAACTATTCACAACCCTGTCTAGGGGTGGGGAGTCCAGGCAACACAATGTGCTCAGTACAGGTGTATTTTTTATAGACTGCTGCAAAATGAGGTACCTTAACACTCACTGGCTTAAAAACAATAAGTTTGTTGTCTCGTGTACTTTCTATGGATCAGGAATCTGGGAACAGCTGAGTTGAATGGTTCTGGCTCAAGATCACTCATGAAGTTGCAGTGATGATAACCACCAGGTTCATCTTCTGAATCATCTTCCGGGTCATCATCTTCATCTTCTGACCATCAGATAATCTTCTAAAAGCTTGACCTCTCAGGGACTGATAGTCCCCTTCTAAGATGGTTCACATGACTGTTGGTTGGAGGCCTCAGTTCGTTCTGATGTGAAATTCTGCATTGGGTTGCTTGAATGTTCTCAAGACATGGCAGCTGCTGTCCCTAGAAAAAATGATCAAGAAGAAGAATCAGTGCTTTTTTTCACTTTGCCACACTGTCAGTTCCAGTGTATTTCATTCATTAGAAGCAAGTCTCTAAGTCCAGCTCACATGGAAACTAGACTTCATTTTGTGGAGGCAAGAGTGTCAAAGAATCGTGAAAATATTCCAAGATCACCTCAATGGGTGTATTCGTCAGGGTTTTCCAGAGAAACAGAACCAACAGGGCATCTAGCTAGCTAGCTATCCGTATGTATCATGAAGAATTGGCTCACACAATTACAGAGTGGCAAGTTTAAAATCAGAAATGCCAATATCCCAGTTCTGGTCAAGGGCCAGAAACTCCTAGAGAACCAGGAAGAGCTAATGTTCCCATTCAAAGACAATGAGGCAGATGAAATAAAAAGGACAGTCGTTCATTCTCTTCAAGCCTTCAGCTGATTAAATGAGGCCCACTCACATTATAGAAGGCAATCTGCTTTTTTCAAGCCCACTTATTAAATATTAATGTCATCTAAAAACATCCTTGCAGAAACAACAGAAAAATGTTTACCAACTATCTGGGTATCCCATGGCCCAATCAGGTTGATAAATAAAATTAAGCATCACAGTAAGCATTCAGAAAAGTTTATCAACAATGACATATTTGTGTTGTTCAACACATATTTGTGTTATGCCTCGAGAATTTCATTAATTTACTGACCCATTCTCTGGAAAACATTAATAATGCTTGTCTGAATGGAATATTATAATTTGCAGACCACCTTTGAAAACACAATATCCAAGATGAGAAAGCTAAGATCCAGAGAGGTCAAGCAACTTGTTCAAAGCCTCATATCTAACTGGAAGATGAAAAAAAAAAATCAAAAGAGAGGTTCTCTGAGTCTAGGCATGGACTTTTCCTTCAAGCAGCCTTTTTAGCAACTGTACATTCTCCTAATATTTGTGGAGACTAGATCAGTGTTTTCTCCCAATGTTTAGTAGAGAGATTCCTTTTGTAAATGAAGCTTTATAGAGATTGAAAGGTACTTAAAAGGTAAGCCAATCTACTGAGGGTAAAGGTGGGTGAGGCTGTTGCAGATGAAATCCTGCCAGCTCTGTCTGTCCTTCTCCTGGCCGACCTTTAGGCATCCTCAAGAATCTGAGATACTTGGCTTGAAATCCACTAGCCTAGGTCCCATTGGCCTTGATCTTGACAATGAGGGTTTGTGGGAGGAACAGAAAGCCCATTTATCAATTAAGGAAGGGGTACTGGGTTATCACTGTCATTTTACCTTCAGCCAGAGAGGCATCTAACTCTGTTGTTCTGAAGCATTTGTCCAGGAGGAAAAACTCAAGGTTCAATTTGGTAGGCAGAGTATTCATTTATGATTTACTTTGAACCCCTTGTACTTTAAATGTGTTCTTAGCTGTATTGTTTCTGAAGTTAGAGTCTTTGTTTTCTGCACTGTAAAATGAGAATTACAAAAAAAAAAAAAATAGCAGGATGCCAGAGCAAAAAGGTTTTGAAAAGGTACTTGGCAAAGTGAATGGGAACACAATTTAGAGTGTCTGACTACATTACTTTTTATAATTAGAACATTTCATGATTATAAATGGTTGATTATAAAACCTCAGCCAGCCTGTCAGCCAGACACCTTCAGAAGCTCTGAAAAGAATGCTTTTTAAGCTGGAAAAAGCCTCACCTCCACAATAAAGTAAGATAAAATAACACTCCCACGTCCCAAGTGACAAAAGAACAGTGGCCGTTGACGAGTTAGGCTAAAATCAATATGATGAGTCGCTCCTGAAGACTCTCACTTCCCATGGCCTGCAGGACCTTTTAGTTCCTGACCCCGATGCTTCAAGATATAACCACATTCTGTGCATTTGCAGATCTCAATTCAACTAAAATAAAATAGGCAAACATTAACTGAGAATTAATAGGTTTTGTGCTAGTTGAGAGGATATAAACAGCAATAACAAAAAGACACCACCTTGGAAAGCTCAGTTCAGTGGGATAGACCACCCAGCACACAGGTCATAGATACACCATGATACACAGCAATGGTAGATAGAATACAAGAGACAGAGAAAGGGTGATAAAACTAGGGCTTCTCGATATAACAGTCTTGTGCTGGATGTTTCAAAGAAATCTAATTTCTTGGAAATGGAAAAGTTAGCCAAGCAGGGATTAGGGCAGTGGAGTGATAGGTGGAGGGAAGAATAGTCAGTCTGAAGCCTTGCAGCAAGGCTATGGGAAGTTTGCATCCCTGAGAGCCTCTAGGAAAGCTTTAGCAGCATGAACAGGGGAGGGAGATTCTAGTTTCCTGCTCAGCTGCAGCTCCATGATGCTAGATGCCAGTAATAACAGAGGTCTTGGCAACCCACACTCTGCACGGGCCAGGCTCCTAGCCTTCAGCCCCCAAGGTGGCAGCAGCTCTCAATTCTAAGCAAGCAGTGTTTTCTTCTGTTGCTATTTTGATTCTTCCAATCTTTTTAAAAACTTTGTTCTCACTTTTATTGAGATATGTATGTGATTGCATGTGTATTAGTCACTCAGTCGTGTCTGACTCTTTGCAACCCCAGGGACTATGGCCTACCAAGCTCCTCTGTCCATGGGATTCTCCAGGCAAGAATCCTGGAGTGGGTTGCCATTTTCTTCTCCGTTATTGAGATATCAGTTCAGTTCAGTCACTCAGTCATGTTCGACTCTTTGCAACCCCATGAATTGCAGCACACCAGGCCTCCCTGTCCATCACCAATTCCCAGAGTTCACTCAGACTCACGTCCATTGAGTCGGTGATGCCATCCAGTCATCGCATCCTCTGTCGTCCCCTTCTCCTCCTGCCCCCAATCCCTCTCAGCATCAGAGACAACTCTTCACATGAGGTGGCCAAAGAACTGGAGTTTCAGCTTCAGCATCATTCCCTCCAAAGAAATCCCAGGGCTGATATCCTTCAGAATGGACTGGTTGGATCTCCTTGCAGTCCAAGGGACTCTCAAGAGTCTTCTCCAACACCACAATTCAAAAGCATCAATTCTTCAGCTCTCAGCTTTCTTCACAGTCCAACTCTCACGTCCATACATGACCAATGGAAAAACCATAGCCTTGACTAGATGGACCTTTGTTGGCAAAGTAATGTCTCTGCTTTTCCATGTGCTATCTAGGTTGGTCATAGCTTTTCTTCCAAGGAGTAAGCGTCTTTTAATTTCATGGCTGCAGTCACCATCTGCAGTGATTTTGGAGCCCCTCAAAATAGAAGTTTCCCCATCTATTTGCCATGAAGTGATGGGACCAGATGCCATGATCTTCATTTTCTGAATGTTGAGCTTTAAGCTAACTTTTTCACTCTCCTCTTTCACTTTCATCAAGAGGCTTTTTAGTTCCTCTTCACTTTCTGCCATAAGGGTGGTGTCATCTGCATATCTGAGGTTATTGATATTTCTCCCGGAAATCTTGATTCCAGCTTGTGCTTCTTCCAGCCCAGCATTTCTCATGATGTACTCTGCATATAAGTTAAATAAGCAGGGTGACAATATACAGCCTTGACGTGCTCCTTTTCCTATTTGGAACCAGTCTGTTATTCCATGTACAGTTCTAACTGTTGCTTCCTGACCTGCATATAGGTTTCTCAAGAGGCAGGTCAGGTGGTCTGGTATTCCCATCTCTTTCAGACCAATGTTAAATATTGGATTAATCCAAAGAGTACAACATGACTTGATATAATACATATCACAAAATAAGTTAGTTTCAGCTATTGCTTCACAAACCTAACACTTTTTTTCTTATGATGAAAACTCTTAAAATCTACTCTCTTAAGAATTTGCAAATATGCAATGCAATATTGTTGACTATAGTTTCACCATGCTATAGATTACATCCTTATTACTAATTTATTTTATAGCTAGAAGTTTTGAATGCCTTCACTCATTTTGCCCTCTCCCTCCCCACACCCCATCTCTGGTAAGTACCATCTGCTCTCTGTCTCCATAATTTCAGTTTGCTCAGACTCAACATATAAATGAGATGATACAGCACTTGTCTTTTAATGTTTGAATTATATCATTTAGCATAATTCCCTCAAGATCCACTCTCCACATTTTTCATATGGCAGGATATCCTTCTTTTATGGCTAAATAATAAATGCATATATGTGTGTGTGTGTCTGTGTGTCTGTGTGTGTGTGCGTGTGTATGTGTTACATCTTCTTCATGCATTCACCCATTAATGAAACACATGATTGTTCCTATACCATGACTATTGTAAATGATACTGTGGTGAGAATTCAATATGTTTTTCGTTTATTTCCCATGTTGGATTCTTTCTGCTTGAAAGGCCTGGCATAACTCATGTTATCCTGATAAGACATTGACAAATACAAGCTCCTAGCACAGGGTTAGTGTTGAATAATGAAATAATTTATAGATGAAAGAATGAGTAGTTAGATACATAATGAATTGAGCATGTACTCATTCTAAAAATAAGACCTAGTTTTGGCAAAGAAGTCATGCATTTACAGCAACATTGTGGGATGGAAGAACAGTGTCTTCAAGGAATGGAGAACTTCCTAAGATTCTTAAACAGAAAAGGGAATGACCACAGATTGACTGTAAGCATGTTAAACTACACTGAAGATTTTATAATCCTCCATCATCATGCTTCAACAAGCAAGAGGGGAAAATTAGTCATCAGTTTGGATTTGAATATTTATGAATTACAAAGTGCACCCTGTCTATTTCTGTTGAAAACTGAAAGTTCCAATGGAAAGGTTTTATGCTTCTCTTTATAAACTTCTTTAATCCTTAGGTTTACTTTTGTTGTGTTTTCATACAGCCTTTGGAGGTCACGTCAGAGTTATCTGAAAACAGTTTTCATTTTCAATGAGGCCATAATGTTTAAAATATAGTGAAAGCTGTGTATTGAGTCTATAGCATTTGAGGCTCTGAGGGCTAAGGTGAATAGACTATACTTTTCTTTTTCAGGGGGACAATTTTGTCAGTAAGCTCTGGCAAGCAAAGATCAGACAGGGGAATTAGAGGGACAGTTTGATTTCTTAGGGAGATCAATGAATATGACAGGATAATAGATGGCACACAGCTGGTGTCAAGTTCAGAAGAAGTGATGACAAGGAAGAGAGGAGAGAACAAGATGAGCGTTTATAGAAACAGAGCCCAGTGCTGGGTGGAAAGTCGGATGCCTCAGGGAAGACAGGAGTTAGTGGGCTAAGCGGAGCAATCAAGATATCTGAGACACTCAGCGGGTCCCCCAGGAACACATATGCTTCCTCCTCAAAGCCACGGGGACGTCTCTGAACAGCAGTCTACGCAGCGACAACATCAGCCGTGGATTCTCGATCATCCTCGCTCGTGTGACATGCTCCCCAAAGGGAGGCGGGAAGGTATTTCCACCTTGTGAAGGTCAAAAGCAGGGAAACGTCTTTTTCTTGTGGCCATTTCCACCATGGGACATAGTGAGACTGAGCAGGAAGAAAACGGTCTTAGAAATTAAATACGCCTGCGTTGAAATTCCTTCTCTACTATTCATTCACCAGGCAAGTAATTCAGCCTCCATAGCCTCAATTTCCTCACCCACAAAATGAGAATAATAATATCTGCGTCCAATGACTATTGAAGGCTTTAAATGAGAGAATGATGATGATGATGCAAATGAAAATGATGAAAGCAAACATCTGTATAAAAAGTATTAATATCAGCAGGCACTGTTATGAGGGTTTCACACCCATCAAGTCAAACCTATATTGAAGAGACATAATGTGGACCAAGTGCTTGTATAACACCATGCACATTGAGGGTGCCTTATAAATGGCATCTGTCTCGCTGAGGCAGGCTGGGGTGATGATGGTGATGCTATTATCATTCGTTCCCCCTGAGATCCAATCACTAGGGCCTCTAGTGTAGTTAACAGAACATGCCTTCTCGTGCCTTACATGACTCACATTACTAGGAATTCTTATCTGAAGGCAGTGTGATCCGAGCAGAATTTAAGCCACCTGAAAGAGAGCAAAAACAGCTTTATTTATATTATTCTCAATATACTTATTCTCATTCATGTAATTGAAAAATAGCAGGACCATCAGGAGGGTAATTTGGGGGCATGGTGCATATTGAAAGATGGGATCAAAATGGTTAAAAGCAGGGAAAATATCTATATGTAGAGAACATATGCCAGAAGACAAAAATAGAGAAAGTATCTATATCTAGAAAATATATGTAATAACCTTTTTGGTAAATAATTTTTAAAAAAATAACATATATAAATATTTACAGAAAGAGTGACAAGGTGATGGCAGATGTATTGGCGTTAGAGTCGGGCTCTTAACCTGGCAAAAAGCTGTCTTACAAGTCTCAACTTTCTTGTCCTTGTCTACTGATCAAAAATACTTATGTGTGCCTCATGGAACTGGGTCTGTTTAACAAAGTCATATATATATGTATATATGTCCATAATGTACTAGTCAGTACATAGTAGTCACTCAATAAATGTTATAGCTCTTTCTCCAGCTTCATATCTCTAAATTCCTCAACCATAATAGCTGAATGAGACATTCCCAATGCATTGTGTTAAAAATACTAATTTACAGACCCTCCCTGATACCACGTAAGATCAACTTTTTACTCCTTGGGGCGGAGGAGAGAAATGTTTAGAATTTTGTATTATATGACTAAGGAATATCATAAGTAGGCAAATCATAAAACTAGTAAAGATCAACAATCAAGTTTAGTTCAGTTCAGTCCCTCAGTCACGTCTGACTCTGTAATCCCATGGACTGCAGCAAGCCCTTCATCGATTCTTTATTTTTTTTGAGTTGTCTTTTTTTTTTTAAGTTTTTTTTTAATCAATTCTTTATATAATTCAGAATATTTTAAATGATTTCCTTCAATAGGCTTAATAAGAAGATGAACAGAAAATAAAAATTAAAGAACTAGACCACAGTGCTTAGCAATTAATTAGATGCCTAAGGAATACCAAGGGAAAAGATGACTTTGGAGGAGGACACTCTGTATAGGTAATAAATATGCCACTTTGCCACATGCAGATAAAATGCTGTAATGGGCACAATTATGGAAAATAATCTCTGTAAAAATAAAATTCCAAATGAGAATTAAGAAAAGTTTTCCAACTCTTTGTGACCCCATGAACTGTAGCCCGCCAGGCTCCTCTGTCCATGGGACGTTCCAGGCAAGAATAATGAAGTGGGTTGCCATACCCTTCTCCAGGGGATTTTCCTGACCCAAGGATCAAACCTGGGTCTCCCACACTCAGATTCTTTACCATCTGAGCCACCAGGGAAGCCCAAGGAAACTGTATTACCAAGGAGAATGTTAAATGAATGCTGATATTCAATAAGGGAGGACTTGGGGTGCGGACGGTGGGATGACGGTGCACCCCGGTCCAAGAAGTACAGTATAAAATGGTATATTAGAGATATCAATCCAATTTCCAACATCATTTGACCTCATCTGGAACCACGTGTATCTACACTGCTGCTGCTGCTAACTTGCTTCAGTCGTGTCCAACTTTGTGCGACCCCATGGACTGCAGCCCACCAGGCTCCCCCGTCTCTGGGATTCTCCAGGCAAGAACACTGGAGTGGGTTGCCATTGCCTTCTCCAATGCATCAAAGTGAAAAGTGAAAATGAAGTCCCTCAGTCGTGTCCGACCCTCAGAGACCCCATGGACTGCAGCCTACCAGGCTCCTCTGTCCATGGGATTTTCCAGGCAAGAGTACTGGAGTGGGGGGCCATTGCCTTCTCCATATCTACACTAGACATTTCAAATAGGAAACACAGGGTAAAGGAAGAAGGGCCACCTGTGGAGTGTCAGCTACACTAGCGACAGTCATATTTTCCCAAGACTTGTCTCCAGTTGTTAAGAACAGGTCTGCTGTACAACAGAAGACGGTGAGGTTTACTTCTTTCTGCTTCAGCACCTTGACTAATAGTGTCGCAAGGCTAAGGGACCATGTCTCAGGTGAAATGGGTTTGTTTCCAGCCCCAAATATTCCCAACCTGAGCTTTCTTGATTGCCTGATATGAAATTGCTCAGCATTATATACGCTCTGGGGCTTCCCTGCTAAGTCAGACCGTAAAAAATTCACCTGCAATGTGTAAGATCCGGGTTCGATCCCTGGGTTGGGAAGATCCCCTGGAAAAGGGCATGACAACCCACTCCAGTATTCTTGCCTAGAGAATCCCCATGGACAGAGGAGCCTGGTGGGCTATAGTCCATGGGGTCTCAAGAGTCAGACACAATGGAGTGACTAAACAAGTATATGCTTTGGGGCTTCCATGTGACTCAGTGGCAAAGAATCCCCTGTCGATGCAGAAGACACGGCTTCACCCCTGGGTCAGGAAGATCCTCTGGATAAGGGAATGACAACCCATTCCAGTGTTTTTGCCTGGAGAATCTCATGGGCAGTGAGCCTGGTGGGCTATAGTCCACAGAACCACAAAGGGTCAGACACAAACTAAGCAACTTAGCACACATGCCCTTGAAGCAACCCAGGATCTCCAGGCGGCTCTAGTCGTAAAGAACCCGTCTGCCAATGCAGGAGACAGAGATGTGGGTTTGATCCCCGGGTGGGAAATATCCCCTGGAGGAGGGCATGGCAACCCACTCCAGTATTCTTGCCTGGAGAAGTCCCTGGACAGAGGAGCCTGGTGAGCTACAGTCCATGGGATTGCAGAGAGTTAGACACACATACCACACACACACACACACACACACACACACGTGTTTACAGCCATCCACCAACTTTATTAAGGAAAGATTTTCATCCCACTGGAAAGTTGTTTTACATATGTGTGTGTGTTTGTAAAACAACAAAATGATTCTTATTTTTCTAATCCATTCATAATAAATCATTTTAAATAGCAAGAACTTTCTCTGGCTCCTTTCCAAGCAACAGTGACTTTACATTATATTTGATTTTATACTGTTTGCATTTTGAATAAAGAGAAAAGAGAAGGATTAAACTCACCTTTAGCTATTTACACCTGGTAAGTTTAGCCATAGAGTCAAAATTTCACTATACTTCTTCTATATATACACGTAGATTTGTGTATTGTATATATATGAATGAAATAATGTACCAGCTCCTATAAGTAGCTAAGGAGGTATTCGATTCTTTCCCTAAAATTCCCTTTACTTCTCATGTGAGATATTTATTGAGGTACTCAGACTGCAAAACATTAAATACTTGAGACAACTAAAACCCACTGCATTTCTGAAACTTGTATAAACAGCAAATGAAAATATGTAGAGTTTAAGAAAATGATTGAGTGATGAATATAACTTTTTCAACATATATCAAACAACTGACCCTTTTATTGATCATGTATTATGTGAGGCAACATAGTCTATTTATTAGAAGGCAATCTAATGCAGTTTATGTCTCTCACAACCGCTCGCAGACACACTCACACATGGAATTCAAGGTCAGAGTTGGATTCTTAAATTCAGTCTCTGCTGATATCTGAGCTGCAAACTTGATCAATGTATTTAGCTTCTCTTAGCTAAATGCCTTATTTATAAAAAGAGGATAATAATATCATGAGATGTTATATATCTATATATATAATTATAGATATGTGTGTATGCATATATATAGATGAGATAATATACCAGCTTCTAAAAATAGGTAAGGAGTTATTTGATTCTTTCCCTAAGTGTGAAGTCTGTCTTGACAGCAACTTGAAGATGTGATAATTGAAGAGAATTACCAAGGATAAAAGAACTTCCCACGTGATACAGTGGTAAAGAAACTGCCTGCAATGCAGGAGATACAGGTTCCACCCCTGGGTGGGGAAGATCCCCTGGAGGAGGAAATGGCAACCCACTTTAGTCAATTCTTGCCTGGAAAACCCCATGAACAGAGGAAATTGGCGGGCTGCAGTCCATGGGGTCACAAAGAGTCAGACATGACTGAGCAACAAACACACACACCAAGTATAATGTTATATTTTTCCCTCAGGGAACTATTACTTCAATAGAGCATGAACCATACTCATTCATGAAAAGTTAATTCATATTTAGTATTATAGCTAATTCATAATATTTAGTATTATGATAGAGATTTATCACGAGATGCCCACAGAATATAAGGGCAGATTTTATACTTGAAATGAAACTAACAAAATTGTGTCCTGTTGGATGGGAAGGGCCATCTGTTGAGGGGATTCAGTACAAACAAGCATCAGCAAATGCAAAGTCGAGGAGGTTTGGGAAAAACCAAATCCAACCAAACATGCCAGGCAGGTGGTTGTAATGAGAGGGTCGTCAGTCCAACAAGTCTGGCAATTGATTTCACTTTCTTTGTTCTGATTCCTGGCTCACAAAACAGCTTTTTGACCATAACTTGACTTCCAACATTAGCTTTCATCTTGGGGAAAGGACTTGCTGACCCAAGGACAAACTTGTTCCCTTCTGCTTGCAAGCTCTGTTTTCATTTTAAACTTTGTATCATAAACTAATAAATACACCAATTAGCTATGAGTTAATTAAGCAGGATCATTTCCCTTGAACCTGGTCATCTTTGGACACAAAGACAAATAGAAAGAGGCTCTAGACTTCAAACTGTACCCAGATCACATGGTTTTTCACTCTCAACAAATACTAAGCAATGTGGTCTATGTTAGTGCTTCAAAACGAAAGCCCAGAAGAGAAAAGAAGTAGAAAGAAACACTTTCGTTTAATGGTTATACCATTGGAAAGGTAAAGCAGTGGGTAAAACCTCAAGTGTTACAGTGATTCTCTACTGTGGTTACACAGAATCACTGGTTTATTATTTGGAGTTTATTTCAATATACACTCAGATGTCCCTAGTGGCTCAGGTGGTAAAGAATCCACCCACAATACAGAAGATACCTGGGTTGGAAAGATCCCCTGGAGAAGGGAATGGCTACCCGCTCTAGTTTT
Source organism: Redunca redunca (assembly GCA_006410935.1). Taxonomy (NCBI): domain Eukaryota; kingdom Metazoa; phylum Chordata; class Mammalia; order Artiodactyla; family Bovidae; genus Redunca; species Redunca redunca. The sequence continues at coordinate 199,944 of SJYQ01000970.1, forward strand.
CTTGCCTAGAGAATTCCATGGACAGAGGAGCCTGGCAGGCTACAGTTCATGGGGTCACAAAGAGTCAGACACAACTGAGCAACTAACACAAAATATACATTCATACTGGTCACCATACTCTAAGGAACCCATAAATTCCTAACTATTTTGGACCCAGTATTAGAGAAATCTGGATTTCCATACTTTTAAAACTCTGCAGTGATTTTGGAGTCCCCAAAAATAAAGTCAGCCACTTTTTCCACCATTTCCCCATCTATCCTACGAAGTGATGGGACTGGATGCCATGATCTTAGTTTTCTGAATGTTGAGCTCTAAGGCAACTTGTTCACTCTTCTCTTTCACTTTTATCAAGAGGCTCTTTAGTTCCTCTTCACTTTCCGCCATAAGGGTTGTGTCATCTGCATATATGAGGTTATTGATATTTCTCCTGGCAATCTTGATTCCAGCTTGTGCTTCCTCCAGCTCAGCTTTTCTCATGATGTACTCTGCATATAAGTTAAATAAGCAGGGTGACAGTATACAGCCTTGACGTACTCCTTTTCCTATTTGGAATCAGTCTGTTGTTCCATGTCCGGTTCTAACTGTTGCTTCCTGACCTGCATACATATTTCTCAAGAGGCAGTTCAGGTGATCTGGTATTTCTATCTCTTTCAGAATTTTCCACAGTTTATTGTGATCCACACAGTCAAAGGCCTTAGCATAGTCAATAAAGCAGAAATGGATGTTTTTCTGAAACTCTCTTGCTTTTTTGACAATCCAGCACATGTTGGCAATTTGATCTCTGGTTCCTCTGCCTTTTCTAAAACCAGCTTAAACATCTGCAAGTTCACAGTTCACATATTACTGAAGCCTGGCTTGGAGAATTGTGAGCATTACTTTACTAGTGTGTGAGATGTGTGCAAATGTGTGGTAGTTTGAGCATTCTTTGGCATTGCCTTTCTTTGGGATGGGAATGAAAACTGACCTTTTCCAGTCCTGTTGTCACTGCTGAATTTTCCAAATTTGCTGGCATATTGAGGGCAGCACTTTCACAGCATCATCTTTTAGGATTTGAAATAGTTTAACTGGAATTCCATCACCTCCACTAGCTTTGTTTGTAGTGATACTTCCTAAGGCAAATAGATGGGGAAACAGTGGAAACGGTGGCTGACTTTATTTTGCGGGGCTCCAAAATCACTGCAGCCATGAAATTAAAAGACACTTACTCCTTGGAAGAAAAGTTATGACCAACCTAGACAGCATATTAAAAAGCAGAGACATTACTTTGCCAACAAAGGTCCATCTAGTCAAGGCTATGGTTTTTCCAGTAGTCATGTATGGATGTGACAATTAGACTATAGTGAGTCTAAGAAAGGTGAGTGCTGAAGAATTGATGCTTTTGAACTGTGGTGTTGGAGAAGACTCTTGAGAGTCCCTTGAACTGCAAGGAGATCCAACCAGTCCATCCTAACGGAGATCAGCCCTGGGTGTTCATTGGAAGGACTGATGTTGAAGCTGAAACTCCAATACTTTGGCCACCTGATGTGAAGAGCTGACTCATTGGAAAAGACTCTGATGCTGGGAAAGATTGAAGGCAGGAGAAGAAGGGGACGACAGAGGATGAGATGGTTAGATGGCATCACCGACTCAATGGACATGAGATTTGGTAAACTCTGGGAGTTGGTGATGTACAGGGAGGCCTGCGGTGCTGTAGTTCATGGAGTCGCAAAGAGTCGGACACGATTGAGTGACTGAACTGAACTAAAAATCTCTCCAAGTAATTCTAGTGTATAGGTTTGTGAATCCATGGGACTGTAGGCAATTAATATAAAGAGTTAAAGCAGACCAGGTAGAAGCTGCAGGTAAACCCAGTCTAAAGGAGCAGTCCTTACTCGTCTATAACTATTTCTTTGTGAAATTGCAGACTTCTTGTCCATGGATCTTTGATATCTTTGAGAAAATACAGAAATCAGAAAATTGTTGAATTCTCTGTTTTTAGAAATTTTTTTATATTTTGTTGGAATGTAGTTACTTTACAATGTCATGTTAGTTTCTATTGTACAGCAAAGTGAATCACCTATCCATGATTCATGTGTGAATCATGACTGAAGCATGCTCAGTCACTTCAGTTGTGCCTGACTCCCTGTGACCCTATGAACTGTAACCCACCAGGCTCCTCTGTCCGTGAGATTCTCCAGGCAAGAATATTGGAGTGGACTGCCACGCCCTCCTCTAGGGCATCATCCAGACCCAGGGGTTGAACCCAAGTCTCTTGCATCACAGGCAGAATCTTTGCCACTGAGACACCAGGGAAGTCCCCTACATATGTATATGTATCCCCTCCTTTATGGGTTTCTGTCCAATTTAGGTCACTTTGTTTTAGCATTGAGTAGAGTTCCTCTTGCTATACAGTAGGTTATCATAGGTTTTATACATGGAATCAATAGTGCGTATATTTGACAATTATATTTTTAAACATTGTTCTATAAATCTCACAAAGCATATTATCTGGCCATAAGCTTGTGTCCTCTAATTATAAACCAAGAAAGGCTATGTGACATGTGAAGCCAACATAGAGGTTTGAATAAACTAAGTCTTTAAACAACAAGGATAAAAATGAACACTTTTACTGATGTTTTGACATCCTACAGATAATATAATCAATTGGTGTAATTCTTTTCTTTTTCTATCTATATTTTAGGGGTTTCCCTCATAGCTCTGTTGGTAAAGAATTTTCCTGCAATGCAGGAGACCCAGGTTCAATTCCTGGGTCTGGAAGATCCCCTAGAGAAGGAGATACCCACTCCAGTGTTCTTGCTTGGAGAATCCCATGGGCAGAGGAGCCTGGCAGGCTACAGTCTGTGGCATCACAAGTGTCAGACATGACTTTGTGACTAAACCACCACCACAATTGATATTTTACCTTGACTTCAGTCCAGAACCTAAGTGTCTTGAAGGCAGGAATTAGATTTATTTTATGTTAATTTCACTTCGCTAGCCCTGAACACATCCTTGGGCATTTATAAATCATTGAGCATGTTATAAATGTGATACATGAAAAGCTTTAAATATAGACTCAATCAGTTTTCTTTTTTATGTATACTCAGAAAGAAAATATGTAGTTAATCAAGCAAGTATCAGGGAATGTAGTTAGTGGTCAAAACTAACATATTAATTGTACTATTATAAAAAATCTCTCTCTNTATACTCAGAAAAAAAATATGTAGTTAATCAAGCAAGTATCAGGGAATGTAGTTAGTGGTCAAAACTAACATATTAATTGTACTATTATAAAAAATCTCTCTCTTTCTCTCAGTCTCTCTGTTTGTCAGTCTTCCCTTACTCTCTCACTCTTTGTCTCTTTTACTCATTCAATACTCATTGAATGGGACTCACCCAATCTTGAAAATGCCACTTTTTACATGAAAACCATCTGGAAAGAAACTGAAGGGAATAACTTTTCTTAAGACTCAAGAGTGAAAAAGCATGGAAAAGCTCAAATATCAACCTTGAAAGATTTTAATTACATTAACATTGATTGGGATAATGGCGATTTAATTATAGGAATGCTTCCCTGGTAGCTCAGCTGGTAAAGAATCTGCCTGCAATGCAGGAGACCCCGGTTCGATTCCTGGGTTTGGAAGATCTGCTGGAGAAGGGATAGGCTACCCACTCCAGTATTCTTGGGCTTCTCTTGTGGCTGGTAAAGAATCCTCCTGATATGTGGGAGACCTGGGTTCGATCCCTGGGTTGGGAAGATTCCCTGGAGAAGGGAACAGTTACCCACTCCAGTACTCTGGCCTGGAGAATTCCATAGACTGTATAACCCAAGGGGTCACAAGAGTTGACATGACTGAGCAGCTTTCACTTTCAATCATAGAAAAGAGTTAAAATTCTGTCCTCAAGTCACACTGATTTTTTTTGTTTCTAAGAGTTTCTTTGGCTAGTCTTTATGGAGAGAAAATCTTTGGGTTTTGCTCTCTATCTTTTTAATTTAGTTTTAATTTTTTTCCTGGAAACTTTCCTAAAAATTCAGCCAACTATGATAAATCAGATTGAAGCTGGGGAACATCTCAAATCTAGTTATCAACTTATTATTTGATTTGAAATGCTCAAGAGAATATGCTGTTTGTGAAGGGAAACAATGCAACCATTTCTGACTTTGGGAAAGAAGATTTTTTTAAGAATGCAAAGGGCCCTGAGGAGTGTTGACTGGAATTATATACAGTATGAGAAATCTACCGAACACAAGGAAAGAATTGAGCATTTAGGAAACAATTGGAAAGGCTAGCATTGAAATTCAACAGAGACAAGTAGTAATCACAGCACTGAATTTAGAATGAAAGAGTTGAATATGAAATAAAACACAAGAACACTCACTAAAATACCATTAAAGGCAGTGCTTATAATTGAAGGGTCTTAAAATTTTCTACTGTCCATGACACAATTTATTTTAAAATACCTAAAGCGTCTTGTACTTCAACTTTGCAATGAAGTGAGTACTCCTTTACGTTTTAGTATTAGAGAGTGGAAATATCTGCTGTCTGATTAAACATTCATTTTGTGAAATGTACTCACTCAAGGGAAATATATGCAAGATATCTGGATCTTTAAAGAAATTTGGACTTTTCTAAGAAATTTTTTGTAACTATGAGTAACGACCTTTGGTATGAAAATTAAAAAAAAAAAAACTCGGTTAACTGGTAACCATTGGATGGAATTGAAATTTTTTTTTGTTATAAATTAGTTTTAGTTGCATTTGTTAGAATAGATTTGGCTTCATGTTGATATCATATATATAATCTATATCATATAATTATATATTATAACAGACTATATTAAATTATGCTATAATTACAGTTATATTACAAACATAAGTGCATAGTAGGACATGATGAAGAGCTTCCCTTGTAGCTCAGCTGGTAAAAAATCCAAGTGCAATGCAGAGGACCCCTGTTCGATTCCTGGGTTGGTAGGATCTCCTGAAGAAGGGATAGGCTACCCATTCCAGTAATCTTGGACTCCCCTGGTGGCTCAGGCAGTAAAGAATCCACCTGCAATGTGGGAGATGTAGTTCAGTCCCTAGGTTGGGAAGATCTCTTAGAGAAGAGAATGGCAACCCACTCCAGTATCCTTGCCTGGAGAATCCCCATGAGCCGAAGAGCCTGGTGGGCTACAGTCCATAGAATCGCAAAGAGTTGGGCAAGACTAAGCACAGTGCAGGACAGGACAGGACAGGACAAAACTGGAGAAAGAACAAAACAGTTTAATATGATAGCTCAGAATCTCCCTTCACACTTTAGTCCTTTCCTCCTTTTAAATCCCATTGTATTCTATTTTATTTTGATTTAGATTTATGGCCTATCTTTATCCCTAAGGCATTTTAAACATATGTATTCTATAGTATCTTTGAAACTTTTTTTACCCAAATTCTTAGTAGATACCATCTGGCCCTCCATGGTGGGTTACCTCCGCCTATGGTTTGTCATTCTTACCAGGGATTGCCTTAACTCTGGGGACTCTGTGAAGTCTGAGTTGGAGAAAAGTCCCTGCAGAGTGGTGATGTATTTGCTTTGATAGCAAGTTCCATAGGTTTTGCCAGTATGAGACTAACTTTTATAATCAGTTCCCTGCCTCGAGAATTTTCACATCATGCCAAGATATAAATTTGATCACAAAATTCAAACATGCCACAACCTGTGGCTTGGACTGCTCATAGGAGGTTTCACCCCACCTCCAGAATGTCAGGAAGGACACACTGAATCTACTGAGCAGGTGCAAGAGTCTCCACTCAAGTTCCCCATCTTACAGAAGCCCAGATCCTTCCTCCTATCCCTGTATGAATGTCAGAGATCCAACCCCTGGGGCTAGGTTCCTACAATCAAGAGTGTTAGGTCCCGGTTTGCTGGGACATTGGCTAATTTGCTTACTGCTCTGGCTTTCATCTCTGGTGCAAGCATTTGGACTTTCCTTTTCTTCTTTTTAACCTCAGTATTTGCATATAGAAATTGTTGGAAGATTATGCTAATATGCATTTAGATTTGTATTTCTACTAAGAGGAGGCCTGTGTTAGATCCGTCTTTTATGTCACTGACATCAGAAGTCTCCACCCCCACTCTTTGATGATGGAGATTTTCATGGAGAAGCTGTCATAAAGGAAAGAGAAACTCCCCAAGATTTTATTCAAAATTGTCACAAAGTAAGCATTTAAACCCCTTTAAAATTTTAAGAAAATATGCCCATGAGAAAATCTCGTCTAAGAAAAGCTTATTTAGATGTGGCAACAGCTCTTGATCTGATGTTTTTCTTCTGCCAAGTGGAGGATACTGTGCTACAGGAACGTCACACATGTGAATTATTGGTATAAGTTAGCCAATCTAAGATTTGGACTCAGAAGGGACAGTTGCATCATTCTTGTGTGTGTGCTCAGTCATGTCCAGCTCTTTGTGGCCCCACAGACTGTAGCCCACCAAGCTCCTCTGCCCATGGGATTCTGCAGACAACAATACTGGAGTGGGTTGCCACTTCCTACTCCAGGGATTCCTTCAGCATTCTTATCAAGGGCCTATTATGCATCCCTTAACCCAACAAGAACCAGAATGCAAAAGGAAATGAGGCAGAATGGCAGCAACAGAGGATTAATATGGGGGCAACAAAGGCTTATAGGGTACTAGATTAGGATCTGGACTTTCCTTTAGGGAGTGTGTGCCTGCCTGCACAGTCATGTCCGACTCTTTTGCAACCCCGTGGGCTGCAGCACTCCAGGCTCTTCTGTCCATGGGATTTCCTGGGCAAGTATACTGGAGTGGGTTGCCATGTCCTCCTCCAGGGCATATTCTCCACCCAGGGATAGAACCTACTTCTCCTGTCTCCAACAGTGGCAGGTGGATTCTTTACCACTACACCACCTGGGAAGCCCTTAGGGAGTAGACAGCTGCAACCAACTACCACTAACATATCAGTGAAGCATCAGAGCCACACAGAGTCAACAGCAACAGATCAAAGAACCAGGCTGATAAGCAGAAACCAGGGTCTGATACCGGGTGTGAGTGACAAAGCAGAGAGCAGCCAGCCATCAGGAGTGCCTCCAGGAGGCAAATCTGTTCTGACAGTCTACCTGGAAGGTAAACAGTTCCTGAAGATATATTCCAGTCTTTGACTCCACCCTAATGCTTAGGGTGGGAAGATCCTTGGGCCTGTCTGTACCTTACTTCAATAACACAGTTTCTTTTGCTTCCACAAGATCACCACCAAAGCCCAGGCACCCAAAGTGTACCTCAGCAGCATTGCTTCTGTACACAAGCTAGGAAAGCACTTTTTCTCATATTCAATATCTTTTCATCACTAAAAGAGAAAAAGGCTTGCATCCAGCATTTTTTTAAATTAAGGTTTGTTTCTTATTTTTTTTAGCTGTGCTGGATCTTAATTGAAGCATGCAGGCTCTTCGATGTTCATTGCGGCCCATGGGATCTTTTAGCATGCAAACTCTTAGTTGTGCAATGTAGGATCTAGTTCCCTGACAAGGGATTGAACCCGGGCCCCCAGCATCGAGAGCATGGAGTCTTAGCCACTGGACCACCCGGGAAGTTCCTATCCAGCACATTTTCATTAAAATTAAATGTATCACTTCTAGTAGTCATACATACGTGCCTAACCCTTGCTGCATACATGAACAAAAGAATATATTTATATCAAAGCCAGAGGAAATCTTATAGAGCATAATGGCAAACATCTGCACTTAAAGAGAAGTAATTTAGGTCCAAAACTTGATGCGGTTTTGTTAAGTTTGTACTTTAGGCAGTAGAATAACAAATATGGCAGAGCATGTGCTAGAATCAAGTTTGCTGACTCTCAGTTCAGTTGTCCTCCTAGAGGAGCAACACTCTGCATATAATTTCAGTCTACTGGTAGAGCTGAGTTAATCATGATCTTTAGCTATTGACACAATATCATCTTTGGTCCACGTAAAGCCCTTAATTATTGTTTTTGAGTTATAATTATCATACAATATTATATTAGTTTCAGGCTCTGTTTTATTCTTGATCCCCTCTCCATTTCCCTTCCTCTGTCCAAGAACTCAGTCCAATATGACCAATATATGACCTTGACTGTATAAATTTCCCTTGCATGCTGTCAAAGTGTGTATGAATGCTTTTAATTTCCCAAGATTCTATCAGTATGTTCTAGTTCTTACTCCTCTTCTTAAAATCTGCATTTTAAAACTAAGCTTGGTGCTTCATGTACTGCCAATTCATTGCTTTTAAACTTTGCGTAGCATTACATGATAAATATCGACCATGTTCTGATTATCCACTCTCCTGATAACAGAATCTAAAATTCTCAGTTCGTGAGGCATCAATTTGTTTTCAACTAATGTCTTTTTATCTCTGAAATTCAAACAATCACTACAATCTACAGTCAGATCCTATGGTTCAGTGGGGTACATATCCTCATGTTGTATAAGGTAGATGTTTTACAGGCTTCTTGTTTGCAACTTATGAAATCTTTTGCTCAATACTCCATTTCTTAAATATACTACTAACAGCTGATAACATAGAAAGAAATGTTGGTTACAGAAATTTAGGCTATATGTACATCATATCCAAAGGGAAGGGATTAGAGATTTTCTGTAAGGTCAGAAATGTGTTTTGGAGTACATTTGTGAGTGGCAATTAGCGCTACCTTTATTGGTTCACAATAGAAAATAGCTTTATAATGTGTGGGTATATCATTTACCAATTAAAATTCTAAAAATATAAGTCAATTATTCCCTTGATGATTTTAGTCACAGTAAATAATGAGAAAGTATTCACAGAACAATGAGTGGGAGGAAATATTCAAAGCAAACCACAAACCAGTAATCCAGTATCCTAAAGACTGAATATTGCTAAATGCTTCAGTGACCCTCAATTGATTCTCTTAGTTCAGTTACATTTTGAAATCTGATCGTGTATTCTGTCCAATACATATCATGCACTTTTAACTTATTTTTAATACTGAAACTTAGAGAAGGAAAGTTAGGACAAAAGGCATTTAAGAGATTGAGATGAATGGGGACTCTGGACAAGACAGGCAGCATGGCAAGCTAAGAATTATGTCATACATATTTAAGAGCTACATTAAAATGCAGCCTGAACCCCAAGCAGAGACTGTCAGGAGAGCTGAGTGCTAAATGGAACCCCTTGTTTAATTGATGTATGACTCAGGTTAGTCATCTAACCTCTTAAGAATATCTTGTTTCTCTGGTAAAAAAAGAGAAGGAACATATCCTACTTCACGAGGGATGTTGTGATCATAAGACCCAGTAACACTGCAGCCCTTAGAGGAAAATGAACTTCAGTGTTTTAATCTTCATATAGAACGTTTCAACACTGAAGCTGATGTGCTGACCACCAAAGAAGGAAACATGAATAATATGGAAACTGGTGAGGCAGGCTTTTGAGAATTTTCTCTCATAGATTCCTTTCTACTGCAATTGAAGTATTGTGGCTTGAAAATAATTAGAATAGAAGAGTATTTAAAAGTCAAAAGAAAATGATTTAACTAGCTTACTAGGCTAATACACACTGAGTCATCAACCAAGAAGCATTGTTGGGATCTTTGGAATCTGGAATGTAGTATTGCACAGTCACAGGCATGGGAGCCACTCCACCAAAGCTTCCATAAACAGCAGAATAAGCTGAGGTTGTCCAGACCAAAAAAATTCCATATAACCACCCACTGAAACATGGACAAACATGCATGTGCACACACACAAGAATCAGAGAACAAAATCAGGTTAAAAAAAAAAAAACTTAAANAAAAAAACTTAAAAGAACTGAGAGAAAGGTGATAGCAGTAAAAATGATGTGTGGGTAAATTGATACAGCCATATATCAAGAGAATGGTATGGAGATTCCTTTAAAAAAAACTTGGAGTAAAACTACTATATGACCCAGCAATCCCACTACTAGGCACATACCTTGAGGAAACCAAAATTTAAAAAGACACATGTACCCCAGTGTTCATTTCAGTTCTATTTACAATAGCTAGGACATGGAAGCAACCAAGATGTCTGTCGATAGTTGAATGGATAAAGTTGTGGTACATGTATATAATGGAATACTACTTGGCCATTAAAGGAAACACATTTGAGTCAGTTCTAATGAGTTCCTATTATACAGAGTGAAGTAAGTCAGAAAGAGAAAAGCAGATATCATATACTAATGCATATATATGGAATCTAGAAAGATGAACCTATTTGCAGAGCAGCAGTAAAGACAGACAAAGAGAACAGACTTATGGACATGGCTGGGGGTGGGGGGCAGGAAGGAGAGGATGAGACCCGTGGAGACAGTAACAT
>SJYQ01000970.1:211037-241392 GCA_006410935.1 Redunca redunca
TTAGAAGACCCCAAAACATAAAAAGCTAAAATAATGAAATTATAGAAAACAGAGAAGATTAGCATAGCTTCCTTGTATAGACAACAAATCCTGACTAAACAGAAGGCAGTTATAAATTAGGATTCTTCAAATTAAAATTTTCATTAAAAGCCACTGCTATGAAAATGAAAAAAGTAGTTACAGTCAGGGTATAAATATGGATATTTGAGAAAACACTTGTACCCAGAATACATAAAGGACACCATCAAATCAATGACAATAAATATGTAAATAAACGGGCAAAGACTTGAAAAGATACTTCTTAAAAGATAATAAATGTATCTCCAACAAGCAAATGTTGATGGGCATAATTAGTCATCAGAGAAATGCAAATTAAAGCCACAGTGAGATTTCACTTCACACCCACTGGAATAACCAAAAGACTGATAATACTAAGGTTTGGTGATGATGTGTGATTGTCAGTCTTATCCTGTTAAAATGATGCAATCACTTTGCAAAATAGTTTGGCAGTTTCATACAAAGCCTCACTTATGAGCCCATAACTTACTTTTAGGTGAAAATACATGAGAAACAAAAGAATATTTCTACAATAGTGGATGAACACGAATACATAGAACCATTTTATTCACAACAGACAAAAACAGAAAGAACCTAAATGTTCATTAACTCATAAATGAATAAAGCAGGAGTAGCATATCTATATAATGAAATATTACTCAATAATAAAAAGGTAGTTATTAATATAAGTGAGTCAGAAATTGCTAGGCAGTCAGTGTAGAACTCTGAGACTTTGGTCTTGTCTTCAGTAAACATCTCACTCCATTAACCTAAAACTATATCTTTGTCCCTGTTCAGTTCAGTTCAGTCACTTCACTTCAGTTCAGACACTGAGTCATGCCCGACTCTATGCGACCCCATGAATCACAGCACACCAGGCCTCCCTGTCCATCACCAACTCCCGGAGTTTACTCAAACTCATATCCATCAATTCGGTGATGCCATCCAGCCATCTCATCCTCTGTTGTCCCCTTATTCTCCTGCCCCAACTCCTCCCAGCATCAGGGTCCTTTCCAATGAGTCAACTCTTTGCATGAGGTGGCTAAAGTATTGGAGTTTTAGCTTCAGCATCATTCCTTCCAATGAACACCCAGGATTGATCTCCTTTAGGATGGACTGGTTGGATCTCTTGCAGTTTCTCCAACACCACAGTTCAAAAGCATCAATTCTTCAGTGCTCAGCTTTCTGTGTGGTCCGGCTCACACATCCATACATGACTACTGGAAAAACCATAGCTTTGACGAGGTGGATCTTTGTTGACAAAGTAATGTCTCTGCTTTTGAATATGCTGTCTAGGTTGGTCATAGCTTTTCTTCCAAGGAGTAAGCGTCTTTTACTTTCATGGCTGCAGTCACCATCTGCAGTGATTTTGGAGCCCCAAAAAAATAAAGTCTGTCACTCTTTCCATTGTCTCCTCATCTGTTTGCCATGAAGTGATGGGACCGGATGCCATGATCTTAGTTTTCTGAATGTTGAGTTTTAAGCCAACTTTTTCACTCTCCTCTTTCACTTTCAACAAGAGGCTTTTTCGTTCTTCTTTGCTTTCTGCCATAAGGGTGGTGTCATCTGCATATCTAAGGTTATTGATATTTTTCCCGGCAATCTTGATTCCAGCTCGTGCTTCATCCTATCCAGCATTTCTCATGATGTACTCTGCATTTAATAAGCAGGGTGACAATATAGAGCCTTGATGTACTCCTTTCCCTATTTGGAACCAGTCTGTTGTTCCATGTCCGGTTCTAACTGTTGCTTCTTGATGTGCATACAAACTTCTCAGGAGGCAGGTCAGGTGGTCTGGTATCCCCATCTCTTAAGAATTTTCCACAGTTTGTAGTTATCTACACAGTCAAAGGCTTTGGCATAGTCAATAAAGCAGAAGTAGATGTTTTTCTGGAACTCTCTTGCTTTTTTTTTTTAATGATCCAATGCATGTTGGCAATTTGATCTCTGGTTCCTCTGCCTTTTTTAAATCCAGCTTGAATATCTGGAAGTTCACAGTTCACGTACTATTGAAGCCTGGCTTGGAGAATTTTGAGCATTACTTTGTTAGCATGTGAGATGAGAGCAACTGTGTGGTAGTTTGAACATTCTTTGGCATTGCCTTTCTTTGGGATTGGAATGAAGCTGACATTTTCCAGTCCTTTGTCCCGAATTGCTGGAGTCCCTTGTTCTAATAAATTATCAGAACTCAGATCCAGGAAAGGGCAGTACTTCACTTCTGTTCCATATGCCTGAGGGAAAACCAACTGGTGATCACTAACCTTAACCCCATATATCTGGTCCATTGTAAAATGACCAGGGGGCATGAAAAAGGGTGGTGACTTAATCTGAGGATCAGGAGAAGCCATAAATAGGTTAAGTTACACATTTTGACTTTTGAACTGATTGGTTAGAAATAACATGATTTAAAGGTCAGAGCCAACCAAAAACGTACAAATGAATACTGGCAAAGATATAAAGCTGCTGCTGTTGTAGTTCTGGGAAACAAACTCACTCAAAAGGACAATGCAAGTAGTGGAGTGCAGTTTATTACACTGGCGGGCCCAAGGCAGAGTCTCCTCTTAGCCAAGGACCCCGACCAGTTTTTGCAAAAATGTTATACACCCTAAGTGTATGTACTCAAACACACCTCTCCAAATTCCTTGAAACTAGTCTAGACAAAGTAACAGAGAGATACGATCAAAGTTAACCGGAGGTTCATGTGCCTTAAGCCTAGGTAGTTAAACAGTGGACAGTTTTCAATAGGCCTGTGGTCATACCCTGATAAGCATAATGGAATTTAGGACTCTGTTCTGTTGCAGAGATAATTAGTGCATTCCTTTAGGCGACAGAGATTCTAGGTATGAGTCCTAAGGCTCTTCCATCCCGTGGTTGGGGGTTGGCGGGCGGGTCTGGTTTTCTGTTGGTATTCCATTTCCATAGACACTGGGTTCTGAGTTCAGAGTCCATTGAGAAGGTGATCATGCATGTAGCCCAACGGTCAGTCTAGCCTAAGATGGATTCCTGCTTTCAAGACGGAGCCTGTTCTGTCTGTTTCCTCCTTCACTGTAATCTCTGCCTTCTGGGGACTCTTTACCCCCTCTCGGTGTTTATTCTGAAAACTTTGTACTTTCCTCCTCTGTAATAAACCTATGAGTGTGTGCGTGTTCTTGGATTCCATTCTTGAGCTCCGCAAACAAGAACTCAGATTCCCATCTCATAAGCAACATGGATAAAACTCAAACCATTATATGGAGTGAAAAAAGCCAGACACAGCATGCAGCATTATGAATAATTTCATTGTAAGGTTCAAGGGTGGGCTGGAACAAGACATACAGGATCTCTTTAGGGTAGAAGAAATGTTCTACTGGGGTGATAGTTGTAAGAATGTATTAATTTGTCTAAACACATTGAACGTTGTACTTAAGATCTGAACAGATTACTGTATTTAAATTATGCCTCAATAAAACTGAGTTTAAGAAAACAAACACATGGAAAAAAAGTATGAAGTAAAATTGGCATGTAATATTCCTGCTAGAAGAAAATTTACAGAATGTTTTGCAGTTAAGGTACTTGAATTTACAAGAACTGAAGTGATAAAATTAACCATGGTTTTAGTGAGCACTTACTAAGTTCCTTCTATGTACCAAGTGCTGTTGTATGCTCTTTCTTGACTTAAGCCCTTTTAATCCTGATAATGATGACATTATTGGTCCTCTACCCCCATTTTTCCTACCAGCCTTCTGATTTTGTGCAAGGCTCCAGCAGTTTCCCACACAGCCTGTGCTTCAGGGAATCTGACTTCTTTCATTTCCACTGGGTGCGCCAAGGTTTATCTGATTCTCCTTGACAAGTATTGTTTCAAGAAGGGGTGAGTGATCAGTTCTGAATGAATACAAAGGGAAATCTACAGGGAAACCCTTGGAAAAGTGCTTTTACCGTGAAAGTGGAAATGTTAATTTCTCAGTCATGTCCAGCTCTTTGCCACCAATGTAGCCCACCAGGCTCCTCTGTCCATGGAATTTGCCAGGCAAGAGTACTGGATTATATAGCCATTCCCTTCTCCAAGGGATCTTCCCAACCCAGGGATAGAACCCTGGTCTCTGCATTTCAGGCAAATTCTTTACCTGAAATGAGCCACCCGGGAAATAGAGCAAGCCATATGAAATCACCATCCTTCTTCCTCTTGACATTGTCATACCTGGATGCAACACCTAGAATCACTGAAACCACCATGCCATCCTGAAGCCATTGGGTAGTTATCTATACATAAAAACAGCCTAAATGACAGAGTTATCAGTAGTTACTCCTTTACAAATGAAGATGTTTGATAACCTGCCTGATGTGACACAGTAAGTGGTAAAATCAGGCTATGTCTCTGGATCTATCTCATTCTGAAGTTGATGTTCTCCAACACTCCCTATACCCTCTACTTAAGTTTATCAGAGCTGCCATAAACTTTAGATGTCCATAAGGCTTTACAAATCACAGTCCACTGTTTATTTTACTACCTCATGTTGGAAAATATTCATGTTATTAAATTTGGGAGAGGACAGAATTAACTTGCAGCTGTTATTCTTGTCTTTTCCAGAAGGTCCATCTCTTAATGTCCTCTCTCTGCACGATCAGTGAGCCTGAAGTGAAATAACAATCTTTCTTGAGCTCTGCAGACTGTATTAAGCTTGCTCTTTTTTTGCCCTTCTTGCCTCAGATACAAGCCTGCCCCTATGAGATGCTATCAACATCCTCTTTTATTCTAGCACATGGTTCCATGACTGGTGCAGCAAAGATTAATGATCAGGGAGAAGTTCTTGTGTGAACTGTGGAAGGAAGGAAGGAGGAAGGGTGGGAGGGAGGCAAGAAGGAATTACCGTGGATGTATCACACTATAGTCGAACCCTGCAGACATTTCAAAACTACAAATCAATATCATTATGCCCTCATCCTCTGAGTCTCAATGACATTTTGTTCCTTTCTTACTGCATCCACCTTCTGCCTTGTCTTATTTATTTATACTACCTTTCCTCCTTGGGCTTCCCAGGAGGCTCAATGGTAAAGAATCCTCCTGCCAAGGCAAAAGATACGTATTTGTTCCCTGATCTGGGAAGATCCCTTGCAGTACAACCTGGCAACTCACCCCAGTAGTCTTGCCTGGAAACTGTCATGGACAGAGCAGCCTGGTGGGCTACAGTCAACGGGGCTGCAGAGTTGGACCCGGCTGAGCACACATGCACTTTCCTCCTTATCCATACCTCTTTGAGTTTGGGATCCATCAACTCCACTGATGACCCACAGCGCCTAGCACAGCACCTTTAATTCAGTAAAAGCATATGGAATGCATAAAATAATGTAAAGGGATCTTCTCAGTAACGAGAAGTCAGCATTTTAAGGGAAGACTCACTGGAATCTGGTGGGATTTTTCTGAACCTCGTTAATGATAGAGCTGGGCTTCTGCCCTTCTCCATTTGGTATCTCCATGTTTTCTACAGTCCTTAGTACCTGTACTTCAATACATAATACTTACATACAACAGTTTTGTATGTTTCCTGTTTAATAACTGCACATCTAGCTTCCTTGAAATGGCTGCAAGTCTGAAAGGAGAGCCTGGAATCCACGATCTCTGGCCCACACTTCCTTTGAGAGTCTATTTCTCTGTTTCTATTCAAGAACTCCAACACGGAGCTTATCTTTTATGATGTCTACCATGGTGCCTGGCTCAGTTAACTATTTGCCAGTCATTTGAATGCTTGAAGGAAGTAATGTTCATGCTGTTACCTCTTGACATTTTTAATGCCTCAAAAAAGTCATTCTGTGGTGGTGGAAATTATAGAAGGAAAATGAGGAGGACAATTTGGCCAGTTTGGTTCCTTGCGTCACTGGGGAGCAGAGGTAAAAGAATACGTGTATTGAGATAAAAGTCATGCAGAATGTAATTCTCCACAGTTAACTCAGAAAACAGAAAACAGTAGTACTGAAAGTATTTTTTAGAAAGTTACAAGGAAACATTTGACTAAGGAACCTATGCAATTTCAGTAGGACTTTTGAAAATGATATTTTTCTGAGATTCCCCACGCATCAGAAAAATAGATAAAGGGTAATGGGAGGTCAAAAAGCTAGGTCTCAGAGGATAGCTACCTATTTTTACAAATTAATAAGTTAAGATTTATTGAAACACAATATATCCAGTTGCCTCTGGCCGCTTCTGAGTAGCAAAAGTGAGTGGTAGCTAGAACACAGGCCCTGTGACCCGCAAGCCTCAACATTTACTGTCTGGCCCTTTAAGAAAAAGGCCTCTAGTCTAAACTACAGATTAGTATCAAATTATTATGGGATGGTTCCATCACAGTGAAGACACATGCTGGAAGATGTGCAAGAATTATATTTGACATGATTAGAATTAATCAAAAAGTTTCCACTAGCTTTGAGGGACAATTTCAAAGGTGTAGAGAGAGTAGACAAAGCATAAGCCTTTATTGAATTACCCGAAATGGAAATTTGTCTTTAAAATGCCAAGTCTTGTTTTTCTTCATTAGAAAACCATCGCTGATACATGTACAGTATGGATTCATCACAGCAGCAACATTCTAATTGCAGGCTGTGAAGAGTTCTAATTGAAATAAGATTAATGAAGAGCCATGCCAGCCTCCTACAATATCACAATCTGTATGAACACTTAGCTTCTGTGAGTCATTTTCTGCCCCAAAATAACTCAGATTAAACAGCAACCTCCAAACTAATGGCAACATTTCCGACCAGATTTCTTTTTATGTCTTGCATCATGTTGCAGGGTACAGCACATGAAGCAAGACTCATCTTCTGCCATCAGCTAATGTTGGTAAATGTCAGGCATTTAATAAAGTTAAAGGGCAAAAAAGTTTTAAAAATGTATTCTGCCTGGCAATCAGCCCTCGAGAAGCGTTGGAAAAACTTGCTGCTTTATTGACTGGATCAGAATGAGAAATTTTCTTATCAGGTTCTGGAAACATAACCCAAAGCCCTTAGATATTCTAAATCTCTATGAAGGATGTCCATATAAAATACGTCTACATGTTTGCATTTGATTGTACCTATGTGAGTATTTTGGAGAAGGGAATGGCAACCCACTCCAGTACTCCTTACTGGAGAATCCCATGGACAGAGGAGCCTGGCAGGCTACAGCTTATGGTGTCACAAGAGTTGGACATGACTGAGGGATTAATACACACAGGTGTGCATATTTGGGGTTTCCCTGGTGGCACAGGTAGTAAAAAAATGCAGGAGACATCAGAGACTCAGGTTCAATCCCTAGGTCAGGAAGATCCCTTGGAGCATGGCAACCCACTCCAGAATTTTTGCCTGGAGAATTTCATGGACAGAGGAGCCTGGCGGGCTACAGTTCATAGGGTTGCAAAGAGTCAGACAAGACTAAAGTGACTTAGCAAGCATGCATGTATGTATTTAGGGATATTTTTGAAATATAATGATGAGTGTTCTTGTGTATACCCCAATGTGGACTTTGTGTAATAGCGATTTAAATTTAGGTGTTTGGGAACCAGGGCACAGTTCCTATAATGAGCTCTCGAGATATCCCAGTTGTTCAGACAGGAGTATTGAACACTCTATACATTGACCAAAGGAATGGACTCAGCAGAGCCGTGACAACTCTGCAAACGGATGAGGGGTCCTTGCTTGGGGGTCACCCGGTGTTCTTTAGGGAAGGAATGCCTTCTTTTCTTCAGTCTACCTTCTTTTCTACCACTGGACTCAGAGATGGAAAGATGAGATTTCTCTCCTTCTTTTGCCTCAGCTTCCTCTTTGAGTATGTTGCGAGGCGGAGGAAACTGTTAGAAACTGAGGAGAAAAGAAAAATTTGAAAATGCCACATTAGAGCATTAAAAAAGCCAAGTTTGCTAAGAAAAGGTGGTAGGGAATACTGGCAATGTCAAGTCTCTGCACTTATTGGGTTCCCATTTAAGACAGACTTCAGAGCACTCCAGCAGAGGTATGGAGACTGAACCTTAGAACTTTGTGGGGGTCTTCTTGTTTCTGTAAATACCATGGGACTGCTATCTCTGGCAGCTGTCTTAAAATAAATTCAGCAAGGAAAGAGCTGATTTTAATGTAATATGTAAAATGAATGAATCAGCAGTGCTGAGTACCCTTCTACTCTAGAAGCAAATGTTAAAAGGTATATATATATATATATATATATATATATAGAGAGAGAGAGAGAGAGAGAGAGAGAGAGAGTAAGACAGAGAGAGAGAGAGCTGTTTTTAAAACCCCCAGTGCAAGGTGCCACAAGCCTGAGAAATTGTTTCCTTTGATCTCTTGGGTTTTAAGGACCAGCTAGCAGCATTCAATTACAAGTTGGCCATTAACAAGAAATCTAATTGCTATTAGCAAACAGGTAAACAACTCATATTGACATCACAAAGTGTTCAGAGGGCCATTTTAGAGTATCAAGTGAAATGGAGGTTTTCTTAAAAAAAATAGATAATTATGCATTTATTAAAAAGTATTGCCCCTCTATTCCACATACATAGAAATAGATCAATGGTGGTGAAATATCACACTTTTCTTTTAAGGGAGTGCAAATAAAGCTGCTAACTAAGCCACAAATCTCATTCAGTTCAGTTCAGTTCAGTCGCTCAGTCGTGTCCGACTCTTTGCGACCCCATGAATTGCAGCACGCCAGGCCTCCCTGTCCATCACCATCTCCCAGAGTTAACTCAGACTCACGTCCATCGAGTCAGTGATTCCATCCAGCCATCTCATCCTTGGTCGTCCCCTTCTCCTCCTGCCGCCAATCCCTCCCAGCATCAGAGTCTTTTCCAATGAGTCAACTCTTTTCAAATCTCATTAGGTAAGGATTAAATCTTTACCATTATTTACGGTTTCAAAAACATAAGTCACTATTGGAAATTTGTCTTTTGACCAGAAATGATCAGGAAAGAGCTTTTGATTCCTTTGACTGGAGTGCCAAAGCTACTCTTTCCCTACATGGAATCACCTAGGTGATTTTGTGTCACTTTAAGGTTTCTCAGAGCTTAAAAACACACACACCTACAAAATCCACAAACACCTTCCAAAATCTTTTCCTCTCTAGGTTGGAAGAGTTACAGCTGTGAGTTTCAATCTGCAAAGAGATCTTATCAAAAAAAATCATTAATAAAATAAAAATATATTTGCTATTATAAGAACTTTCTTTATCTATGTATCAATCCCATATCACTGATTATCAAGAGGCAGGATAGTGCGGGGAGCGCTCTGCAGAAAGAGAGAGAGGCAGTGGAACTTCCCTCAGCAGAGAGCTGAGGGGTCCCAAGGAAAGGTGAGCCTGCTGTCCGCCAGCCCAGCCCCTCGGCGAGCGAGAGACAATCAGACGCGACGAGGGTTCCATCTAGTGCGGTTCCGCTTTACTGTTACAAACTCCCTGCTTATAAAGGCAAGCGGGGAGGGGTTTGCAAGGGACTTTCCATAGTTACACCAATCACGTTAAAGGTCAAATCGTCATGTGCCATCATTATAACGGGAGTCTATGGTGATCACGCGCTGTCTACGTGCACAGAAATCAAGAGAGCCAATCAGAAGTTTTGACAGACAACATAGACTACGCCCCCATCTCTTCCGCCAGGCGCCATCTTAGTTTCCATCTGCAATGCTAGCCTTTTTCTTTTTCAAGGTTTCCCATTTAGGGCCCCACAGGATAGACATATTGGAAGTTTACTAGTGATTGAAAATTCTTAAGGTAATTTTCTGTAATCTCAAATGTTCAAAATTGAGTCTTAGTGAAGACAGGGGTAAAGTCTGTTATCAATGTAATAATCATGTTTGGAAAAACTGAATTTTATCTGGAATTATTATTATTTAATGGGCTTCTGTGGTGGTTCAGATGGTAAAGGATCCACCTGCAATTCAAGATATGTGGGTCCAATCCCTGGGTCAGGAAGATCCCCTGGAGAAGGAAATGGCAACTCATTCCAGTTTTCTTGCCTTGGAAATCTCGTGGACAGAGGAGCCTCGCAGGCTACAGTCCTTGGGGTGAGAAAACAGTCAGACACAACTTACTGCCTAAGCAACAACAGCAGCATTTTTAAAAAATAAACTAAGACTTATTTACAAAACAGGAACAGACTCACAGACTTAGAGAAGGAACTTATGGTTGCTCAGGGGAAAGGATGAGAGGAAGGGAAAGCTAGAGAGTTCGGGATGGACATGTACACACTGCTCTATTTTAAACAGATAGCCAACAAGGACCCGCCGCAGAGCACAGGGATCTCTTCTCAGTGTTATGCGGCAGCCTGGACGGGAGGGGAGTTTGAGGAAGAATGGGTCCAGGTACACATATGGCTGAGTCATTTTGCTGTCCACCTGAAATTATCACAACATTGTTCATCGCCTAGGAAAGTGTTGTTTGCTCAGTTGTGTTCTCCTCTTTGTGACCCCACGACTGCAACCATCCAGGTTCTTCTGTCCGTGGAGTTCTCCAGGCAAGAATACTGGAGTGGATAGCCATTCCCTTCTCTAGGGGATCTTCCCAACCCAGGGAGTGAACCCAGGTCTCCTGCATTGCAGATGAATTCTTTACTGTCTAAGTCACCAAGGAAGCCCATTATTGGCTATACTCCAACATAAAGTAAGAAGTTTTAAAAATAAAATAAACTTCTATGTATTAAAGAGGATCTGAAGGGGACTATAAAACTCATACCATGCCAAAACCATCTCAGATGTGTTCCTGGTAACTGTTTCCTTGGTACTGTAGACCTTTAGCCCAGATGGAGAGAACTGGACAAGACGTTTACCCCAAACCTCAGTTTAGAAAGGTCCACAGCATCCCCGCCCCACACAGACATTCATTACCCAGCTTGGTAATAAAATAGCCCCAGTGGTGAAGAAAATATAGAATAATCACGTTTTCTCTTGTCTCCAGTCTAAGTCTGTGCCACTTTGCAAATTCATTTTCTCTTGTTTTTCTCTTTGGAGACAGAGAACAGCTGGTTGTCATCTTACAAATACTGTAACAATCCCTCACACACTGAAGACAGTAATTAAGTCATCCCCTCAGCCTTCTCTTTTGAGAAACTCAAATTTCTTTTTAACACAGATTATCAAAAAATTGCCACAGACTTGGACATGAAAATTGTTATTGCTAAGACTTTCTCTGTAAACCCCATTTGTTTCTGTAAATACTCTTTCACCAGGAAAACAAGGCTTCCATGGAGTTGGGCCCCTGCCTTCTGGGTTTATTCTTCATTCAACATAAGTTCACTGGTGAACTTGGGTTCTCTCTTAACCTCCCACTGACGCTTTGCTGTTCTCAGATAAACTTGTGTGACTCTTACCTCCCAGTCACCTTTCACTCTTTGCCTCCACCCCCTCACCTTCTAAAACGGGAAAATGTTAGGAGGAGCAGGTTCCTCAGCAGCCATGACAAGAGTGCAGCTCCCATTTAGTGACATTCCCACCTTCGGGAGTTTTCTCCATAGGGTACTGTGCTAGTACGGTAATAATATTTTAAGAGAAAAAGCTTTCCTTTTCACTGTGTCCATATCTTTAAAAAAATTGCATTCATCACATGGAGATCTGAAAAGGAAAAAAAAAAACACAAAAACCGATTTACTGACTATGTGATTTGAGGCAAATTATTTAATCCCACATGTCCATCTGTAAAATGGGAATAGGATAGCTCAGGGAGTTGTTACTGACCAGGGTACTTGGCCTCCTTAATCAATAGAAATTGATCAGAGGCCAGACAAGAAATTCAGGCAGAGCTTCACTGGGGCCCTTCCTGCAGCAGTGGGAAGCCAGAATAGGTTAAAAAAAAAAAAAAAAGAGGCATTCCTTTGCTCTCTGGCTTGCTCACCCAGCCATGGAGGGTGGGCTGGTCCTTTTTATGGGGTGAGGGTTGGGGCGGGTCCAGAGGTTGGGCTGAGAGGTGGCTCAGATGGTCGGGTCATACCTTTGATGGTTTTGCATGCAGGGAAGATGTGCAGTACCCTGCTTTTGCCCCTCGTTCTTAGTGGCAGCTGGGTTTCCGGTGTCTTTGTACCTTGTGGTCCGTAATTTGTCCTGACTGCACATGCACGCAGTTCTTTTTAGTCCCTTATAGTTTCTTTGTATTTTAGTGTTCCAGGAGACATTTGTCCAGGTGTAAGCACTGCAGCAAAGGGTCCCAGGTCCCAGATCCCAGGTCCTAGCCAGTCTCAGAGTTATGTTGAGGAATGAATGAAATTGCGTGTTACCCACCCACCTGCCTGACAAAATTCTTTCCCCTGGCAATTGTGTGACATTTTTTTTTTTTTTTTTTGGTGTAGTGTTCTTTATGAAAATACAGTGGATTGATGAATCAGTTCTTTGGGGTCACATATTTGGATTTAAATAAGGACTTCCTGCAGTTTTAACTAAAAAACCAAATGACTCTGAAAATAAACATTCCAATTAGCAAGTCAGACTTGAAAGGACTATGTTTTAGGTAGGGATATCCTTTGAATAAGGCAAACCAACCCACAAGTGTGTGATTTCATCTCGAATGTGAGGCATAAGCATGTTTATTTAAAGATTAATATCCTCAATCTAAATGACCCTGAGTTGCTTATAATACAATTTTCTCTGAAATACCAAATGATATATTTTACTTTGTATTATTTCACTGGTAAAGAGGACAACTCTAATCTTGGAAAAAATCGACATGCCAGTCTATCCAGAATATAGATCTAGAATATTAATACACAACCTTTTGCTTCATTTTGGTTTGAATAAGGTAAAATAGTTACTTCACTTGCAGATAGAATGTTTCAAGTGTGAAAAAGTGGAAATGGTTATATTTTTCTTTTGTTGTTCAGTTGCCAGCTCATGTCTGACTCTTTGGGACCCACAGACTGCAGCACTCCAGCCCTCCCTGATGAGCTCAATTCAGCCGTTCACTTTCTCCCTATCCTTTCTCCTCCACTCTATACAGTCTGGAAATAGAAAAAAAAAAAAAACTTAAAACATGTAGAATAAAGATCTCTGCTCCATAAATATTTTAATAAATAATCATTTGAGAAGGGCTGTCCATCCACTTCCTGGAGTTAATGGATGACTCTTAGAGTTTCATAATTTCATGATTTACCTGTTTCCTACTGTCTGTAGATAATGATTCATGATCTGCCCAGTAATTAATTTCACTTCAGTCTAGGAATTACAGAGAAGAGGTAGGAGGGAAAGAGTCTCAGGTAGGAAACAGTTATTTCTGTCAGAAAAAAAAGAGAGCAAAATTAATTTTCTAAGCAGCCAAGTTAAATGGCTCAATCAGCCACCCGACAAAATGCTTCCTTACCTAATATAAGCCTCTTAAATGTCAACCAATTAAAGTCATCACTTACCTAGAAAGTTTATCTTTTCTGTGTTTAGAAGAAATCTACCTGACTATTTATATACCCAAAAATGTGGATGTGTGTGTGTCATAATTGTGAGGTGAGGGTGTGTGGAGGGATTATACATATTTAAAGCTACTTCTGCTCTTCTCTAAATGGCTCTATTAACCTGCTATTTGGTGACTCATTTTATAAGGTGATTCATTCTCACCAACAGCACATTTCTATTTTTGAAAAGAAATATGTCAATATGTCAGGAATGTTCAAACAAGTTGTGTATTTTTATGAAATACTCTAAAAGAAGCATTATTGGACATCGAACTGCAAAGAATGAGCCTGGAGAGTGCAAAAGTCTTAATGTAACTGAGTGCAAAGCACCTCTTCTGAGGACTTCAGGGGCATTCTATCATTCTCATTGATACCTCTTATTTCCACCCCCCCCCCGCCCCCAAAAAGGAGTTAATTTGTTATTTGATTAAAGTTCAGTCAAGTTCAGTAGAATCCTGCCTTGGCAAGAGTTGAAGAATATTTCCCTAGGATAACGTGACATCCTTATGTCTCTTTCCTCATGCAAGAAACACAGGCTCCATCCCTGGGTTGGGAAAATCCCCTGCTGTAAGAAATGGTAACCCACTCTTCTCACCTAGAAAATTCCATGGACAGAGGAGCATTTGTTTCATTCATTGTGTCTCAAGGCTCTACTCTACTTCCCCTGCAGAGTTCTCTCTTCCATTCAATCCTGCAGTCTGGTTGATACCACTGATTGATTTTTAAACATCTCATGTAATTTAGTTACCATTTCAAAGCAAAACAACAGCATCAGATACAGGCTAGTGAAGAGGAGAAATCATGAGCACGGGCATGCCCAGAACTCTGTCGGGGAAACAGACAACTGGGATCCTATTTGACAACTAAACAAGACGGCTGGACAGAGGACGTTTAGGATTTCAGAAGGTCAGACTCTCTAGACAGCAAAGTTGGTAAAGAACAAGTTACATTTGTTAATGTAACTTCAACCCTCAACACTCCTCCAAGTAGCAACTTGACTATTTATTGTGTTTGGTCATCTGTTTCATTAATGAGCTTCCCTGGTTGTGCTAGTGGTAAACAATCAGCCTCCCAATGCAAGAGACGCAGGCTCCATCCCTCGGCTGGGAAAATCCCCTGTTGTAAGAAATGGTAACCTACTCTTCTCACCTGGAAAATTCCATGGACAGAGGAGCATTGTTTCATTCATTATGTCTCAAGGCTCTATTCTACTTCCCCTCCAGAGTTTTCTCTTCCATTCAATCCTGCAGTCTGGTTGATACCACTGATTGATTTTTAAATATCACATGTAATTGAGTTACCATTTCAAAGGTTATGGTAGCAGAAAAAATTATCTCTAGGACTTCCAACATTATCTTCTACGCCTTGTTTTCAAAATTCATTTTTTAAAAATATGTATTTTTGTTTGGCTGCATTGGGTCTTAGCTGTGGCACGCAGGATCTTTGTTACATCATGTGGGGTCTTTCACTGTGGTGCACAGACTCTCCAATTGCAGCCTGAAGGCTCTGGACTACACAGACTCAGTAGTTGGGGCCCAAGGGCTCAGTTTCCCTGTGGCATGTGGAAGCTTGATCCCCTGACCAGGGACCGAACCCACGTTCCCTGCATGGCAAGGTGGGTTCTTAACCACTGGACCCCCAGGGAAGTACCCAAAGCACATTTTTTTTTAACGTCCTCATTCAATCTTCATGCCTCTCCTTCCTAGTCTTCTATTTTCTCAGGTTTTGCTTTTCTCAATAAGATGTTTTTTCTTCTGTTCATCTGACTCAGTTTGTACTTTTTATCCCACCATTTTTCCTTGTTACATATATGTGCGTGTGTGTGTCTGTGTGTGTGTGTGTCTGTGTGTGTGTGTGTATGTGTGTGTGTGTGTGTGTGGAGAGAGAGAGGAGAGAGAGAGGGAGAGAGAGTCATTGGATTATTAGGAAATCACTTGCTTTCTCTCTCAACTGAATCTTTCAGAATTGCACATAAATACTTCATCCACACTTTCATATATCTCACAAACCATTAAAATATACTGCAGCCACATTGGCCAGTGGGAAGCAAGTCACAGGTCTACTTATCAAGAAAGTGTGTGAGTAATTTCCATCCATGCACATCAGCCAGAGTTCACACAGCACCACCCCAGCAGTATAGGCCAGCCTCCCTCAACATCCACCCTCGTGAGAATGCTATTATGATGTGTTTCCAAATACTCTTCCCAAGACAAAAGGAAGAAGATGAAAGAGAGAAGAGAATCAGGGACTGTATGTCAGAATAGTAGTGAAGCAAAACAACAGCGTCAGATACAGGCTAGTGAAGGGGAGAAATCACGAACACGGTTGCTAGGAGCCCTGTGTTCACAGGGGTGTGTAAAGGGCTGTGCAAAATGGTGAGCTTCTTAAAGAAATAGTACTTACGCACAAAAGTCAAGAGAACAAACCTAAGCAGAAGTACACAGAGTTATTCAGCAGTTCACTCTGGAAATTGCTTGTGTAGAGGCAAAGGTAAATAGAAATCTTCCTAAGCAAGCAAAGGAGAAAGAAGAGAAGAAAGAAGAAAGTTCTCTCAGAAAGAGGTGAAAAGTGAAAATGTTAGTAACTGAGTCATGTCTGACTCTTTGTGACCCCATGGACTGTAACCTGCCAGGCTCCTCTGTCCATGGAATTCTCCAGGCAAGAATACTGGAGAGGGTTGCCATTCCCTTCTCCAGGGATCATCATGACCCAGGGATCAAACCCTGGTTTCCTACATTTAGGCAGATTCTTTATGTCTGAGCCACCAGGGAAGCCCCCAGAACGAGGCAAAAGTGGATAAATATGAGAAATTTTAAAGAACTCATATTCTTAATCAGGAGAAGAAATGTTTAAATCTCAAATTCCTTTATGGTATAGTTACCACATACACAAATATACATGTGTGTGTATATATGTCGGGGGTAAGATAGTAGAGCTTTCTCAACCTTTACATACACAATCTGGGTTACTATCTCAATAAATTTTGTGGACTGTACACATTCAGGCCATAAGTAAACTTATATTCATGGCTTGATGGGATGGTGAATTACTACCACATGTGATATTGAACTGCTTTTAAATTATCTTTATATTAGTCTTGCAAAAATACATGAATGCATAAGTACAAGAAAGAAGCAAACTAGTGCATGTGAACAAATCCTTCATGACATTGTTATTATAATGTACAAAGATTTCATTCCACAAAGCATATATCCAATTCAGCACAGTCCTTTCAAATCCACAGTCCTGAAATTTCTAAGCAATGTTTCTCACAAAGAGCTTTAATTTCTGCAAGAGTTAAATTGACCAAAATGCTAAACTTGGAAGGGAATGATGTAGAGTTACAAAAATAAAAGGATAATTAGGTATAATATTCAGGAATACATAGAAGTGTTTACTTCTTGCAGGCAACGGCTTTTCCAAATAAACGCTAAGGGTGAATTAATTGTTGTAAAATAAATACACAATCAAGCAAATAACATTTTATAATTCTGAAACAAGCACATAATAGAAACATTTCAAAGATGCTTAATCCAAGGGAACTGGCAACTGGAAGTAGATTTGTGAATTAGCAAACGTGATGATCTGGCAGTCAACATCTCCGGTTCCCCATGTTTGAATGCACGCAACAGAATGTGTGAAAGCACACAGGAAATTAAATATACGCCGTGTATGAAAAATTAAGCAGGTGGAGGAAGAGAGAAGGGGGATGAGTGAAAAAGTCTAGAGGGAAATAGGAAAGCAGAGAAACTGGAGAAGGAAGAGAGAGGAATGAAAAATATTGGGCTATTCAGAGAACCCATTTATCTTCTTTGTTCAACATCTATTGATCACCATCAGTGTTGGCAAGTAGCTTGAAGCTGTGATCCTGAATTGATATTTAATTAAATTCAGTTCTATTTTAATAATAGAATAACACACACCACAATTCTGATTGTAAATAACATCAGCAGATGAAGGATAAAAGAAGAATCTAAACTAAGTGCTAGGAAGTTTACAAAGAAGGCCAAGAACGACTCATGCAGAGAAAAACAATAATTAAACTCTGCTTCCAATTTATTGTCATTGTGGCTTTTATTAAGATTCTGTTTTAGTCCAAAAGTCATTTTCTTTCTGTCTTATTTGTCTCTCCAGGGATGAAAATAAACACAGACTGCATTTTATTCCTCTTATCCATATAATCAGAGCTAAGTTTTGCCTTTAACAGCTCACTCCCAACTTTCTGTGGACTGAGTTATCTTCTTGATCATTTCCTTTAACTTCCTCTGAGTAAAATCTTTCCCAAAACTCTTACCCTTGTTTCCACTATAATACCAGTTAATGGGAGTTTTATGTGTTTTTTGAGGGAATGATCTGATATTTGAGATAGATTCCACTAGTCAACCCAGCCAAATTCCTTGAAAACTACTAAGATTTACAACAAAGGCAAAGGCTCATAGAGTTTTGCCAAGAGAATGCACTGGTCATAGCAAACACCCTCTTCCAACAACACAAGAGAAGACTCTACACATGGACATCACCAGATGGTCAACACCAAAATCAGATTGGTTATATTCTTTGCAGCCAAAGATAGAGAAGCTCCATACAGTCAGCAAAAACAAGATCAGGAGCTGACTGTGGCTCAGATCATGAACCCCTTATCGCCAAATTCAGACTTAAATTGAAGAAAGTGGAGAAAACCACTAGACCATTCAGGTATGATCTAAATCAAATCCCTTATGATTATACAGTGGAAGTGAGAAATAGATTTAAGGGCCTATATTTGATAGAGTGCCTGATGAACTATGGACAGAGGTTCATGCCATTGTACAGGAGACAGGGATCAAGATTATCCCCATGGGAAAGAAATGCAAAAAAGCAAAATGGCTGTCTGGGGAGGCCTTACAAATAGCTGTGAAAAGAAGAGAAGCAAAAAGCAAAGGAGAAAAGGAAAGATATAAGCATCTGAATGCAGAGTTCCAAAGAATAGCAAGAAGAGATAAGAAAGCCTTCCTCAGTGATCAGTGCAAAGAAATAGAGAGAAAGAACACAGTGCAAAAGACTAGAGATCTCTTCAAGAAAATTAGAGATACCAAGGGAAAATTTCATGCAAAGATGGGCTCAATAAAGGACAGAAATGGTATGGACTTAACAGAAGCAGAAGATATTAAGAAGAGGTGGCAAGAATACACAGAAGAACTGTACAAAAAAGAGCTTCACTACCCAGATAATCATGATGATGTGATCAATCACCTAAAGCCAGACATCCAAGAATGTGAAGTCAAATGGGCCTTAGAAAACATTACTATGAACAAAGCTAGTGGAGGTGATGGAATTCCAATTGAGCTGTTTCAAGTCCTGAAAGATGATGCTGTGAAAGTGCTGTACTCAATATGCCAGCAAATTTGGAAAACTCAGCAGTGGCCACAGGACTGGAAAAGGTCATTTTTTCATTCCAATCCCAAAGAAAGGCAATGCCAAAGAATGCTCAAACTACCACACATTTGCACTCATCTCACACGCTAGTAAAGAAATGCTCAAAATTCTTCAAGCCGGGTTTCAGCAATACGTGAACCGTGAACTTCCAGATGATCAAGCTGGTTTTAGAAAATGCAGACGAACCAGAGATTAAATTGCCAACTTCCGATCATAGAAAAAAGCAAGAGAGTTCCAGAAAAAACATCTATTTCTGCTTTATTGACTATTCCAAAGCCTTTGACAGTGTGGATCACAATAAACTGTGGAAAATTCTGAAAGAGATTGGAATACCAGACCACCTGACCTGACTCTAGAGAAACCTGTATGCAACACTTAGAACAGGACATAGAACAACAGACTGGTTCCACATAGGAAAAGGAGTACGTCAAGGCTGTATATTGTCACCCTGCTTATTTAACTTATATGCAGAGTACATCATGAGAAATGCTGGGCTGGAAGAAGCACAGGCTGGAATCAAGTTTGCCGGGAGAAATATCAATAAACTCAGATATGCAGATGACACCACCCTTATGGCAGAAAGTGAAGAGGAATTTAAAAGCCTCTTGATGAAAGTGAAAGAGGAGTGAAAAAGTTGGCTTAAAGCTCAACATTCAGAAAACTAAGATGATGGCATCTGGTCCCATCACTTCATGGGAAATAGATGAGGAAACAGTGGAAAGTGTCAGACTTTATTTTTGGGGGCTTCAAAATCACTGCAGGTGGTGACTGCAGCCATGAAATTAAAAGATGCTTACTCCTTGGAAGAAAAGTTATAACCAACCTAGACAGCATATTAAAAAGCAAAGACATTACTTTGCCAACAAAGGTCCATCTAGTCAAGGCTATGGTTTTTCCAGTGGTCATGTATGGATGTGAGAGTTGGACTGTGCAGAAAGCTGAGTGCCGAAGAATTGATGCTTTTGAAGTGTGGTGTTGGAGAAGACTCTTGAGAGTCCCTTGGACTGCAAGGAGATCCAACCAGTCCATCCTAAAGGAGATCAGTCCTGGGGGTTCATTGGAAGGAATGATGCTAATGCTGAAACTCCATACTTTGGCCACCTCAGGCAAAGAGTTGACTCACTGGAAAAGACCCTGATACTGGAAGGGATTGGGGGCAGGAGGAGAAGGGGACAACAGAGGATGAGATGGCTGGATGGCATCACCGACTCGATGGACACGAGTTTGATTGAATTCCAGGAGTTGGTGGTGGACAGGGAGGCCTGGCGTGCTGCAATTCATGGGGTTGCAAAGAGTCGGACACTACTGAGGGACCGAACTGAACTGAACTGAACAGATGGTATTTCATAAGAATGCTATATCCCTCTGGGACCCATCACCATGCATATATGTTTATATTTACACAGACATTCCTCTACTAACAATATGGTTATGTCCCAATAAACTTGCTAAAGGAAAAATATTTTAAGTCAAAAATTTAATGCCTCTAACATACTGATCATGATAGCTTAAAGGCCCAGCCAACCATGAACATGCTCAGAACATTCACAGTTGGACAAAATCATCTAGCACAAAGCTTATTTTAAAAAGAAGTATTGAATATCTCATGCAATTTATTGAATACCATACAAAAATGAAAAACAAAATGGGTGAGTGCACGACAGTTATAAATGTATTGGTGGTTTATCCTCATATTCTTGTGGCAAACTGTGAGCTCTGGCCACTGCCAAGCATCACCAGAGTATGTATCACATATCACAAGCCCAGGAAGAGTTCAAAAGTGAAAAAAATCTGAAGTATGTTTGCTACTGAGTGTGTGTAGCTTTTACACCATTGCAAAATAAATAAGTCATAAGTTGGGGACCTTCTGTGTCTGCACATGTGCAAAATGAGAAAATGTTTATGAGATTTCTTTCTAATGTAGAAAGTGCTTTCCAAATTCAAAATAACTTTTAATTATAACACTTGGACTGTGTCATAAGTCTTTGTGCTTCCCCAGTAAGTTGGCTAAACTGCGATTCCTTGGTGGCCTGGCATAGTTACAGCTATAATAAAACTTTGGGTTTTCAAAGTTGGAAAGTGCCTTAATTCCTTTCAGGGTGCTATAACAAAATACAGTATACTGACTGTCTTAAACAATAGACATTTGTCACTGGAAGTTCTGGAAGCTGAAAAGTCAAAGATCAGGCCAATCCTGTGCCTGATAAAGGCCTGATTTCAGGAGGGCTGTCTTTTCACTGTGTCCTCACAAGGTAGAATGGGCAAGGGCCTTTCATGGGCTTTTTTCATAAGGGCGCTAATCATAGTTATGAGTAATCACCCTCAGGACCTAACCATCTCTCAAACGCCCCTCATCCAAGCACCATCACCTTAGGCATTAGGGTTCAACAAATTAATTTTGGAAGACACAATCAATGCACAACAGTGAGTAATGGAATATTTCCTGCTAGATCAGCAAACAAAGAAGTCATAGAAATTAGTGATTCAAGTCCTCCAAACGTGAATTTCTAAGCCTGGAGAGCACCCAGGAAAAACAATTCACAATCCACAGCCATCAACCACTCCCCACAGTGAGTACTGAGGAGTTAGGGGCAGGGGAGGCGGGCATGCAAGATACTGGCCTGATATCTGAGATACATATTCAAAAAAAAAAGATTTCAAAAGGCCCAGACTCTTATATCCTCCCATGGAGTGAATGAGTGAGTGAAGTCGCTCAGTCGTGTCCGACTCTTTGTGACCCCATGGACTGTAGCCTACCAAGCTCCTCTGTCCATGGGATTTTCCAGGCAATAGTACTGGAGTGGATCGCCATTTCCTTCTCCAAGGGATCTTCCTGACCCAGGGATCGAACCTGGGTCTCCCGCATTGCTTTACCGTCTGAGTCACCAGGGAAGTCAATTAAAAAGTGCTAAATTCCTTAACTTGAGATATCTTATTTTCTTTAATTAACAATAATCTTTTGATATGCAGACTACCTGCCCCTTGTTACAAACTTTTACATAACCCGACTCCTTCCCCTGCCTCCTTGGAACTCTCACAGTCACTTGAGGTGCTGTCTTCCAGGCTTGAAGTCCTAAAAATTCCCACCAACTATAACATAACTCTCAATTTTTAGGTTGTGACTATTTTTTTAAGTCAACAGCAGGAAGGCTTCCTAAAGACCATCTTAGTTCCTTCCTTTCCCAAGAAGGAAGCAGTTCTGATCTCATGAACTAGAATCATTGAAATTTCTACTTCATTTCATTGTCCCATTGATCCATGATGCCTCAGTTCCAGAGTGAGATGTGGTAAGCAAATGGAAAAGTCGAATGGATCACCTCCTGCAGAATCAGGGTTGAAAGAACAGGCAAACATGTCTCCCAATCAGATCAGTAAAGAAGATGATATGCAAGCTCTTGAGAGAGCACAGTCAATCCATCAAGTCCCACATGTCCACAGAAACTTCACAGGGGCTTCCGCGGGGCTTGCAGAGGTGGGGAGAAAGCAACTGTTCCTCCCCTCCTGAGATTCGGGTCTAGTGCACTTGTGTGTGTCGTTATTCTGTTCCAAAATAAACAAATCTTGGAAACCTAATATTGGCTTGCGTGATTCTCAAGGTGAAAGGAATCACCTATAGTTCTTGTACACGTCTCAGATGTGCATGTAGCAAGCACCTGCATAGGTAGTAGGGATGGATCACTGGGCTTCGTTATCCTGTTCTTGAAGTAGCCAAAAATTCAGAAAGAACATCCGAAGGGGCCAACAGGGAGGACTTTTTTCTCCAAGACTCGCTAAGAAGAAAAATGAATCCAAGCCTACAATGGCTTGACAGTGAGGCACACTCTAATGATTTGAACGGGAAGAGATGTACCAATGCCAGCAACATAAAACAGACAAAATTAATTCAAAGATTTGAGACAAGGATGTGATTTGGCTAAACATTGTTTCTGCCTTTCCTTCCAACCCACTTTAATTCAAGCAGCTCACATCTGGTGTTTTATGTGAAGTCAAGAGGAAAACCTCAGTGAATGGATGCTGAGCAGCTCCAGGATAGGAACTTGGCCTGTAAGCTTGTAGAGGTGAAGAGAATCACAGAGGAGATCCGCCTGCCAATCTCTAGGTTTCAGAGCACAGGACTTGTACAAGAACCTTCATTTCGGTTAGAAGGAATAAAGGAGCAGTGAAATAGTTAAGATAGAGACAAACAGAGGTAAAAATCATACTGAACCCACTCTAAACCATAAGTGGGACATAATTTTCCCAGGAAAAGTTCAATCCTCAATTGTGTGTGTGTTGTAATTCAAACTACGTAAATTCCTCCACTTGGAAAAAGTAGACTTTCTTAACATAAAAAAAAATGCAATGACCTTATTGCTCTGCTGTGATGTCCAGCTTATGTATAAATAGCAAATGAAGATGCTACCTTCTATATCCTTTTAGAATATCCCTTATTTTTTATCGCAAACCTATTAGTTTGTAAAAAAAAAAAAGAAAAGAAATTTGAATGTTTAAGTAGTAAAGCTTGCATGACTTTAATTACGTTAGTCCTAAGCTATTCTCCATACTGCCTAAGTCTGTAGGTGAAAAAAATAATAAAGCAAAACTGATTTCAAATGCATGCAACAATAAAATGTAGCTTGCAGCAAGCAGCAATGAGCGGTGGCTGGAAGTGATGGAAGCAAGGTCTTAGTTTCCTAGGCCAGGAGTCTTAACCAATGGACCACAGGAGCCGGCAGGGGGCTAGAGTCCCTGGTCCTTGCCTGCCTAGTCAAGAAAGAATTCAGAGGAGCCAGAGGTAAAGCGTAAAGTGAAAAGTTTATTGAAAAGGAAAGTACACATGGGAAGGCGCCCAGGTGAACTCAGGGAGAGAGCCACGCCTTTGGGAAGTTTAAATCCTTTATAAGGTGGCAGTTTTCCGAGTCTTTGTCTTCCCTCGGGCCAGCCATCTTGCTTTATTCCCCACCCCCCACCCCGTGGTTAATTCATCTCAGGACCCTCTGCTGGGGTGTACACGTACACTTCAGCCAAGCTGGATCTTAAAGTGAAGGCTCCTGGGAGGAGTGAGACCCATTACAGCCTGGCTTTATCCCTTGACTTTCGACCCACAAAGAGTCTTTCTGTGCATGTGTAGTATCTCCCTGTCTTAAAAACTGGAGAGCAGAAGATCCCTTAATCCTTTACTCTAACAGGGTTTTTTTTCTCTCTCTCTTTGTCCTTGCCATGATTATTACCTTGAGATGTTTGCAAGAGGCAAGGACCAGCTATTTGTAAACGAGAGGCTGATTGTAAATTCTTCAACTGGGGCCTACCTATCTCTTGCCTTAGGAAATGTCACAGGAGGCTAGTTGTAAATGTCTAGATTGGACATTTATCTCCTACATCACCTACAGCTATCTCCTATATCAAAACCACTGAGAAGGTTGTACAGAACCCCTATATTCAGGACATACGTTGTGTTAAAAAGAGTTCTGAAGTACTGTACTGTCGGCCTGATGGAGGCGAGTAACCCCACCAAGAGCTTCTTTTGAACCTCATTCAAACAGTGAGAATAACACCCCCATTGTTAGGGTTATTGTGAAGACAGTGATAATAAAAGGGTCTATAACTAGCACAGAACAGGCACAGACTGGGTACTAGACAAATAATAGTGCCTTTTACTTTCTTTTGGCACCATGGGTCTCCTCGAATGTGCAAAGCTGTCAAGCTAACAAAATGACTGAGAAAAGGGACTATACTCCCAAAACACTTTAAAAAATCTGGATGAATAATTTGAAAAATGATACTGATGCACACTCATCCCGCAGGAACTAAAAGGAGTATTTCTCGCCTAGGAAATCCATCTCTACTAATCTTGCTCAGAAACTTCCTGCCAAAATTTTGTATTTCTCTGTACAAGCTTTATTCTCATTTACAAATGAATATTTCAAGGTGATTTATCAGAAGCTCCTTAATTCTGATCTGATAAGATAGGCACCATAAATTTGTAAGGACTCTTGGGGTATTTCCCAGTTTAGCCTGGCTTCTAGTAGAGATCCTTTTATGTCTTAGCTCTCATTATCTTGTTCAATTCTCAGGGATCAGTTGGAGCTTCAGTTCTTATTGTCTATATTCCCCATAGAGGAGTTCTGAGATATGGCAGATAGCTGCTCTCTATTTTCCCAAATTTCAAAAATATGCCACATAATTTTTACTTTCTCTGGGACATCCATGTTGTATACACATCTGGGTGGTCAGGAAAACATCTCCTATTTTGCATCAGGCTGCACTTCTATAAACAGAGGGTCACGTGCTCTCATTTTCTTAGTAGTCTGGATAGTATATGAGGTTGTTGCCAAAAATGGGGAGAAGATGCTGTGGTCAGGGGAACAGTGGAGATGTGGCTGGGAGAGGAGGGAATGTGGATCAAGGATAAGGAATGAAGAGTGAAGGAGCAGGTGAACTAAATTAGGTGTGTATATTGGGTGTGCCGGGCTTCCCTGGTGACTCAGATGGTAAAGAATCCACCTGCAGTGCAGGAGACCTGGGTTCAATCCCTGGGTCGGGAAGATCCCCTAGAGAAGGGCATGGCAACCCACTCCAGTGTTCTTGCCTGGAGAATCCCATGGACAGAGGAGCCTGGTGGGCTACAGTCCATGGGGCTGCAAAGAGTCGGACACGACTGAGCAACTAAGCACAGCACTGGGTGTACTGGGGGTAAGGGACATTGTACAAAATGTGGGGCCAGGTGGAAGGGTTGCAGAGATAGCAAGAAAACACAGAGAGAAGCAGAAGGCATATTAAACTGCATAGCACATTGGTCAGTTGCTTCACTCAGATAAGTCCACAAGCAAAGGCTATATTGTTATATGTTGTGTTATTTCTTTAGGAAAATAAGTCAACAGGGAAACATCTCCATAAAGATGTCCACAATGGCAGGGCAATCTACAAAACCACAGACTGAGATTCCTACGTGCATGCCTCCTATCCATCTCCAATTCAGTCTTATAAATTGAACCTTTTATGTTTTACCTTGGTTTTCCACCTAAAGCTTTGGAGTTTCAGGAGTTTTCAGTACTTAGAGTCTGAATATTGTTGTTGTTGTTTTTTCTTTGAAAAATAATACACAAGAGAATTCACTTTATGAATTTTCTTTCATCCTATTTACTAATGACAAAAAAAGCAGCCAAGATATTATTGAAACTATGACCATGACCCTAACTGAATTAAATCAACAACATAGTACAGACTCTGTGGCTATAAACATGTGCATCTTTCTTTACAGCTCCATTAGTTTGGACCTGAACTTCAGCCCTTTGAAAATGTCAGTACACATAGGTTGAGGAGATAGTCAAATCCTTATCCTTGGTTCGTTAATATGATTGCAGTCATTGACTTGGTTTGAATTCACATCCAAGGGCGCTATGCACCAGCCCGTTTTCCAAGGATAGAGAAAGAAAAAGAGATGAGATCGAGATGAAAATTGGAGATAGATACTATTGTAGAGAAATGCACTATCTTATATCATTTCACACATCTCTCACAGCAAAGGACCCTCTTTCAAACAAGATCATGAATATCTCTTTAATGAAATGCTTTTGGTATTCTCCTAAGGAAAATATTTCTAAAACCACTTTTAATTGCCTTGTAATCTATAAGGTATGTGGCTGATTCTATTCTATACACGGTATTGGCATGGAGTTACCTTTAGAAAGCAGAATTGCTGAAAGGTGATTGTCAAGTCCTCAAATCAAGTGCAAACTCTCAGAGCTTGAAAGAGCAGACACAGATTTTCATTCTATTCACAGATATAAAAGCTGCAGAGTACCATACACGACTTTGCTCAGTGTTAATTGCATAGAACAAAAACAAGGGGGAACATCTAAACAGGCTATGAAGAAAAGAAGAAAGCAAAATGTCAACTCTGAAGGAAGAAAGGAAATTAAATACTTCAAAAAGATATATATATATACACATATATATGCATATATATATGATAGAAAGTTGAAAAGTTGAAACTAAAATGTACAAGAAGGAAGATCATTTTTCCTGTCAGTTTTAACACTCTTATATTCTGACATGTCTACCTTGCTATCAACACTTTTTACTGTATTTAAACTTTTCAAGTACACTGAAGCTTGAAAGTTGATTGTTTAAAAATGAAACAAAATTTAAGCAAAACGACGAAACATTGAAGAAAGATTTCAGCTCAATATAGAATAGTACCTAATTCATTCCTGCTGATTTTTCTATTCATGTTGACAAGGTTAATTTGTGTCTCACATTCTTTCTTTCTTTCTACTCAGTATTTTTACAATGAAATAAAAAACATTTAATCTGACCTTTGAAGGGAGAATTATGTTTCTATTGCTTATGTGAGAGATCTTAGTAACTCCCTCCTGCTTGAGGTTTTTTAGTTATGGGTCTTTTACCTTCTTAACAGAATTATAATAACCATACCTCACAGGTGAGGCACCCTGAGGTTATAAATGGGAAGACGGAGTTCTAGCTCCTCTTGGCAACACAGCATCCACTAAAGGTTTGAAGAATCAGCTCTAAATCATTCAAGGCACTGATTCTTCAGGGGGATGCTCTTTCTCCTACATAGCAGTTTGGGGATTAAGAAACCAAAGAATCTTCTGAGCACGGAAAACACACACATATGCATGCATGTATGCTTTTATACATGTATACTGATACACAAACATACATGTGTATATATAACATCTACTTTATATGCTATAATTTATATATGAGCGCATGTGTGCATCCATGCTCAGTCATCTCCAATTCTTTGCAACCCCGTTGACTGTAGCCCACAAGGCTCCTCTGTCCATGAGATTCCCCAGTCAAGAATACTGGAGTAGGTTGTCATTTCCTTCTCCAGGGGATCTTCCGATTCAAGGATCCAACCTGCACATCTTTCATCTCCTGCACTGGCAGTCAGATTCTTTACCACTGTTCCTTATATATGTATACACATATAAATACCTATATGTATATTTATGTGTGTGTGTGTTTCAATCATGGTGCTACAGAAAGGGATTATCTGTGGCCTCATACTGGGCCATGAATAACCAGCATAATCTTTTCCTTCATGATAGGTTTATGAAGTGTTAAAGAGAGCTATCTTAATATGCTTATAACAGATCACATAATTTTATTTATTGGGGGTACCTGAATTATTGCTTACCATATACATTTATTGGCTTCCCAGCTGGTGCAGTGGTAAAGAATCCACTTGCCAATGCAGGAGACCCAGGTTCGATCCCTGGGTCAGGAAGATCCCCTGGAGTAGGAAATAGCAACCCACTTCAGTGTTGTTGCCTAGAAAATCCCATGGACAGAGGAGCCTGGTGGGCTACAGTCCAGGCTGTTGCAGAGTCAGACATGACTGAGCAACTGAATACACGCACATGTACATTTATCAGTTCAAGTGAAACACGACTATCACTTAACTGAAACACAAGTGTCACACAACTGTGTACGTGGCTTTTATCTTTTTTTTTTCCTTCCCTGAATCCACTTTCCAGTAACTGAGCAAAAGAATAAACTCTTATTAGTAGTAACACAGAAAACCTACAAAATGAACTTTATCATAAGATGGATGTGGCATGAGGGTACAAAGAATAATTCGGCTAATTTTTTAGCTATCTGTCCATGTATTAATTACTTGTATGTATATAGTTCAGTGTCCTAATCTTAGAAATTGGGGAAAAAATATGGTTTCTGTAAAGATTACATATAATTATTTACATCTTACAATCATCAAGCTGGTACACAAGGACAAAAAATAGTTCATTGTTATTTTGTTTCTTAAGATGGGGGCTTCCCTGTTGTCTCAGACAGTGAAGAATCTGCCTGCAATTCAGGAGACCTGGGTTTGATCCCTAGGTGGGGAAGATCCCCTGGAGAAGGAAATGGCAACCCACTCCAGAATTCTTGCCTGGAAAATCGCATGGACAGAGGAGGAGGCTGGTGGGCTACAGTTCAAAGGGTTGCAAAGAGTTTGACAGACTGAGGGATTAACACTTAAGATGGGAATGACTCTGTTCCATTTCAAGGATTTCATTAAATTATAATTTTAATTATCTTTTAAAAGTTATAAAGTTCTTTGTTAGGTCTGAGATGTGCATTTTGAGGCAGGCTGCTGCTGCTATGTCACTTCAGTCGTGTCCAACTCTGTACGACCCCATAGACGGCAGCCCAACAGGCACCCCACCCCGACACCCCATCCCTGGGATTCTCCAGGCAAGAACACTGGAGTGGGTTGCCATTTCCTTCTCCAATGCATGAAAGTGAAAAGTGAAAGTGAAGTCGCTCAATTGTGTCTGACTCCCAGCGACCTCATGGACTGCAGCCCACCAGGCTCCTCTGTCCATGGCATTTTCTAGGCAAGAGTACTGGAGTGGGTTGCCATTGCCTTCTCCTTTGAGACATGAGACAGTATAAACTTTTATGATATAGAAGTCTATGTAAAGAGTCATCTCTATATAGTACACTGTGATAAAGATGGGAGTACTTCTCACTAGATACTTTGGGTAAAACTTATTATGGAAAATATGGTTATTGCTTACCAACCATCCCATGTGACCCTCCCTCTGCCATATAGTTCAGCTTTCTTTGTTTGAACCATGTGATTATGTCTTATCAACCAAATATGCCATTTCTGGTCCAAAAGTTTTAAGAGTGGCTTGAATTCTTCAAACTCTTTCTTCCCCAGGCCCAGCATAATGAATGTTTTATGTAGAAATAACCGCCATAGGGTAAAAACAGTCTAGATTCTGCAGTTTTGGTTAGAAATTTCAATACGCCTGTCTCAGTAATTGAGAGAATATGTAGACATAAAATCAATAAATATAAAGAATGCACGAAAAACATTATCAATCACCTTGACCTAATAACTCCACTTGACAATGGCAGCACATAGTCCTTTAATGTAAATGGGATATTTATGAAACAAGGCCACTCTCAGGGACATAAAAAAGGGCTACGTAATCTGAAAAGTGTGCAAGCTACCTGTGCTCCTTAATGGCGATATAATTAAATTGGAAAGCAATAACTAATCAATATGTGGCCATTCAGGAAATATTTAGAATCTAAATAACATGTTTTTAAATGACCAATGGATAAAAAATAAAATTGCAAAAATGAAAAGAAGTATAAAGTATTTTGAATGAAATTCAAGTAAATGCACAACATATCAAAGTTTGAAGGTGCTAAAGTAATGCTTAAATGACAGTAATAACATTTATTTAATAGCATTGAATAAACTAGATTACAATAGAAGAAAAGGTCTCAAGTCAATAACCTTAATTTTCACCTTAAAAAAACAAAAAAGAGCAAATAAAAATAAAAGTTAAAAAAGGAAATAATAAAGATTAAAACAGAAATGAATGAAATAGAAAACAGAAAAACAATAAAAATGCAAACATGCTCTCTTGACTGAGGTATCCAGGCATGGTTATTGAAGATTCATAAAATTGATATATACCTTAAAAAACTGATCAGAAATAAAAAAATAGAAACAAATCACCAATGTGAAAAATGAAAGCAGAATGTTA
>SJYQ01000970.1:246743-270362 GCA_006410935.1 Redunca redunca
CTATGTTCGAGCTTTTTGTGTGGTTATCTATCCCCCAGTCTGGTTTACTAGCCCAAGTTAGTTTGTTCTGGTTACTTGCCAGGCGTTCCAACCCGATTCTTACAAAGCCATGCAGCCTGCGCCTCCCGCGCGTCCCTGCCCCGCCCCAACTTGCTAGTGGCGGGTGCAGGTTTCTGTGCTGCTTTTCCGCTGGGGAAGTCACTGTTGGGCTTGTAATCTGTCGGTTTTAATTATTATGTATCGTTCCTGTTATGATGCCCTCTGTGCTTCCAGGGCTCTCCACAGACTCGGCAGGGAGAGTGTTTCCTGGTGTTTGGAAACCTCTCTTCTTAAAGTTCCTTTCCTGGGTCGGGCTTCCCTACCCGGGACGGAGCTCCCTCCCCACTTCCTTTGTCTCCTTTTTCGTCCTTTATATTCTTTCCCTACCTGTTCTTGAAGGCAATGATCTGTTTTTCTGGGTGCTTGATGTCTTCTGCCAGCATTCAGAAGTTGTTTTGTGGAGTTTGCTCGGCGTTGAAATGTTTTTTTGAGGAATTTGTGAGGGAGAAAGTAATCTCCTCGTCCTATTCCTCCGCCATCTTCTCTCTTCCCCAAAAACTGCTTTTAAAAGGCACAAATTATCAAAGTTCATTGAAGAAGAAATAGATACTATGAATAGCCCTTTACCTTTTTTAAAGCTGAACTTTCAGTTAAAATGCTCCTCATACAGAAAACTCTGGACCAGATGGCTTTCCTGGTGAATTCTAGCTAACTTTTAAGAAATAATAATACCAACTTTATATAAACTTCTAGAAAACCATAGGTAAAGGGAACAATCCCCAATTAATTCTATGAGGCCAGCATACACTCCAAAAATTGGAGATAGATGTTTAAAAAATGATAATTCTATAAGTCTCATGAATATAGATGCAAAAATCATTTTAAAATGTTAGGAATCTAATCTAATACTATGTAGAAATGATAAGGCCTCACAATGAAGTAAAGTTTATTCCAAGAATGGAAGATTAGTTGAATATTCTTAGATGTCATTTATCATATTAACAAGTAAATAAGAAAAAATTATGATCATCTTAATAAATTTTTAAAATTGATAAAATCCATTGTACATTTCTGATTGAAAAGTCTTAGCAAAGTAGAAACAGAAGGGATTCCTCCCTCCAAAAAAAGAAAAGAAAAAAAACCTACAGCTAACAACATACTTAATGGTAAAAGTATAATTTCTTTTTCAGAACAGTGATAAAGTGAAGAAGCTCCGTCTCATCACAACTATTCAACGTTGGACTGAAGCTTCCAGCCAGTACAATGAGGCAAGTAAAAGAAATTTAAAACATACATTCTGGAAAGGAAGAAGTAAAATATGTTTTATTTGAAGATAGTATGATCATTTATGGAAAAATGAAATCTGTTGACTCTATCAAAAAGGTATCAGAACTAGTAAATAAGCTTAGCAAGATTACAGGATACAAGATTAATTCATAGGAATCAACTGCATTTCTATATTCCAGCAACAAACAATCAAAATTTGAAGTTATAAAAAACACAATAGCATCAAACAATATTAAATTTATAGCTATAAATCTGACATGGATGTACAAAACTTATGCACTGAACACTACAAGATAGTCCTCAGAGAAATCAAAGAACACATTTAAAAATAGAGAGATAAACCATGTTCATGGATTAGAAGGGATTCCCTCATAGCTCAGTCGTAAAGAATTGGCCTGTGATATAGGAGACCCAGGTGCGATTCCTAAGTAGGAAAGAGCCCCTGGAGGAGGACATGGCAACCCAGTCAAGTGTCCTTGCCTGGAGAATCCCCTGGACAGAGGAGCCTGGCAGGCTACAGTCCATGGGGTCACTACAGTCCATGGGGTTGGACACGACTCAGTGACTAAACCACCACCACCACCATGGATCAGATTAATTATGGCTATTATTTTTCTCCAGTTGATCTACAGATTCAGTGCAATCTCAGTCAGAATTGAGCAGCCTCTTCTGTAGAAACTGACAGGCTGATTCTAAAACTCACATAGAATGATCAAGGATTTGAAATAGCCGAAACATCTTTGAAGGAGAAGAACAAAATTCTGTGAAAGGAAGCAGGTTTCTCAAAGATGTTTCAGTGAAGAAAAGACAGTCTTTTCAAATGCAGGTGAAACAATCATGCAAAAAAAAAAAAAAAAGGCTTTGATCTATACAAAAATTAACCATCAAAATGTGTCATATGCCTAATTATAAAGCCTAAAGCGATAACATTTCCATTAGAAAAGATAGCAGGAACTCTTTTGAGACTTTTGGTTGAGCACAGTTTTCTTTCGACATCGAAATCACAATTCATAAAGTTAGAAAATAATAAAATCAATAATTTAATGTCACTAAATTAAGAAATTTCTCTCTTTGAAAGTTACCGTTAAGAAAAAGAAAAGAAACACCACAGACTGGGAGAAAATATGTGCAAATACATATGTAATGAAGGACCAGTAATCACAAACTCAGTAACAAAAACTAAAGAAAAAAAAAAAGAGTGAAAGATTTGAATAGATACTTCATAAAGAGAATATAA
The DNA here is from genome assembly GCA_006410935.1 of Redunca redunca. Classification (NCBI taxonomy): domain Eukaryota; kingdom Metazoa; phylum Chordata; class Mammalia; order Artiodactyla; family Bovidae; genus Redunca; species Redunca redunca. The sequence continues at coordinate 249,307 of SJYQ01000970.1, forward strand.
AGGTAGTAAATAAATACAAGCCCCAAAAAAGATTTGAATAGATTCTTTGTAAAGAGAATATAATAAAGATAGTAAATAAATATATGCAAAAATCCTCCAATACATGCAGCACCATGCCATACTGGAGTCTGAAACAAAAGGAAAAATCAGTAATATCAGTTCAGTATTGATTTATTTTTTGATACTTTGTTCATTGTATTTTTCAATTTTTATCTATTTTCTATCTTTTTTAAAGCTTTTTATTTTATATTGGAGTATACAGAGAAGGCAATGGCACCCCACTCCAGTACTCTTGCCTGGAAAATCCCATGGACGGAGGAGCCTGGTGGGCTACAGTCCATGGGGTCGCTAAGAGTCGAACACGACTGAGCGACTTCACTTTCATTCTTCACTTGCATGCACTGGAGAAGGAAATGGCAACCCACTCCAGTGTTCTTGCCTGGAGAGTCCCAGGGATGGGGAGCCTGGTGGGCTGCCGTCTATGGGGTCGCACAGAGTCGGACACGACTGAAGCGACTTAGCAGCAGCAGCAGCATACCCAGTTAATGTTTTGATAGTTTCAGGTACACAGCAGAGCGACGCAGTCACACATACACACGCATCCGTTCTCCCCCAGACTCCCCTCCAGGCTGCCACGTAACACTGAGCAGAGTTCCCTGTGCGCCAGGATAGGTCCTTATTCATTATCTATTTTAACTACCAGTGTGTATGCGTCGATTTCTCTTGATTCCTGGGTTTCTTGGCATCCTCTCAGGTTTTGTGCCCAAGATGAGTGTTGTATTCATTTTGTCTTATTATTGATTCAATTTCATATCATTAGTAATTAGGTAAAAGGAAATTAAAAATCACAATAAAATACATTTACACACCCATTAGAGCATCTAAGATTAAAAAGGGCTTCTCAGGTGGCCCTAGTCGTAAAGAACCCTTCTGTCAATCCGAGAGACAGAAATGTAAGAAAGACAGGTTCGATCCCTGGGTGGGGAAGATTTCCTGGAAGAGGGCTTGGCAACCCACTCCAGCATTCTTGCCTGTATAATCCCAGAGACAGGGGAGCCTGGCGGGCTACAGTCCATGGGGTTGCAAAGAGTCATACATGACTGAAGCATCACAGAAGCAGCAGCAGTGTTGGTGAGGATATGGAAAGCCCAAAACTCTCATACACTGGAAATGGGGATGTAGATAGTAATAGTACAACCACTTTGAAAAGCATACATCTATGACAACGGCTTCCCAGGTGGTTCACTGGGCAAAGAATCCACTTGCTATGCAGGAGACATGCGTTCCATCCCTGGGTCAGGAAGTCCCCTTGGAGGAGGGAATGGTAACCCACTCCAGTATTCTTGCCTATAGGATCCGCTGGCTAAAGGAGCCTGCTGGGCTACCGGGCTACAGTCCATAGGATCACAAAGAGTCAGACACGACTGAAGCGACTGAGCACACACACATACACCGTATGACAAAATCGCCCCACTCTTAGATATTTACACAAGAGAAATAAAAGTACATTTCCATAGAAAGTCTTGTACATAAGTGTTAACAGCTTGATTTGCAATGGCCAAAGACTAGAAACAATCCAAATGTGCAGTAAATATTTAAAACAAATTAACAAGTTATAGGATATTCATACCATGGAATACTGGTCAGCAATAAAAGGAATGAGCTACTGATAGATGCAAAAACATGGATGTGTCTCAAAATAACTACGCTCTCTGCAAGAAGCCAGAAGGAGACTGCTTACCGCATGATTCATTTAGGTAAAACTTCAGAAAATGTCAGCTAGTTTGTAGCGATAGTAAATCACCATAGTGATTGTTAGGGGAAGGCGAGGGGGTTGCAGGGAGTAGGGGCATGATGAGATTATGTGGGGGCACAAAGACATTCTGAGTGGGAAGTGTATACGCACCATCTTGATTGGAGTGACAGTTTTACAATTCAGTGCACCTGCCAAAGCTTATGAAATTGGACATTTAACATTTGCACAATTTATCGTAGGTCAATTATACCTCAATAAAGCCGATTAAGAAACATATGGTTGTACAAGAAAGAAGTCATGTCTTAATCTATTACTTGATAGGTATCAAACTGTGGTGTTGGAGAAGACTCTTGAGAGTCCCTTGGACTGCAAGGAGATCCAACCAGTCCATTCTAAAGGAAATCAGTCCTGAATATTCATTGGAAGGACTGATGCTGAAGCTGAAGCTCTAATACTCTGGCCACCTGATGCTAAGAACTGACTCACTGGAAAAGAACCTGATGCTGGGAAAGACTGAAGGTGGGAAGAGAAGGGGACGACAGAGGATGAGATGGTTGGATGGTATCATCAACTCAATGGATATGAGTTTGAGTAAATTCTGGGAGTTGGTGACGGACAGGGAGGCCTGGCATGCTGTAGTCCATGGGGTCACAAAGAGTTGGACATGACTGAGTGACTGAACTGAACTAATAGATATAACTTAGAAATGCCCAAGGAAATGGCTAGGAAAACAATGGTGTCTGTCTAGGCAATACTGGAGTTTGACTTCTAGGAAAAGAGAATGCTACTTATTTTCAAGCCTTTTATACCTTTTGATTTCAGAAGTTACATATGTGCATTGTTTGGATAAATATTAAAATCACTATTTAAAAAGGGAAAAACAGGAGGAATTTTGACTCACTGCCGAGATTAAAAACACAGGAATGTTCATAATACTTATAGATGGAAGATAGCAGTGTGGAAAAGAAGTTAAACTACATTATTTTATTCTCAAGGCCACTGATTATTGCCCATGTTGTTTATCTGAAATACTCTAGATGTTAAAGGAACATTATCCTTTCCTTGCCCCAAAATGATAGTTCTTAAAATATTAAGAAACCTCACCATCTCCCCTAAGAACTTAAAATCTATTGTTGGAAAGCCATGATTTTATGTTTCCTGGGAGTTTCCTAAATATAAGAACAATTTTATCACTTTACTTTGTTAGATCACACATATTCTTATATATTAGAAGAAATAAAGAATCTCACATTATGGACAAAAATGATAGTATGTTGTTTAAGCCAGGTTCAGAACAGTCAACAGTGGTGACCTCTAAAACCTGACTGTCACCTTCATAAACAAGAATGCTGTGTAATTAAGGGGAAACTTAGTTTCCTCCAGCCATATAAATATAAATGAAGAAGCTAGATGAGGTCTCCAAATCTCCTAGCTTTAGATATATTTAGTTTTATGAAATGATGATTAAGTGCTGTATCTTATTGAACCTAAAATGCCATTGATAGTAAGATGTGCTATTATTTAGTAATACATAATTATTTAATAATTTCTAGCATGCATGCCTCTTACACTAAGCTGTTAACATTTAAATATACAATTTCTACTTCTCTCATCAATAGCTATCATAGCTTCTCTCAAGAGGAAGCTACCTCTAATGCAAAAATTGTCTCTTGATTTCTGCTTCCCAGCAGCCTGTCTTTCACCTGGTCAAATGGATTTAATCATATCTCATTGCTTGAATGGGTGTTGGTTCCTCTCAGGAGGCAATGAGATCTGTCACCTCTAAGAATTAGAAAAGCAAAGCATGGCAGGTTTATTAGTAGCAGTATTGGGGAAGGGGAGGCAGTAAATAGGAAATAAATAAACATAGATCCTCATGACTTTTACTGAAAATAGATAGGCAGAAAAAATACCCAGCTGATCAGTAGGAAAATATGTATTTACTTTTGCTTGCTCAAGCTTGGGCATGAGTACAGAAGCAAGCTAGCTCTGGGACCAATTTCTCACTGCCCTTGCTGCCCTGCAAATGACATTCTTACCAGACCATTAAGAAAACTGTTATAACTTCTAGTGAGACCACCTGCTAGGTCTCAGTACTGGGACGATTACATCTATCGGAAATAATGACCCATAACTAGAATAAAACACATTAATAACATCACATTTACCCAAGATAATGCATCTCACCATTTTATATTGCGGAGACCAAGTTAATCAGTAAAAGCATTACCAAAAAACGAGAGCAACTAACAGACACAGAGGAGATAATGAATATAAAAGCAGAAAATGCAGGCTAGTTTTTTTCCCTTTAAAACTGAGAAGATCTGTAATGGGCAGTAATGGATGGAGCTCTGATTTGGGAATGGGTAATTCTACCTTCTGTCTGTAGGCTCATGGGCTAAAGGTAGACCGGAAGTGCCTTCCTCTGGACATAAGAGAAAATCTAAGGTCGTGAGGTTTGACGGAAAGAATTTGGGATTAGGAGTTAGAAGAGCATGGGTCTTTTTTTCCAGCTGTGCTGTTAATGAGCTGTGTGACCTTGAGCAGTTCACTTCACCTCTCTGAGCCTCAATTTCTTATCTGCAAAATGAACAGCTTAGACTAGGTGAGCTCTGAAATCCCCTCCAATTCTCGTATGTTGTGGTTCGAAGCAGAATGTCAACCTGACATGGCAAGGCTGTGAAATGTAATAAAAATGCCTATAAAACTTTGGAGCTCTGTGATCCTCAGAAGACAGGCAGAAACGATCAGATTGCAATGGCATTTAGGAGACTGCTTTGACCCAGTGGACAGAGGCCCTGGTAAGACTCAGAAACTTCAGCGACAGCAGCATCAGGAGCAGAGAATGCAAGCCTGAGGTTCCTCTAGGATTTTCTTTCTTGGGCAGATGCTTGGGTTGATTGTAGTTTATTTCAGGAATTTATATTTATAGTAACGGGGAGAAACTAGTCACAAATCAAACAGATTAGACAAGCTATATGAACCCCAGTTCCTAAGATATATACACACGTAAAAGTTCAGCCTAACAGTTCAGTCTTTTTAGAAGTTAAGAGAACACAAGAGTAGGAAATTAGTTAAGTGTCTTAGAGTTTTCACTGTCACAGTCTCGGCTTTGCTTCTATGACTGAGCGATTTGCTTTGAGAAAACACATTTCCTAACTCACCACCACATCCTTTCCACTGAGATACAATGTGACTAGAAACAATCATGGGAAAATACTTAAAATGAAACAGGAAGCTCTAAAGGTCTTAGGACCTGGTATGTGTCTTGCCTCCTACACCCTGGTTTGCAGATGCTCCATTCTTAATAACTGCTGTCAGTATTTGGAGGAAAAAAAATCCACAGTGACCTTTTCCTTTTAATCAAGACACAAAGTATTGAGTTGATTTTAGGGAAAAGGCAGAAGTGGGTACAGTACGTGCTGGTATTTTGTATGCAGAGTCCCACTGATACCTGCACACCAAACCCTCTGGGACACAGAAACTCTAATCTTGCTACATAATGCTGTTCCATTCTGGCCTCACATTATTACTTGAATTGAATTTTAAATTAGTCTACTTACAGAACAAATTACCAAAAGTTTAATTTTCCTTTTCCAACAAATCCCACTGCAAGCACTAGCCACCTGAAGCCAAGAGAGTTGTAGATTTTGTCCAAAAGCAAGTGAAAAAATAATATCAAAATCAACTAATTCTCTCACAAAATAAATGTACAGCCCATTTGTACTAACAATCTTTGGTCAAGTCAGATTTTAGCCAAACATAATCAAAGATACCCCTTAAGTCGAGCATTTTCTTGTTACTCCCAACTAAAATACAGAAAGTCATGGAAAAGCTGAGAGCTTCTTGTAACGAAGGCAAAAGTGATTGGAAAAAAAGATGTAAAAATTAATGATATCTGGCTGGCATTATTTAAATAGACAATGGCTCTATCAATAAAAAGAAGCTCTAACAAATGTGCTTCATGACAGAAATATATTAACCACTTTTCATCATCTGGAACCTTCATAAATCAGTAAGAGATAATATTTACTCTATCCTGCTGGGGTGACTTTTTGTATTTCTAAGAGAACTCATTTAATTCTGGTTGCCATAGATACGACAGAGTTCTAGAATGAATTTTGTTTCATCATAATTGCTACATGTTAGTATATAAACAGCTGAACTCTACCTTCCACCGGCAGCACTCATTTGCAAATAAAGAAAAGTCCTTATCATAAAGTAATTGAACTAGAATTCAAAATATACCATTGAGCCCTTGCTGTCTTCAGAGACTTAGCAAATATTTCTCAAACTTTAGTAGGACAGTTATCTCTGAAAGGCACATCAATAGTACAAGAAAAATGCAGAAGAAGATTTAAAATGTTTAAAGTCATGTGGAGATTTATAGAAGTTAAAATAATTTATCCTTGGTCTGTAACATAAGTCATAAGGAAAATTTTGAACTTCAGGTGATTAATCTGTCTCTTTACCAAATATCTGTGACTTCATGTAGATATTAAATTTGAAGTGTGTTATTTCCCAGCCAATTCAGCACCAGTTGGTTCAATATCAATTTATCCACAATCACATGCACAAATCTGGGAAATTGCTCTTAAACTTGATATGTTTTTGGCATTAATTCCAAAGCCCAAAAAGGTAAAAGAAAAGGAAAACACATATCTTCTTGTTATTTCTTTAAGGTAGGAAATATCCAGAAAATATGAAATCAAAATGAATTGGATTCTGAAGTGAAGAGAAGTGAACGTTGCTGAGTCATGTCTTTGACCCCATGGACTATGCAGTCCATGGAATTCTCCAGGCCAGTATACTAAAGTGGGTAGCCATTCCCTTCTCCAGGGGATTTTCCCAACCCAGGGATCAAACCCAGGTCTCTTGCATTGCAAGAAGTTTCTTTACCAGCGACAACCCAGGAAATAGTAATTTAGAAATCACAGTGAACAGTATTTGTGCCCCAAGAAAAACCCAAACACGATTTTCATAGACAAAAGCCCAGCAATCTGAAGGTAGCAATTCAAATGTCAGTTCAGTTAAAAATATAATCCTTTAAATTTTGAAAAAAAAAATATTCCCTGTTAATCACAGGATTTTTTAAAATATGTATTTGTCTGGTAAAGTTTGACAATGCTGCCTTTTGAAATTGAGAAGGAGAATATGTCATGAGAATATGGAAGAACAAGAAACTTCAACTAAAATTGTCTTTTCCCATATGGCAGCTGAAGACAAATAGTTGGAAGCATGTTATTTTGAGAGACACACAATTTTGAAATAGCTGAAGCTACCTCAAGTTATTCAAGAAATGAAAAATAAAACGAAGTCCTTTGACCTATTCACCGTAGAGTCTTCCTATTTAGCTAGAGGTTGCATTCAATATCTTCCATTTGAAATTCTTTCAGTTCTATATTTACAGTATTTATTGTTCTGAAGGGGAACCATTTTCCTATATATGTTAAAGTTGAATCACAACCATTTGCATGGCATTTCACTAAAATATATGGTATTGAACATGAATAAGACAATGTGTTAATAATTTAAGAAATATGAAGCTAGAGAGTTACTTCCCTTTCACTTTTCACTTTCATGCATTGGAGAAGGCAATGGCAACCCACTCCAGTGTTCTTGCCTGGAGAATCCCAGGGACGGGGGAGCCTGGTGGGCTGCCATCTATGGGGTCGCACAGAGTCGGACACGACTGAAGAGACTTAGCAGCAGCAGCAGCAACAACAGCAGCTGGAAAAGGCTTCAGGGAGGTGGTGGCATTTGTTTGGCACCAATAAAGTAAGATCAACAGGCTAGCATTATTGAGTAATATTCTAATATTCTGAAAGTTGGAAAAATAGTAGCAGAAATAAAAATGATGAGCATGACCAGGATGTGTGAAAGTTTTATTTTTTGTCCTAGAATAATTGACAAACTTTTGATAGATGTTGGCATAAACAAATGCATACTAATAGAAGTACATACTGTCATTTTTAAAAAGCCACACAATAGTTGTGAAAGTTTTAATTCAATTTATAAATTGAGGGCAGAGATATTTCCATCACATAATAGAGCATAGAAGGATATTGTATCGCTTGAGTGATGTGCAGTAGCAACTGGCAGGGCAAAAAAACAGGCTATAGAAACAGAATACTCGCTCTGACTCTAACTGGATGAAACTAGAAAAGGTACTTAACCTTCTGAGACTGTTTTCTTTTCTAAAGTAGGAATATTAAGCGTGCTACTTCCTATATTGTCGTGAGTATTAAATGAATTATTAGGTATAAAACACTTGAACTGATGGACGGCAAATAGTAAGCACCCAGGGTTGCATTAGCTCATTTTCATTATGTGCAGCAGGGCAGAAGATATTCTCATGCAGATACGGGGACTTTTATTTTAATTTTCTTTGATTTTCTTTAGACAAGTTGTGCTCTGGACAACTTCAGCAATGGAAGAAAAACTAAGTTAAACTAAGCTTGCCAATTAAAGATAACTTCCTTTCAAAAGTCCTTCAAATTTCTTTTTCCTTATTGTAGTGGTTCTGGAATCTAGCTACACTTTTGAATCACGTGAAGATTTCTTAAATATACTAAGGCCAGGATCCTACCTCCAGAGATTCTCATTTAACTGGGCTTGGCCATAAGGAGTTTTCAAAGCTTGCCAGGTGATTTTAACATACACCCAAGGTTAAGAACCACCACACCAATGGTAGATCATCTGCCCATCTTCACAGTCCCTGTAGGAGCGGCTTCATGCCTTCTCAGCAGGCATCTCCTTCCTCGCCTCTGTCCCCTCTGTCACAAGGGGACAGTGTGACTTCTCACAGGGCTGGGGCTCTGTCTGGGGGCTTCCCTAATCTCCACTGTCGTGGAGATGGCCTATGTTGGTTCCTGAGCGGTTTGCCCTGCTGCCTCCTGAGAAGCGGGTCTGGGGTGAGCCCTGACTGCTGCCTAGTTGCCAGTCCAGGAACACTCAGTCCCGCTGGAATGTGCAGACTCTTTGCTGGATGTGCCCTGAAGCACACCCTCACACGTGTGCCCCTGGCTGTGAAGTCCTGGGCTGCTCTATAGCTTTTTCATCTTTACATCTAGGCTGCTGATGGTCGCTAGTCCTCTTGATCCACCCATATACATACCCTCAGCACTAGGTATATCAGAAAAGTGCGAAAGTGTTAGTTGCCCGGTTGTGTCTGACTCTTTGCAACCCCATGGACTGCAGCCCTCCAGGCTCCTCTGTGCATGGGATTCTCCAGGCAAGAATACAGGAGCAGCTTCCCATTTCCTTCTCCAGGGGGTCTTCCTGACCCAAGGATCAAACTCACATCTCCTGCATTGCAGGCAGAGTTTTTACCAGCTGAGCCACCAGGACCCTTGCAAACCCTGTGCAGGCCATAGGGTTTGGGTTCTGTTGCAGGTCAATCTGTCTAGACATCCCCTTCCTTCTGCTCTTGCTTTTCTGCTGCTCCTGGACTGCAATGGACACCAAGAATGGTCTGGGACTCTGGTCAGATTTCCATCATCTTGTGGCTGAGACCTACAAGAGGGGATTTTTGTTTCATTCAAAGGAAACAGGGAGCATCTCACCTAGTTTCTCCTCCTTCCACGCATGTCTACCCTTTGGACAGAAATCTGCTCCCTCCTCCTCCAGTTTCTATAACCCTTCCTTAGTTTACTTCCTCAACTTTTCCTACGCTCTAGCTTAAGGAATACTCTGTGATCCAAGTCTCGGCTCGTCTCTGGACAAGGAAAGGGCAGATTTTTGGAATTTAGAAAGATCTTTGTCAGTAAATCCTAGAATGTTTTTCTCACAGTGGAGACAAAAAACTTCATTTTTAGTTAAACCTTAAATGCCAATTTTTTTCTTTTTGTGCTCCCATTCTAACATCCCTGCCTATAATCTACCCTTCTTGAAGCAATCAGGAAATAGTGCCACATAAGGAATCATAAAAAATAAAAGTATAATTTTATATTTCAAACTATACTATTCCCATATCTGTAACTGAAAATGATTCCAGCATGAATCTTCCACTCTTCTTGAACATTTAGCTTCTAATCTAGAAGACAGAATACACCTAATTTCAACCCTCTGGTCTTGAGATCACCAATTCTTTTCATCTTTCTTTCTCAGTCCAAATCCTACCGTATGCATGTGCTCTGTGTGTGTGTGTGTGTGTGTGTGTGTGTGTGTGCATGTGTGTGTGTCATTCTTGTTTTGCTCACTAGATCCTTTAAGTTTATAAGTCACAACATGCACAATTTAAAAGTAGGACTCATGCCTTGAATAACTACCACCAAGACTAAGAATGTAGGGCATGTAGTTAGAATCTAAAAATATTTCCTTACTACCAATGATCTCTCCTGGACCACTGAGTTTGGAGACTTTGAAAGATGCATCTTTCTTTCCCTTTGGCTTTTCCAATTCTTCATGGAAAAATAAATGCGCTAGAGTTCCAGCTTCTCTCATTAAAGATTTAATCAACGTCCAGAGACTCAAGTCTCACACAGTATGCCTCAGCCTACAGAAACCAAGATGGAGATCACTCCACCCGACTCTCAGCTGCAGCCTTCCTATCAGTTCTGCTTCAGAAAGTTAGGACTGATTTTTCACCTTCTGCCCCACCAATAAATATGCTTGGGTTTTTACAATGGCAAGGAAATGTATTTCCATTTTTTAAAAAGCTAGAAAATTTAGAAAAAGAATTTTTAAAGCATACAAATAAATCCTCAAAGATTAACAATATTATCATCTTGGCATGCTTCCTTCCATGAGTACAGTGTAAATTATAATCAAATGGATAGCTGTCTTTTACATTTTAGAATATGTGATATACATTTAAATAGTCATCCATATTTGTTTCTACTATTTTTGCTCATAAACAAAACTGTGACTAAAACAACACAATGAACAAAAAACTATAAATCACAAGGGTATAGTTTCCAAGTACTAGGCTAACTCTTTCACATCACTGTATCTCACAGATCTGTCTGTCAGTATTAGTTTCACAGATAAAGAAGAAATGGTACATATATACAATGGAATATTAGTCAGTCATAAAAAAGAATGAAATAACGCCATTTGCAATAACATGGAAGGCTCTAAAGACTGTATACAGAGTGATGTAAGTCAGACAAAGACAAATATCCTATTTTATAGCTTATATGTGGAATCTTTAAAAATGGTACAAAGAGTGAAGTAAGCCAGAAAGAAAAACACCAATACAGTATACTAATGCATATATATAGAATTTAGAAAGATGGTGATGATGACCCTGTATGCGAGACAACAAAAGAGACTCAGATCTATAGAGTGAACTGTTGGACTCTGGGGGAGGGAGGGAGGGAGAGGGTGGGATGAGATGGGAGAATGGCATTGAAACATGTATACTATCATGTAAGAAACGAATCGCCAGTCTATGTCTGATGCAGGATGCAGGATGCTTGGGGCTGGTGCATGGAGAGGACTCAGAGAGATGGTATGGGGTGGGAGGTGGGAGGGGATTCATGTTTGGGAACGCATGTACACTCGTGGTGAATTCATGTCAATGTTTGGCAAAACCAATACAGTATTGTAAAGTAAACTAAAGTTAAAATAAAAATTTTAAAAAAATGGTACAAATGAACTTATTTACAAATCAGAAATAGAGTCACAGATGTGGAAAACAACCTTATAGTTAACAAGGTAAAAGAAGTATAAATTGGAATTGACATATACACTACTATATGTAAAATTGATAACTAATAAAAACCTAATGTACAGCAGGGGGAAATCCACTCAGTACTCCTCAATAATTGATATGGGAAAAATCTTTAAAAAAAAAAGAGTGGATATGTGTATATGTACAACTGATTCACTTTGTTGTACAGCAGAAAGTAATACAACATTGTAAATCAGCTATACTTCAACAAAAATTAATTTTTTTAATGTATCATTTTCATTTCAGAGATTAATAAACTGAGAGAATAATTTTATAATTTTTTCACCAAAAATTCTCGNCCCTACTTTATACATAATTCTATTTCCATAGGAAAAAAAACTCCAGAAGTGGAGTCAAAAGTTCAAAACATTTTAATTCTTTCATGCTGTTGATGCCTATATCTAAGTTGCTTTCCAAAAATATTTTTTAATTTACAAACCTACAAAAAGTATATGAAAATGCCTTTTTCACAGCATCTTTTCTCAAGTCTGAAGGTGATAAATTGGATCTCATTGTGTTGGAAAATATTTTCACATTAATTGCCATCTGTATTTCATTTCTGAATTATCTTTCCTTGAATTTTGCTCATGTTTCTGAGATCTTACTGTTGATTTTTAGAGTACCAAATATGTTAAATAACACCTACAATCATTTAGCTATCATGCATGTTTCAAATACTTTTCTCAGTTTGCCTAATTTTCCTTAAATTTGGAATTACAGATTTTAGATTTTTTTAAATTGTTTTTTATGTTATCAGTCTTTTCTTCAGTTGTTTCTTCAGTGACTTTATGTTTACAAAAATCCTTCCCAACCATGAAAGGATAAATACCTGCGAGTTGATTTCTCGTTGTTCCACTAGTCATTCAGTTCAGTTCAGTCACTCATTTGTGTCCGACTCTTTGCAACCCCATGGATTGCAGCACACCAGGCCTCCCTGTCCATCACCACCTCCTGGAGCTTGCTCAAACTCGTGTCCGTTGAGTCAGTGATGCCATCCAACCATTTCATCCTCTGTCGTCCCCTTCTCCTCCCGCCTTCAATCTTTCCCAGCATCAGGGTCTTTTCTAAGTCAGCTCTTCACATCAGGTGGCCAAAGTATTGGAGTTTCAGCTTCAGCATCAGTCCTTCCAATGAATATTCAGGACTGATTTCCTTTAGGATGGACTGGTTGGATCTCCTTGCAGTTCCATGAGTCATTAGGGAAGTCCATTCGGGTATGCAGTGTGTTCATTCTTCATTGAGATGGACTGTAGGGATACTGACCCTGCCCTTTATTGGCTGAGTGACCTTGGGTGGGATGTCTATTTCCCTGTCTCTTATGTGGTGATAATGTGTGTGTGCCAAGTTGCTTCTGTCGTGTCTGACTCTGTGCAACTCTACGGACTGTAGCCCACTAGGTTCCTCTGTCCATGGGATTCTCTAGCCAAGAACACTGGAGTGGGTCGCCGTGTCCTCCTCCAGGGGATCTTCTCCATGCAGGGACCAAACCAATGTCTCTTACATCTTCTGCATTGACAGGCGGGTTCTTTATCCCTAGCACCACCTGGGAAGCCCCAAAGTGTTAATAGTGCCCTCTAAAGGTTGTTGTCGATATTAAATGAATAATATATTTAAAATATAGCATGGGTAGTAAATACACAATCAGCTGTAGTTATTATTTAATTTACATGAAAGTAATTTTGGGGTTAGTATATAACATAAATAATTTAATTTTTTGCCCAAAATATTTCATCTGTTTTCCCAGCATCAGATATTTTAAAAATCTTTCCTGTGGTGTCTGATGCTACAGCTCATAGTTACTAAGTTTCCACTTGAAGAAGGCAATGGCACCCCACTCCAGTACTCTTGCCTGGAAAATCCCATGGACAGAGGAGCCTGGTAGGCTGCAGTCCATGGGGTCACTAGAGTCGGGCACGTCTGAGCGACTTCACTTTCACTTTTCACTTTCATGCATTGGAGAAGGAAATGGCAACCCACTCCAGTGTTCTTGCCTGGAGAATCCCAGGGATCGGGGAGCCTGGTGGGCTTCCATCTATGGGGTCGCACAGAGTCGGACACCAATGAAGCGACTTAGCAGCAGCAGCAGCAGCAGCAAGTTTCCACTGATGCTTCAGTTAGCCACTGAAAGAGGGCCCCCTGACACAAAGTGATTCACACGCATGTCTTCTCACTCACTTTAGGCTCAATTAGGCACTACTCTGAATACTAGAGCTTTTCTGCTCAGTAAAACGGTGCAGCAGCCCTGTCTAAGGGATGAGACAGTGGAGTTGAGGCTCAGTCATAGCCTATCGGCACCACCGTACTGGAATCCACTTCTCTTCACTCCAGTACCATACATGGGAGGGCCAGCCTCAACTAGCAGACATATCAGGCCACCCACAGCGGGAGGTGAGCCCACTCATTCTGCCCACAGCAGTGGAGAGAAAACTCAGAATGTTTCATCCTTGGTGTTCTGACGAAGCTTTCAGAGAACAGAAGGAAAACAATAGATTGAAGAAAGATAACTGTTCTCCTCAACAGGGCGCCGCTCTTTCCACTATTACCGTCACCCTATGCTAAGGATATCTTGAATAATTTGGCCCAAATTGGTGGGGAGGGGGTAAACCTAACCTGAGACAGTCATCCAAAGTTGTCAACTTCTCTCTCCATGAAACTTCTGATTTTTTAAAATGTTTCCTTAAGTTATTTAACTTAAATATTGTCCAACAAAAAAGAAACAAGAAATCACTAATAAATAATGCAAACCACTGTCTATAGATTTTTCATATCTGCTTTCAAACCTAGGAGAAAATAAGATTTTCAAGCCAATTTACAGTGATTTAACAACATATTTTCAAACCAAGACCTGACTCAATGGAAACCTTCAAAAATCAGAGCAGCCATAGATTGTGGCTGATGAGGTTAGGTCATCTGTGACATTGCCTGCTCCCATGTTTATTCACCAATGATCACCATAAATGTTTAATTCTCTCCTCAAATTCTGCTGCAGTTTCTGTGCCCTGGCCTCTGACTTAGCCTGCCACTGTGAAGTTTGTCTTGGTTCATTAATTCCTACGTAGGTTTCTGATTTGCCTCCCAATCATGGAGAGGGTCTGTGGTTCTGGAAGCCGCATGGGAGCATCTACGCTGGGAGGGTCTTAGCTGTGCAAGAGTCACCTCGCCCCCTTCAAGTGGCCTGTCTCAGAGGCACAGCTGACTTTGGTTTTTCTCTTGAGTCCCAAGGCCAGGCATTGCGCAAGACCCAAGATCTCAGAGCTGAGGAAGAAACTGAATCCCTCAGGAATATGAGGGAAGCCTTCAAGCCTTTTCCCCTTATTCCCTGCCTCTTCTCTTTGGGGTAGTGAGAGCGACAGTAAGCAAAGACCCTTCATCTCTCCTCCCTGTGGGATTTCTCAACAAACAATGAAGCTGCCTCAGACATGCTAGCCCTTCCATCAATCCTCTTTCTGCCCCTGTTTTTTGTGGCTGAGCTTTCCCACAACTCAGGGCAGACCTGTCCACCCTGCCAGTTCCTTTGTTCAGTATTAAATCCCACCTGCCAACTAGTCAAGGATTTCTCCAAAATGTCACTCATGTCTCTCTTAATTTACTTGCTTGTCACATGGTCTAGTTTATTGAGAAGACAACTAGAAATAGATATGAAAGAAAAAGACAACATATAACCAGATAATAGAAATTTATTTGTCATCTCATTATCTTCATGATTGCCATCATCCTTAGCAATTCTGTAGTGCCTACTATGTGTAAAACACTAATATAACTGCTTTACACATATTACTTTCTTTGATCTTTGTAACAGTCAATAAGGGCAATGATACTATTTTCATTGTAAGACAAGGGATCTGACAGAGAAAGAATACCCAACTTGTGCGGGATCACAGCTGGCTCCAGAGGCCCTGCTCTTAACTCGTACATCACGCCACCTGCCTACGATGGCAGTGCCCCAGCAGCTTCCAAAATCTGCTGTTATCTAGTGTAGCCAAACAGCTTGTCCCCTGCATTGTCAATTCACTCCTGAGTGTACCATTAGGATTTCCTCCTAAAGAGATAGTCCCTGAGAAATTCTACAAAGCAGGGATGGCTTTAAAAGCAGGCAACTCTAAGAACTGAACCGGCAGTTCCCACAACAAAAATAGCAGCTTTGACATATGCATGTCTGATATCTAAACTATGTCAAAAAAATTTAAGCAAGAACATGGAAAGCTAAAACTCAGGAAAGTCAAATCTCTTGACCTTCATCACAGGAGTAAAGCATGAGCTGTTTGCCTATAGTGTGTATGTTCTTTCCACTTTCACACTCTCCACTAAATACAGATATTCTAATAAGCTGTGTAATAGCCATAACATATTCCAATAAGTAATTTTTAAACTAAATTCTAGGAGATTAAAGTTTAATCATAGGGGAAATCCTTTTCAACTTCGAGCAACTTGTGGAAAGCAGCCTACCATCTCCATGGCCTTCTTATTGGACTCAGTTGTCCCTCCCAAGACATTCAGATGGAGGAAGGGACCAAAGATGGAGGCACAGATGGAAGACCCTGCAGACAGTCCACAGAGAGGCCCAACCAGCAGTATGTCATGGTCAGATCCATAAATTTACTGAGATTCTACGACAGCCAAAATTGTTTTCCTCAGTTCCCATAGTCAGCCCATTCAGTGACAGAATACCAGACTGACCTCTCTCTTAGGTGACAGCTCACCAGTTTACCCCAAAATCATTTTTAGAGTAAAGTTTTACTGTTCTCACTTTTTTGAGGCGTATTGGTGTGACTGAAAAAGAACAAGTGGGAAAAAAAAGCTATTAATTCCTTTGTAAGTTTGAAATTTTTTAAATTTTTATAGACAGTGATACAATATTATTTGCAAGTAAAATATGAAATGTTACATATTCAATATACTCTCTATATATATGTATATGTGACTGTATATATATATATATATATATATATATACACACACACAAATACCCAAGACCACGGAAAAAACTGAAGAGAAGTATAAAAATATAAGGTATCAAAATTTATGGACTGAAGCTAAAGCAGTGTTCAGAGAGACAGCGATGCCTGTAAATGCCTATGTTAAGGGTAAAGATCTAAAAATTAATTACCTGAGTTCTCATCTTTTTAAAAAAAAGTAGACAAATAGAAGAATGAACCCAACTAAGTGAAAGGAAGGAATAATAAAGGTCAAGGAATAAGTCAATGAAATGGAAAAAAAAAAATAAGAGACAAAAATCAATAAAACCAAAAGTTAGTTCTTTCAAATGTAAAATTAATAAGCATCTACCCACACTAATCAAGGGAAAAAGAGAAACACACTCAAAACATCCACACTGAAAGACAGTATATCACTACAGAGCCTGTGTTCGTGTATGCATGCTAAGTCACATGGTCTAGTTTATTGAGCAGACAACTAGAAATAGATATAATTCTTTGCACCCTCGTGGACTATAGCCCACCAGGCTTCTTTGTCCATGGGATTCTCCAGGCAAGAATACTGGAGAGGGTAGCCATTTCCTTCTCCACACTACAGAGCCTACATACATTGAAAAAGTAACAGAATGGTATGAAAAACTTAATATAACAATACATGTAATAACATAGGAGAGATGAATAAATTTTTTACAGTACAGGAAATACAAAAAGAAGAAAAAATTGAATATCCTTTATCACTTAAGAACTGATTTTTTTTTTTTTTTTTTGCAAGTTAAGTTGTCTTGGGGGCAAAATGAGAACTGCAACCCAGAAGGCAGCACCTCAGGTAGCTCTAACAGATTACTCCAAAGAGGCAGTTGGGGAAGGTCAATATATAAGATTTTGATGAAGGGGGAATTCAGTGTAATCAAGCACTTACTTTACAAAGGTTGTCTGCTAGTCACAAGGAGCTGATGTCACCATGAAGGGATTAAGTGCTTCTCTAGATATGAAGGAAAGCAAGGATTGGGATTCCCTGTCATTCAGAAAACAAAGATCACAGCATCTGGTCCCATCACTTCATGGCAAATAGATGGAGAAACAGTGGAGACAGTGGCAGACTTTATTTTCTTGGTTGTCAAAAGTGACAACCAGGTTGCAGTAAGTAAGCATAACAGTGTGGCATAAACATTTGTAGAGTCCAAAAGTAAACCCACACACTTATGGTCAACTGACTTTCAACAAAGGTGCCAAGGTAATTCAATGAGGAATAAGTCTTTTCTACAAAGGACTCTGAAACAACTGGATATCTGTAGGGAAAGAATAAACTTCAATCCTTACCTCACAGCATATGCAAAAATCAATTCCAAGAGGATAACAGACCTAAGCATAAGAGCTGAAACTACTGAACTTCTAGAATAAGATATTTTTTTAAAAAATTGTGATTTTGGATTGTACAAATGTTTCTTCCACAAGACACAAAAACATAGACTATTAAAATGAGGATAAATGGGACTTCACAAAAATTGAAAACATTTTCTCTTTGAAGGACAGGTAAAAATCTTTATAATTGGTAAATGAGAAATCAGATTTCCACTTTAGATGTGTCAGGCCCCAAACCCAAAGTCTTTCCCATTACTCTGTATGGGCTCTGGTACTTACCACTGGGTAACGTAGTCTGGTTGGAAATACAAAGCATGTATTATTATATATATCTAAAAAGCCTAAGAACATTTTTAACACAATGGACCAAAGGTCAGCAATAATAACCGACAGGAGTATTACGTGGGACTAAGTACTAAGCAGAAAGTTTCCTCAAAGCAGATACCCTTTTGCTCAGCAAATCTCATGGGTAGCCAACAAAATACGTGACTAATCACGTGAGGAACCCACGACAGTCATAGCACTGACCAGGGACCAGTCTTATCTCCTCACCAACTAGTGGTATGACCTTCCATTCTGTGCCTTAGAGTCTCTCTCTCTAAAGTGTGGAGGTTGGCTTGGATGATACCTCAACCCTCTGGAACCCCCTTTAGATTGATAGCATGAGCCGTAAAAGCTTCTCCAGTCTTTTAGTCAACAGCTTTTGTTGCCAAGTTCCAGCCAGGTGTAGCTCCTGAGGGGGAAGGCGAGCTGGTGAGAGCAAACAGAAGCTGAGCCCCAGACCTGAAGTCGGGACCATCATGGCAACACTTCCTCTTGGCAGAGGAGCTATGCCGACCCCGCTGGGACACCGTCTGTCACAGCTGTGTGAAGTCAGAGGAAAGCTGTGGAAAACATTCACCAGCTTCAGTGGGTCATTTTTCACCAGTTGCAGATGGCGCCGTGGAATTTAAAAAAAAAAAAGGGCAGAGGAGTTGCAGAGACTGGCAAACTACAGCCAACATCCCAAGATGAATGAACTGCCTGCACCTCGGGAGGCAGGCCTACAGATTCACTTTGGGGAGAGTCCAGCCTCCTTGCTGTTTCCTGACGCTCTCCATCCAAACTCCTGTGGCATTTAGTATGCACAGCCCCAGGCCCTGGGTACTCCATGCACAGTGATTAGTGAGGCAGTGCAGTGACTCAGACTTAGCCACCCATTCAGAAGTCCTTAGACAGTACCGGGGAGTACGTGACTCACAGTACGTGCTTGACATATACTTATCAAAATATATTGCCTTGAAAAGCTATTCCCCTACATCATGGAAAAGTACAGATGGGAGCTTGTTCCATCACCTCTATACGGTATTTTCTGAAATTTCTAAAACTGATTCAGCGTGATGACCTCTGTTGTTCCAAGTCTCCTTCCACTGTCCCAAACTCCTGATTTAATTCTGAAGTAATGGACACTGACTTCTTGTACTTCCAGCCCAGTCAGAGTAACAGACAGTCACAATTAACAACAAATGAGTTGATCTTAGTACGACCGTTAAATGATGCGATTTGTTTGGGGCATCCAAAATATGTCCTTTCTGCTTCAGTTGCAAATACCGTTAGCTTTTCTTTGTCTCTTTTCAACAACAACAACAAAAAATTGCTTTCGGAAAAAACTCTTATGCCCTACATCTATAGCATAGTTATAAGTTTGTCACTGTGATGAGATTCTAAGGAAATTTATATCATAAGGCATAATTCTGGGCTTCCCTGGTGGCTCAAACATTAAAGAATCAGCCTGCAGTACAGGAGACCTGGGTTCAGTCCCTGGGTCAGGAAGATCCTCTGGAGGAGGGCATGGGAACCTGCTACAGTGTTCTTCCTGGAGAATCCCATGGACAGAGGGCCTGGCGGGCTACAGCAGAGTCAGATAGGACTGAATGACTAAGCACACAGCACAAGACATAATTCTAATTGTTTCAGGAGAAGCTTAGCCCCACCTGGACAAGCAATGTGGTAATTGGAGAAATTTCGGAGGGGGGCTTCTATGTTGTATCATAAAGGATGTGCTGTGCTAAGTCTCTTCAGTGTCCGACTCTTTGTGACCCTATGGACTGAGGCCTGCCAGCCTCCTCTGTCCATAGGATTCTCCAGGCAAGCATACTGGATGGGTTGCCGTTTCCTTCTCCAGGGGATTTTCCCCACCCAGGGATCGAACCCACATCTCTCTGTCTCCTGCATTGGCAGGAGACCACTAGCACCACCTGGGAAGTCCCATCACAGGGGATATATTGTCTAAAAGTAAAACCAGCCTTGACTTTTCAGGTACTCTCCTTGATGAATTTTGACTTTTCACCATCCATACACCTGATTTACCATGTTACTGTTCTTGCTGCTAAAATGGGAAATGGATGGCTAATGGCTTAAAAGAGCTCCTGACAAGGACTGATTAACAGTCTGGGAGGAGGCAAGCCCAGACATACTGTGTCCTCAAAGAATTAATGCATTTCTTAAGCTTTTTTCCTCCTAGGAGGATATCCCTCACTTTGAAGTTAAAAAAAAAGAAAGAAAGGAAAAAAAAAAAAAAAAATCCAGGTAAGCCTGAAGAGAGATGCTGAAAAAAGGGAGGCTGCTTTTAGGAGATATTGAACTTCAGACCTTAAATGATTTAAATGCAATCCCCATGTGCAGCTGCTAAACCAAAGCACCTCACCCCAGGGAAGAGATGAGAAATTTTGAGGGCGATTGAACACCGAGAATTCTCATCGCAGCTTAGCAAAAAGTGACTTAGCACATGTGTTTCAGTAATTATGAAGCACAGGGATGCTCACTGGCTCTGAAAGGCCTAGTCATCGGTGTGACAACTCCGGTGCTGGTGAAAGAGGCAATCAGATGAGGCAGGAATGAACATCTTTCGTCTCTGCAATCTGCGAATGCTCCCGGCAACTTTTCTTCTGGGAATGGGTGTCTGCCGTGCTATGCGTTCACACCAAGGTTATTCATTGCTTTTTAAGATGAGCTGTGCAGAGCTAATCAGCAGAAGAAGAGGGAGGGACATGCTTATCAAGTAGCTACTGTGTAGGTTGCACTTACTGGGAGCCTGGAATTTTGCATGCATTCCTTAAAGAAAGAAAAAAAAATAAAAAGGAAATTTACTGGGGAAATGCATATTATTACAGAAAATTGTAGAATGAGAAAATTCCTCTGCAACTCTGCATAGCTCATAAAACAGAATATTGCCCAAACCTGGAAGGCTACTGCATCCAGCCTCCAAACCACCTGCCACTGCCCTAAAGTTTAACCCCACTATGGTGACCACTGGATTGATCCCTTTCTCATTTTGCTTTTTTTTTTT